>CM075475.1:30882835-31307835 GCA_037950665.1 Hypophthalmichthys nobilis | reverse complement strand
ATATGTTTTAAAATTAATTGCATGCCATTTATCAACACAAGCCATCCAGCATTTAATATATTCTAAAATCGATCTATCTTACTGCAGTGTGTCTCAAACAAGTGTCTCGCAGCAGCCGCCGAGCGAACGCACAGAGTAACGTTATAACATTTTCAAACACACTCACATGTATCTAATATGATAAACAGAGCTGTGTTACCTCATACTCATGACCGGAAAAGCGGAAGCGGCGCCAGCGACTGTGGCATAATAAAAGTTCGGCTGCTCATGAGGCGTGTGTTGCGCAATCGCTCCAGCGGCCTCGTTCAGCTCCAACAACACTCAGTCCTGCTCTGCTTCATGCTACAGTAACCTTAATAATCGCATCCATGAACATGATTTCTTCCGGAGTCCTATCCCAGTTCTTTTCCACCGACCGTTGAGATGAAGACCACATGTCCCAAGATTCCACGCTTAAACTTGGCGTCATCAAGCTACGCCTTTGTTTTGAATAGACCTCTAGCGGACAGAAAATATTACATAGTGCACCTTTAAACTGTCGTAAAATTAAATTAGGCCATGTAACTGTAAAGTGTTGCTAATTTATGATACATTAGAAGCGTAATCAGCATGCACCTGCTCTTACAAGTACCTCAGGGGTCTGTTTCACGTGTTATATCACTCGTCAAATGACATACGATGCAATGACAGCGGCAGGATTGAGAGCAGCCAGAGAGGTGGATGCAGTGTCACCGTGACGACACTCTGAGGAATACTGTGCCTTCGATAAGGAAAAGCGGCACAAGCGGAGGACACATCAAAAAAACGGATTTACAGTGCCGCCCGCTTCCTCAAGGAGATGAAAGAATGCTTAGTGGGAGAGAGGTGAAGAGGAGGAACAGGCTTAAAGGTGGGAGAGAGAGAGGTGGCACAAACCGGATCGGTCAACCCAAGTGCAGGAGGCTTAAATTTATCCCTCACTGAAGGTTTGAGAGGGTTCGATGGCAGGGGGTGGAGAAGGACCGGCTTACTGTTAAGAAGAGTGGAAGGAGAGCAGGTGTATTATAAATTCAAACTCGCATATCTTTTGCGTCCAACCAGTATGCAGCAAATTAAACGTCTTTAAAAGAATGACACTGTTTTATGAAGGCTCTCAACATCTTGTTTTGGTGAAAATCTAAGGCCGCATAATAAGTTTATAAAAACTGGGATGTGAAACTTGCCTTACCTTAGGTGTGGATACTTGTAGGTCATACACCCTTATTGAGGACTAAAAGAGCCACTTAAAATAACCTGTTATAATTGAGTAATTTAAAAAATAGAAAAAAAAAAAAAAAAAAAAAAAAAAATGAAATAGCCATGAGACAATATATTAATAAATTTTAAATACAACTTATACAAACACAAATCACGTTATCAATGAAAGAAATAATAAATAAAATAAATAAATAGCCATATCTAAAACAGTTTATTTAATAATGTTTAAAATGCAATTAAATGTAACAAAAAAACATTATTATTAATATATTACATTAATATATCATTTTAAATGCAAAAAAAAAAAAAGCTTTCTGCATTGCCCAATGCCCATATTCCTAAAACTCAAAACTTTGTTGACTGCTACCATGTATGAACTTGTCCAATGGCATTTTTCTAACTTGACAGCCAAAATGAAAAAGAAAATCACCCAAAATGGATGCCAAAAAACAAATTGTAATTGCTAATAAAAATGCTAATTATAAATTTATTGTTACATTTAACCACTTTAAAAAAAATAAAAAAAAAATAAAAAAAATAGATATAAATAAACAGTTATTTCTTTGTCAGTTTGAAAAGTTATTAACTTGTCTTTTTTTTTTTTTTTTAAGTTGCACTTCTAGTCTTTCCCTTGCACTTATGCGGACACATCAAGCAAAGGCTTTAGAAGACAGCTGCCTATGTAGAAAGCAAGGCTGCCTATGTTGCTTCGTATCTGTCGGATTAAGCACTTTTTAATACTCAAAATCTAGTTTAACTTTAAACCTTCTGGTTAAATTTGCAAACAGCAAATGGAAAGGTGACTCTGATGTACAGAAGAAAATCTGTCCTGAGTAAGTTTAACACCCTGAATCGTTTACAGCTATAAAAATCCCTTATCAGAGAACACACATTGAGGGGTAAATGAACAACACCGATTGGGAGCTAATCAAGGCATACTTCAGATACTCTTGTACTTTATTACATGAGTATTTTTACAGCCTCTCGGCGCACACACACATCCGTTATGAGCTGATATGAGCCCAGTGGGAGCCGTGAGTGTGATTCAGAGAGCTGCTCTCTAATTTATGTAGGCTGATAGCAGAACCTGCTCGCCTAATCAAAACAGCCCACTAAATCTGAGCCCGGATCGGCCCAATGCCCTTGAGCCTGGAACAGAACCATCACTCGTCTTCCAACCACACACTGACAGAGGCTGGAAATAATACCAGAGATATATAGCAAGAGAACAGGATCATTTCCCACAAATCCCCACTGAGACCTTTGTTGTGCTGCGTGAAATGAATATCATCAGGAGATTCATTTCATGTCTTTAAGATCACATGTCATGTGGTTTGACAAGAGCGTGTGCCAAATAGGTCAAATCACAGACCCTGTTATGTTGTCACTATGACCTTTGCTGGCATTTTAATCTGCATTCTCAGAACAGTGGTGCTCATGTGGGCGACGCAGGTTTGAATCTGGCTCGTGACATTTCCTGAATTATCCACAATCAATTCCTGTCCTTTACTAATCTACTTTCAGAGAAAAAGGAGGAATTCCTATTCGGATAGGATTAGTTTTCCAAACAACATCAGAATTACAGTTTTTAACACAGGACATCTGTGGTTTCATGTACTGATTCGGATGGGATCGGGATCGGCAGGATTATATATAAATTATTATTATGATGTATATAATTAAGGCAAGTAATTGATTTGAATGGTGTTAAAATTACATCCAAAGTAAGTTCTGTGAAAAACAAATTTACTTTACCGCATCACATACACTAATATTCATAAGGTTTTTTAAATTATACCTTTATTCAAGCAAGGATTCATTAAATTGATCAAAAGTGACAGTAAAGACATTTAACAAAAAATGTATTTCAATTAAATGTTCATTTTTTGTTTATGAACTTCCTATTCATCAAAGAATCCTGAAAATCTGTTTCCACAAAATTATTAGCAACACAACTGTTTTCAACATTGATAACAATAAATGTTTCTTTAGCATCAAATCGTCATATTAGAATGATTTCTGAAGGATCACGTGATCATGTGAAGACTGGAGTAATGATGCTGAAAATTCAGCTTTGACATTACAGGAATAAATTACATTTTAAAATGTATTCAAATAGAAAACGGTTTTAAATGGTAATATTTTACAATATTACTGTTTTTACTGTACTTTTGATCAAATAAAGTCAGGCTTGGTGAACATAAAAAGACTATTTTCATAAACATTAAATAACCGTATCAACCCTAAACTTTTAAACAGTAATGTACTCCCCAAAATAGTATTGCTATAGATAAAATATCCCGCACAAACTAAACCACAATCCCATGCACCAGAGCATCTAATGTAAAACAGACACAACTAACAACTCCCATGATAACATTACACAGTTTCGCCCATAAACAGCCTGTATCTCGCCTCCAGGTCCTTCTCATTGGCATTGGACCAATAAGCTCATGGAATGATACACATTTCTCTCAGCTAGCTAAAGAATTAGCAACCATTAGCATTAACTAGCTTCTTTATTTTCAAGCTTTAAAATGCTCTGTGACCTGAAAGCAAAGGTTTCAGGTGATGTGAACTGACACGCTCTATAGAAAGCAAGTTCCCGTGACCACCCAGCAGCTGCCGCCGTACGCCCACACATAACCACGAATGACCGCTGTGTGCCGTGGTTTGATGGCAGTAAGCCATCGCTCCATATGGTGGCCCAGTTCCACTGCAGCACTAGGGACATACCACATACTCCGAGACCTTCGGCATATCCTCCAGATACTACCTTCATCCATTAGCTCAATTGTGCACATTTCTTCATTTACCATTTACTGTTCACTTCATCACATACTGTACAAATTGGAGAAATCTGTGAAGATCTGCTTGAGTTTTGTAAGTCAGAGCATATATGGAAAGAGTAACAAGTATAAAAGATCGATGTGCATTAGAGTAGAGGGAGAGCTGAGCGGCTATAAAACACCAAGATTCAATATTATCCATTTCAAACACTCTTCACATGAGCGTTTCAGACATCTCACATCCTCTATGAATCAGACTTCTTACCCACTTTGATTCTCCTAATGAGACTGCCATTTAGAACTGACCTCACAAAAGCTTTTACCTGCGTTTTAGTGCTGTGTGCAAGGCAAGCATCACTATCGCTCATACTTGGGGAGAGTAAACTTCAGTGTGTAACTCATCCTGCACCATTTGTGCTAAAGATGATACCTTTCGTATAAGGAAATGCGTGGTATTACTTTTCTAAGCGATCAGACTTAAACTACTGTTCAACCGTTCATAATTTTATTCAGAAAGAATGCATTAAAATGATAAAAAGTGACAGTAAAGACATTCATAATGTTACAAAAGACTTCTATTTCAAATAAATGTGGTTCTTTTGAACCCTCTATTCATCTAGAAAAAGTATCAAAGTTTTCACAAAAACATTATGAAGAACTGTTTTCAACATTGATAATAATCAATGAGGATCAAATCATCGTATTAGAATAATTTCTAAAGGATCGTGTGACTATGAAGACTGTAGAAATGGCTGCTGAAAATTTAGCTTTACCATCACAGGAATAAATTATATTTTAAAATGCAGTGATGAGCCAAAACTTTATGACCAGTCACAGGTGAAGAGAGTATTGTTGATCATCTCCTAACAAGGCCACATATTAAGATCTAGGTAGATTAGAAATTTCTAACAGTGGTTCGAGGAGGGACAAACCACAAACCGACGACAGGTTGGGCTCCCAAGGCTCATCAATGCACGAGGGCAATGAAGGCCGTCCCATCTGGTCCGAGCTAACAGAAGGACTACTCTGGCGCAAGTCACACAAAATGTTACTGAAGGTAATGAGAGTAATGGGTCACAACACACAGTACATCACACTCTGCTGCGTATGGGGCTGCATAGCTATCAGAGTGCCTGATGACCCCATCCACCGCCAAAAGCGCCTACAATGGGCACACGAGCGTTGGAACTGGGCCTTGGAGCAGTGGAAGGAGGTCACCTGGTCCAACGAGCCCCGTTTTCTTTTACATCACGTACATGTTTAATAAACCTACGTGTGCGCCATATATAAAAAAAAAAAAAACTGTATCGACCCTAAACTTTTAAATGGTAATGTACTTCCCAAAAATGCATTGCTATAGATAACATATCACATGCTCAATGATATCACAATGCTCTGAGCAATGTTCTGCTGGGAAATTCTGGGTCTGGCCATTCATGTGGATGTCAATTTGGCACATGCCACCAACCTAAACATTGTTGCAGACCAACATCCCTTCATGGCAATGGTGTTCCCTGGTGGAAATGGCCTCTCTTTCAGCAGGATAATGTTGTTCAGGACATTGTTCAGGAATGGTTTGAGGAACATAACGAAGAGTTAAAGGTGTTGCCTTGGCCTCCAAATTCCCCACATCTCAATCCAATTGAGCATCTGTGGGATGTGCTGGACCAACAAGTTCAATCCATGGTGGCTAAACCTTACAACCTACAGGACTTGAAGGATCTGCTGCTAATGTCTTGATGCCACATGATACCTTCAGGGCTCTTGTAGAGTCCATGCCAACCTGTAGTTTACCAGTTCACAAAACCCCTCATTAAATTTAGCAGGACATCAGTTCACTGACCAGCAACCCTGCTTAACACAAGATGTGGTTAATATTTATGGTAACACTTTACAATAAGGTTCCATTTATTAACATTAGTTAATTCCATTAGTTAACATGAACTTCAATAATACATCATTGATTCATCTTAATGTTAATTTCAACACTTACAAATACATTTTTCAAATCAACAGTTCCGTTAACATTAGTTAATGTACTGTGAACTAACATGAATGAATTGTGTTTTGTGTTAAGTAACATTAAGAAAGATTAATAAATGCTGTAAGAAACATATTGCTCAATTTTAGTTCATGCTATCTAATGCATTAACTAATGTCAACAAATGAGAATGCATTACCATAATTATTTTATGCATTACACAGACTGAAATAACTCTTTAGAAATATTCCCTCCTTTCCTTGGATCGAACCCGTTTTTCATTTTCGTTTGGCAAAACAGCAAATGGTTTTACTGTAAAAAATCTCCCCAGATTTGTATAATGCTTGACCAGATACACTTGCTCAGATTGGTTGATGTTCAGTCACCATTAAAAGGGAGCCTATTAGGGAGCATCGGTTCAGGCATCCACAGAGGACTTGCAAATGTACTGCTAAAGTAAGTGTGTGCACGTCTAGAAATGTGATCCTCGGGTGTAGTCTGCCACTGATGAATAATTTAGTCTTTTTTTCTGGCCACACAGACTTTTGCAGAAAAGATACTGGAGCAGTCGGATATATCCCTCTCTTTTTCTGTTTTCACTCGAGGCAGTCTACATCCAAACTGAGCCCTTATCTAGTGGTTAGTAGTCAGGATCAGCTGCCCGCGGCACATCAAAGTTAACTCCACCATCTGTAAAAACACCACCAGCCAAGAAACCAACCTGCCCTGTCGTGTTAGTAGAGCTAGACGATATAGCTAATGAAAAATAATATTTTTGTATTTTTTTATGATTAACAAATAAACCAATATTTACCAACAGTAAAAAAAATTATTATTTGAAAATGCCACAATGAGACTTACATAAACATATTTTGAGCTAAACGAACTGTTGAATCCATTTTAAATCTATTCATTGAAATGAGCTGATTTATAAAATTGAATTTTACTCAGCACCATTTTTGCATCTGAATTTAAATCAGAGAAATGTTAAAACATTTCATCTTGGCGGACCCACACTAGCAAGGAAGAATCGCAAAATTAGTCTTTAACACTAGCCACTTTCACACAGCAATCCCAGTAAATTACCATAAAAATACCAGAATGACTTTACCGGTAAATATACATATATGCTGTTCACACAAGCAACGGTGATCTGGCTTTTTACCGGTAAGAGACCATTCACAAATCAGCAGCAAAATATCGGTAAATTCTGTGATGTCTGTGATTCTGCAGAGCCACAACACTGGTGAATGAAAAATAAGGTCTCCAGCGCGACACAATGAAAAACCGTGGTGCGACGGTCAAAAATGAACAAAGTAAACAGCGAGGAGTAATCAAATCATCTCAACCTTATGATTGGCCCAAAGCAGACTTCTTAAGTCAGCGTGTTCTGACTTTGTACATTGTTATACCGGTAATCTTCATTCTGCGTTCACACAGAGCACATTACCAGTAATTTACTGGTAATGTTACAACTTTCCATACTGGTAAATTGCCAGAACCAATTTACCGGTATTTTTGAAAAGGTCCTGTTCACACATGATCTCTTACCGGTAATTTACCAGCAAACACTATATGTGAAAGGGGCTACTGCCCTTGGGAAGCTTAAAAGTGATTTTAAATAATTGCAAAAGTCACAGTGCTGCTCACAAATTTGTTGTTACTATTCAATATATCGCTTAGCCCTTCCTGAGATGCATTTAAAAACACTGTTTCTTATATTTAGCTATATTCAAAGTCAGATGCCACACCTATAAAAGCAACTAAAGGCAGCATGAAAGCAAGGAAGCATCTAATAGCATATAGAAGCACTGCATATGACACTGCATATACAGGATCTAACTCTATAATGTCACTCTAATATGACAAAAAGCTCTAAAGATGCCAAACAACAAACTACTTAAATACAGTATAGAAGCCAATGGCGGTTTCATAACACTGTTATTTTACAATGCAAAGAGCCCTTTAGAGCTCTCAGAGAATTTTATGGATGAACTAACTAAGACTCAACTCTGTCTGATCTGACTAGCAACAGCCGTAGCATGATAAATGCTGTACATACGCTTTGTCAGCACAACCTAGCTTAACCTAGCCCTGTGAGACAGTATGGAAAGAGAGGCAGAGAGAAAGAAAAAGAGAGTGAAAGCATGTAGGCACCACATAATCCTACGCACTTAACCCATCTCACTTATCTCAGTGGGAAAACTGATTCATGGTGAGGCAGAAATTTTATACCAGCATATCTTTAGGCCTGAACACTCTTCCAATAATCATTTAGCTCACAAAAACATTTAACTGACAACAAAAGCCAATGAGCCGAATCCTCCATACAGTTACGCCGTTTTTACACTTGATATTTCAACATTAAAACCAACATTATTTCAACATTACTCTTAACCAGGCACTAAACAGCAAGTATCTAAATTAAGTGATTGTCACTGTTTACAGCACAAACATGGTGCCTTTTAGCCAGTTTTTAGCAGTGCTGGGCAAGATATTCAAAAATGTGCTGCTAGCTCAGTTAACTACTAATAGAAAAATTAGCTAAGCTAAGTTTAAAAGCTACCCTTCAAAGAAAGTAGAAAACTGACATGTTGGCGTTGTCATGTGACTTACAAGGTCAGTTGTATTGCTCCAAGGTGCATTCACACCATGTTGTAATTACGAGATTTCAACTTGTAAAACGCGTTCATGTCCTCGTAAAGTAATTATTGCTTGTAAGATATTTCTGAGAGTTCCCACCTGTACCACATACTGCTGCGGATTGATTTAGGCGTTGATAGTGTTGCCATAGAAATGCATAATTCCCAATCCGAAGACATGAACAGCTTCTAATAGAATGCGGTAACACTGCCATTCATTTTTGAATACTAGGGGTGTAAAGGTATTCAAACTGAACCGAAAAACCACGATACACCACCCGTGGTACATACCGCGATACTCTCATGGCATACCGAACGCACCCCGCCCCATGCAGTCCTGGCCCATTGGATCTACACGAATACAGCGGTGTAGTCTTACCACCATGGACCACCAATAATTGCAATAAGCTCCGTGCTGTTACTTTTGAATGTGTCATCTTTCAAATTCTGTCAATTTTATCATGAAATTCAAACAAAAAAAAATTACATTTTGATGCTCTTTGATGTGGCGTGATAGATCACTGTACCAGCGCCTCATTTCAAGTGGCAGCGCAGAGCGCGAGTGAATGTGATCATCTCTTCCTCTTTAATACTAGTTACAGAATAAACATGAATGAACATCTGAAGGTATGTTGAAAGATACAGTACAACTTACTGAAACATATAATATCGTGTAATCGCTCAATCAGTGTTTCAACGGCGGAAAGACATCAATAGAACAGCTTGTAAACACTGTCACGTAGCATTTACCTTAGGCGAGTCAGTTTTGTGTACCATTACTCCCCCTAATGAATACTATGAATTCAGACCTACTACTTGCACACTGATGTTCGCTGACTATATAGTAGGAAGTATGTATATTCAGAAAAAAAAGTGACTAACACTTTGCTACTGAGGAGTGCAATTAAACTGACTTCGCTACTTTTAGTGTACCTACCTCCAAAGTTTTCTGGATCAATGTGGTCTGCTTTATCCTCCACAGCACTCAGAAAAGACTAGGAAAGATTGGGAACTATGCTGTGAAATTACGTTTTATACATATCATGATGCCGCATCTGCGGTGTTCACCTAATTGCTGTTACTACCCAATAAACGCACCCCTCAAAGTGTTCTGTGCTATCCCAATCACCAAGTCCTGGCTTACGTCCCACGCTTGGAAACATCCACCACACCACCAAACTGCACTCCCCAAAATGCCGTGGAGGACACAGAGGAGTGCTTCAACTCAGTACATAATGGATTTGCACATCCCTCACCCACAAAAGGAAGAGACGAGGCACTAGAGACATCTTTCAAACACACAGAGAGAAATGCAGATTACAGATCCAGGCACATACGCACACACAGAGTTCCTCTCGCTCTGCTGACACCGCTGAGTGGGCGAGGAATACTGATAGGGAGGGATCATGTAGGTGACTGTGTGATTGTGTGTGTGTCTGTTTGCCCACACTTGTGTAGGTGTTAAAATTCCAGTGATCAAGTGACTAAATGTGTTAGTGTATGTGTGTCAGATTTGGCTTTGATTTCCCTGCAGTATTCTCATTTTTACTGTTATAAGATTCATTACACTCATCCGGTGATCAATTAATAAAGATCACTACAGAAATCATACTCACGTGTCGCCAAGGAAGCCACCAAGGTGAAAAAGTGAGACCCGTATGATCACTCCTGTGAGATGACAGATGGGGCACGTTGTCACCAGCGTTTCTTGATTTAGTGTAGGACCCAAGACAGCATGAAGTCAAGTCCTACAGGCTCTTCAAAGTTGTCAAAATCTCTTGGGGTATTTCCTTTGAGCTTATCAGGAGTCTGTTGCTAAAGATCGCCTATCCCGGACAAGACCCCAAAATCTGTCAGTACGACTCAAAAACCTCAGGACCTTGTAGCTCACCTCTGCGAGTTCAAAGAATCCACATCCCAACACAGTCAAATCAAGATGCATGGTAAATAACTAAAGAAACTGGAGACTAGGTTAATGAAAAAGAAAAAAAGAAAATGAAAAAAATGAGAAAAAGACAGGAAAATGCTTTGATGAGTGATGCTGAGAAGAGAGAGAGAGTTATCTGCAGTCTTGAGGGCGACTGCCAGGTACCGGCGCATGCGCCAAGATCATACATCCCCCGATACACACACACACAAATGTTCACTCATCAGCGAGGCGGACAGACGCACCCTCCTCCTCCTCTTTTCTCTTTTTCTCCCACTCGATAGCAGCTATTCAGCTGTATCTCTCAAACTTTTTCTCTCTGTTCAGATTCTCTTAACCTCTCTTGTGTGTTCTGCCGGTTGTGTTGAAAAGAGTTTCTACACGCTTTTTTCACATTCTTGTACAGAACACAATGGCTTTGTTCATACAGACAGCAAAATTCAGATTTTCTGGAATATCTGAATCAAATCTTTTAAGTTGTCTTGTTCAGAGTCTGAACAGCTAAATAAAATAAATAAATAAATACATATGAACAAACTCAAGTTATAGTTCGTTTTTAGAATTTTTTTTTTTTTTACATGAGATGTGACAAAATATGTGCATAATATATAATATAATATAATAATGTACTGTTATAATGTACTATAATAATTACATTTCATTATGTTATTACATTACACACTTCTAAAACAGCTGTGAAAAGTCCATTGTATGTTTAAACTTGAGAGGTGGATTATAAAACATCTTCAAAGGGCCAGAGAATAGATTCAGCTGAAACTGCTGAGGTATTTATTCCGTCTGGTGTTCAAGTTCCTCTGAGTGGATAGAAGTGTTGCAGTCACTGAACCACTGATAAGGACAAAGTGCTTAACTACAGTGTGTGTACAGCATGCTTGAGTATGAGTGCATACTTAGCTATACTTTGAGCTGGAGCTTATAAATTTGTCACCAGAAATGAGCTGAATCTGGCAAAACCATAAACACTTCCTAATCAAACACACCTGATTCAAATTATCAGTTGGTAAAGACTCCAGGGCTGTGTCCGAAATTGCTCCCTATACCCTCATTCACTATTCCCTACATTAGTCCACTAATATAGTTCACTTGAGGGAGCGAATGAAAATGAGTGAGTGAATTTCGACACGGAAGGGTTTCTGCCTTTGCAAGGTTTGTGCTTGCTGTTTAATAATTATTTGAAACTTAGCAAACTAGCAGCTCCAGTAATAAGATAAAATAATATTTATCTTGAACTCTGTCATTTAAACTATGTATAAACCTTAATTAAACAGTTTAATAATCAATTAAAAATGAATTTATTCCTGTAAGATATTACGCTGTAGCCACATTGGACCAGCGGTTTGGAAAATGGATGGCTGGATGATTCAGCTGTGGGCGCCATCTTCTGGTCAGACGCGGGAATTCATTTGGCGCGCGACTCTCACAGTGCATTATGGGTATTCTCTAGCCATTGAGTGTACATCGGTTGTACACTCATTATTGTACTCATTAATGGGAAAGCACTGTGTTAGTCTATAATATTCATGTGAGTGAGCAAGAAAACATACCTTCTAGTCAGACTGTCAACATAAATTACATGACCAAAAGTGCTGTATATATACCCCCTTCTAATTAGCAGGTTTAGCTATTCCAGTAATGTCAGTGAAAACCATTCATAGGTATACATACACACACAAAGTGCTAACAGACATATAATCACACACGAACGTATAGCAAGCAAACATGTACATACAGGTGCACAGACAAGACACTACAATCATGCACAATGGTTTTACTGTAAAAGTAATTTAAAGATTTAAGTATATCTACATCCAACAAAGAGTCAATGGACTTAAAAAGACATACTGAAATGATTTTTTAATGAAACTTGAAAGTTGATGCAACTGAAACAAATACCACCACTGCATATTTAGCTTGATTTCTCTGGCTCTATGTAGCAATTTCTAGCCCAAACATGTGCACCTAATTCAAGGGTGTAAAACAGAGCATGAGATAAGAACGTCAAAGAGGCCCATCACCCCCAAAGAACTGGATACATTTTTTTTCCAAAACCCCCCTTAAAATCAAGAACAATCTTATCTGTGGGAGACTCCCTAAAATAAGGATGTATACAACCAAGAGAATCATTGGAATCACTGAAGGATGAGGAGCTCTCCATGACCTTCCAGCAAAGTCTAGATGAGATTGATGGACCTCTTCATGAGAGGACCAGCAAACGGGTAGCCAAAGTATAACCAAATCTAAAAGTGCAGAGACATTCCTGAAGGTCCATTCTGGACAATGAGCTTCATGTATCTGCCAGAATATAACAATGAAATTGGATTATTAGGAGACCATTAAGAGCTGATTAAGAGCTGCAGTCTGCTGCTTACTAAACTGGAAGTATGCTGAAGAGATCAGCGCATCTACCCATGAACCACTTTGTTCCTTTCAAATCCCAACAGTCCAAAACACAATACATGAAGACATCCCAGATTCATAACGTGGGACTCTAAAATCCTCTTTCTTTGGAGCACCAGTCTAAGGATATAAAGGGTTCGCTGGTCTTGAGGGTAATAAAGTTTAAAGGACTGTTCACAACGGAGACAATAACAATATCCATAACTATAACTATAGAGCTGAATATGAGAATAGAGAAAGTCCACACCAACATAGTCCACATAACGATATCGACACAGAGGAACAACATCGCTGGTATCACGTTCAGAACGATTTTTTTTTTCTTTTCAAGCTGAAGGACAATAAAAACATCTGGCACGCAGTTCACCGTGGGCTGGGCAGAAGGCCAATTTCTGTCAGCAAGAAAGGACAGTGACATTGGAGTAGAGGTGCAGAGCTTTAGCAAGGTTGAGGGAAGACATAATGAGAGGGAATTTTACCAAAATAAAGGGGCTATGGGATATTTTTACATTATTAGCATATAGAAAAGACTCTGAAGCCTCTTTCTTTTAAATTCAACAGCTACAAAAAGTCAACAGCTTTGGGGGCTCCATTCTTTAAAGTATGTTAACTGGTTTGCTAAACCTGACTGGATTTCTTAAACACAGCCTAGTGAAAAGCCTGCAAATACCAGGCGGAGTTGGGCTTCATCCACCAGGCTTTGAGACCCTCAACGTCATGCGTTTCCATCAGCACAGCAATGCTGTCCCAACCAGGGTTTGGCAACATGCAGTATTCAAGAATTGGCTCCCTTTCCAATAATGAGTTGGCCTCACCCCACAGGAATTTGAATTATAATTTAATGAATTGCAATTCAATTATCTAGATCTTCATCTATCTCTATCTATATCCATCCATAGATCCACCCATCCATCAAGACTTTTTTAAAAATATCAAACAAGACTTTTTCAAACCAACAATCAAAGTTTGTCTTGCCAAACATTGCTGTTCTAGTTAAAAAAAAAAAAAAAAATGATTTATACAAATTTCTTTACATTTCAGTTAATTTGTATTTCAATTATACTTCCTTGCATTCAATTTCTACATTCTGTTTGCTACCTAAGTTAATTGTATTCTCAATTCAATTTTGAATTTCACACAATCCGGGTCTTAAGTTTCCTCAAGAATATAGATAAAGGTAAAATGTAAAAGAATATAAAGTGTTTGATGTTTTTTGAAAAGCAGGCAGGCTAAGGAAACAATGTGCTGTGTTATACTAAATAGTGACTTCCATAGCTTTTATTGGTTTTTGACATCAATCCTGAACCAAATTTGTCCAATTAAAATGGACAGATCACATTCACCATACATTATCCAAATATTCCAATATCAACATTCATCAAGCATGTATTTGTATAAAGTTCTCTCTATATAAATAATTACACTAATCAAATCAACCACAACCACGTCTGTCAAAAACTGCCAGCACAGTGACATGCTAGAGGTAAAATATTGCCAGCGGTTCTTAAACAAGCTTGCATCATATTCAAACCGCACAGGGCTCATGGGTCAGTGCTGCTGGCAGCTGTTTGAGACTGTTAGGATTCTGCTCACGATGTTTGAGGGGTCTAGAGGCTAACCATCAATCGCCCCGCGACATGTGTTTTTTTTCTCCACTGTGGAGCTCCGTTCCTCTGCTGTGCTCTGTAAGTTGCTGGCTGTGCAGATCTAATTTATGGCAAACATATTCAGCCGAGAGAGCTGCATTTGCATCTAGCTGAATACTAACAGAAAAAAAAGGCAGGAAGGAACAGAAAAAAAAAAAAAAAGACACCAGTGACTACATAGGCACTCCACATATGTAGCACTGCAGGATATGAAGAGACATGCCGAGTGAAGAGAGTTATTACTGTATGACAAAACCTTGTGGAAATCCTCCAGTCGAGATCAAAGACGGATACAACAATACAGCTATAATACAAAACAGACAAACCCACAGGCCTCACAACAACAGGACACATCTTCTGCATTGATTGAGAATTGGCACCAAGGCACGTAATGAATTTAAAGGGAATAACTGGTTTTGGAGCATATCCAAATCCCAAGACTAAGGCACCCGGTTCAATTCTTTTGGGTAATCACATATGAGAATGGCACTTTTCAGCTGCCACTCTGGTCTGAGTTACTGTACATATTTTTTAAAGGGGTCATGAACTGTATTGTTTTATTGTTTTATGTTTCCTGGGGTGCATTTATAATGTTAGTATGCTTTTTACATCAAAAATTGTCATAAATTTAGAAATAAAAGGCATTTTTCCTACCCTGATTTTAGCCCTCTGATTTGAACGCTCTGTTTTAAGGGTCGTGTCTGCTGTGAGACTTCAGTGTAAACGCCCACTGCTGCGATTGGCTAACATCTTTGCCAATAAAATAGCAAAGTATTAATCTCTCTAAAACTTTTAGCACATTTTTATTATTACAGCTCTCAAGGTTAACTAATCGTGAAAAGTGTTGATTACATTGCATTATATTTAGATTGTGGCATGAAAGGTCGCAGTGATGAACATTGTAGCCGATCACAAACATGTTGTTGAGCGCATAAAAGCGCAACTCAATTTCTGCACACTAACGAATCCTTTTTTATCATAACTAACAGTGCAAATGCGATAAGAGATTTGTTGAATAAAACGGGAGTCCAGAACTCAGTCACTGATAAACTCGCTGTTTGATTGACAGCTCCAGTGATTGTAAAGAGAGCGTTCTTTGATTGCTTTCTATATATAATGTAATCACCTTTTAAATAACAGATTATTTTCATCCTACTAAGAGAAACAACGTGAAGTTGATCGTACTCACTGGTTTGATTTACTGACACATAGACAAAGAACATCTGACTGTACATGAATCATTACATTTCAGATCAGGCATTAGAATTAACACAGTTACTTACAGGTTGTTGCATTACTGTCAAGTCCATACCATTAGGACTGTCACGATAACTACTTTTTGTTGTGTGATATATTGTTCCAGAAATAATTGCGATAAAGGATATTGTCATTTTAAGACCAATTTGTGCCACTGAATATATAATCATAATATAACAGCATAATAATGCAAGTAGGCCTACACACTTTCAAATGACAACAACCATTTAATTTGGAAATAAAGGATCAAAAAATGTAATATCCTAAATAAAAAAACTTGAATAAATGGTCAATATTTTCAAAACAAGTGCAAAGTAACAAGTAAAAAAAAAAAAAAAAAAAAAAAAAAAAATATATATATATATATATATATATATATATATATATATATATATATATATATATTGCAAATGAACAAAAGGCACTATGGAGATTTTCCATTTACAGATTTTTCCCTGACCTTCTTTTCTCAGTAAAGTAAGGGTGCACTATTGCTGAAAACACAAATCCTACTTAGTAGTCAAAGAACAAAGACATTTATATTTGCACCGTAACAGTGGATTGCGGCTTTGAAATCGAGAGTATTCGGACTTGTTCTTCCAAACTGTCTGTAGTTGTCAGGAAAACACTATAACGCCTCAAATAACGCCTTTTTTTACCTGCGACAGGCCTACATACCATAAAAGTCTGTTTGCAAAGCCGCCGCCAAAATGCAATTGATTTCATTTCTTTTAGGCAATCACATATCAGAATGGTACGTTTCAGCCACTCTGCCACTGTGTAAGGTACTGTATGTATTTTTACTTTGAACACGAGAGCCTCAACAGCTGATTGTAATGATTCGACTGAACTGCAAAACATTTGAAAATTATTTAAAATAAAGGTAGAATAATATAATAACTTCATCAAGAACAAAATGAAACAACCAAAAGCTCATTTTTTAAGTGCAAATACAAATTCCAAAAAAAAAAGAAAAGAAAGAAAACTAAATTGCATGCTTATTGCATGTAAAACCATCAAGTCTAATCACTTGCTTAAAATAAAAAAAAATTATTTACCTTCTCATATGTTCCACATACTTCATACCTTGACAAAGGCTACTAGCCGAAACGTTGGTGAGTAAACAAGCCTATATGCTTCAGTGAGTGTGCAGTTGTTTCCCTTTAACTCCACAAAACTTGTATAACATTTTTTCCTGTGGAACACAATCACTTTTCTGTACAACAAAAATGCGAGATCACCGGCTGTCCAGTTCAGTTTCAATTGCGCATTTAAAAACAAAAACAAAAACAAACAAACACTACAGTTAGTTATAGGTTTTGATCCACTTGCACCCCTTACAGCAAACACTGTTTCTATACTATATACTATAATGTATATAAAATATAAAAATAGTATGTATAAAATAGGTGAATAACTCCTTTGACTACAACAAAGTAGTAAAATTGCACTTGGGCCCTGGTTCAAATGCTTCTATGAATTGTTTTAGTGAATCAGCTCACTGAAAACCATTTGAATGAACAGTTCAACTAAAATGAATCACAGTACTTGTATTCAGATCTTAACAACACAAAAAGCTCAATGTAGTGTTAGTGTTTTCAATAACATTTACAACAAAGTGAGTATTTTTGGTCTGAATGTCTTAGAACTGTCAACTTGATTCTATATCTTCCATAATGCTGCTTACTCATTTAGAATCAAAGATTTTAACTTAAATATAATTTGCTTAATGAGGCCCTCAATGCAGCTTCTATAGTTTCTAATGCTATGAACTACTGTCATTTTTTTCCTCAATGGGGCCATTCAAATGACTTTACATTTATCTAAACCTGTGACAGTAATGACACCCTAAAGTACACGGCAGTGAAACTAAATTGGCCCCTTCAAGCTCATAGGGAAGCTGGAGTCCCTGAAGAGAAAATGACTCAAGAAGTCAGCAAAGTAGCATGAATTTCAACCACAGTCTGAGGACACGGACTGAAGACAGGAGGTCTTTCTGGGAAGTGTGAGGTTCCTTTGATACACATCTCACTGAGGTGAATGGCTGGTCTGTTGGGTGAGTCAGACTTGCCACTTGTTTGACTAAACCTTTATGGGAGATTCAGACAGACCAGATGTATGAGGAGAAGTAAAGTACGTGTGTGTTTGAGTGGATGTATATGTTGTGTGTGTGGTAAACAAAAGTTTGCTGCCATGGATGTCTTTGCAGTCGCAGAGACACACTTCAGTGAAAATCAAATGGCAAACATAGCACACAGGAAAGCATACAGACAAACAAAAACCCTCCTCATCCATCACACACAGCACAACTGTGTTGCTCAGCTCTACCACAATCTTGAAACTTCTCTACAACTGCAGTCTTCCTTTGGCATATGTCAGGCCAGTTTCACACAACAAGCACAAGTACTATGCATGCAGGTTCCCCTGATTTCACACTGACAGGGTTTCTTCTAGATGCTATTTACACTAAGTGAAAATAGCAATACATTCTATTTATACCATGTAAAAGTAGCAGTTCTTTGCAATAACAGTAAACAGTAATTAGATGCTATCTATACTTTAAATTGCCAGATGCTATTTGCACCTCGATATTTTTGTACATTAACAGGATGCAATAATATCAGTGTAAAATATTATATTTCTTAAAATTATTAAACAGATGCTGCCTTATTGGGAGAAAAAAAAAATCCTCCCTACACCTTCCCCTAGCCCTTTACAAACAATTTTAATATTACTTAACACTCCTTAGTAGTTTATTTCCACTTTTAGCATATTATTCTCATTTTTATTGAAAATAAATGCGAGCTCGGCAAAAGGCGGATTCGAACCCATGTCGATTGCGTTAAAAGCCATATATGCGAGCTTTACTCGCTACTGCTGCACCACTGAAGACATTGAATTCTGCATGTCTTTTTTAAATCTTGAGTGGCCCAACCAGACATTGGTGGGCGGAGCTAGTGTAAATAGCGTTTGCCAACAAGGGATGCTATTTGCACTTAGTGTATATACACTCTCCAAATAAATAAGTCCTCAGGTGCGAAACAGACCTTAAACGGAGGAGAAAAAGACAAAGACAGTCAAAAGACAGCAAAAGTGGGGTTTTATGATACGCACATTCTTTTTAAACTCCACTACACCAGCAAATATGCAGCAGTGGTCTGTAAGTGTGTGCTCATTCATTGAGCAACACCATTTATCACCATTCACCATTTGAATTTCATCTGGCTCTGTTCACTTACGGAAACCTAATTTCGCTCCAACGGTTGCTTCTGACTATTGCAATCTCCTCAATACAAGGCTGAAATCTCTCTGAGAGCTAAAATACACACAAATACAGAAGCGCATCATTCCCATACTAGACATAAAAATGCTAGACGGAGCTTAAACAGAATTGGATCTCGAGGCATGTTGTTAGTGCACAGGCTTGACACTGTTAGTTAGCCCGTAGCTTGCTAGCTTCTTCCCAAGCTCTCCAATAAAAGCAGTTTGTATGTTTACAGTTCAGGAGAAACAGACAGTGTAATAGGTGCCTCGTCAGACATTGTAGATGAGAGTGGGGTAAGCTGTGCCACTTTTTCTATGGTTGACTACATGTTGATAATATTCAGTATATTTGAACATAATTTACTCCACAGCTACCATTTTGGAAAAAGTGCTTTATTTAATCATTTCTCTTTAGCTAAATCATTTGCATGCCTTTATACTTCAACGGCTGACTAATGCGTATTATATTTTTACACTTGAAAAAAAACATAAATTTGCTTTGATATAATATTTAATTCATATAAGATAGAAAAATGGTTTCTTTTTTTATTAGATAAAAGAGACAACATAGGGCTTATCCCAAATGCAACCCTAAACACTCGCAGTCTTCCTACAAATCTGCACTTTTGTGATGTAATCACTTTTGTTGACTGTCAGGTAGAAGTCTGCTGCAGAGCTCGCTTCAGTGCAGGCTCGGCAAAAGTGCGCATCGAGGGTGCATACTGACCACAAAGGGGGCGCTCACAAGCACCCTTCTGAAACTTAAAACGACAAATGGAACACCCTGTGGTCTCGTGGACTTCACGATCACACACACAAGGCGGCCATTGTGAGTCCACAAGGTTGTAAGTGCATATGAAGTGTGCAATTTGGGACAGGGCCATAGCTTATGTACTGACACATCTTACCCCACTCTCTCATACTAGGCATCTGATAGATCCTTCTGACACTGATGACATGACAAAAATTTAACTACTTTTAACTTGACATATCTTAAAAAAACATAATTACAACTCATGGTGCAAGATGTTTAAAAAAAAAAAAGTGAGAAAAAAAGTGAGACATGCGCAACAGCCAAATACCGTATTTTCTGGAATGTAATTTGTTGTTTTTTATCATTTGAAATTTGCTAGTCCAAAGTGACTTATATATTGCAATTAACATCAAGCAAGAAAGGCATTTGTGCTGAACAAGCAAGGTATGTGAGTATGTTTATTTGTATAGCGCATTTCTCACACACCGGTAGTTATAGTGTTTATAATGTTAGCAATGGTTTTGTTTATTTACTGGTGTTTTACATTATTTCTGAATATAATAATCGAATGTGACTTTTTTTTTTTCTCAACAATGCAATTTTGACCCAGCGTGACTTATAGTCATGTGCGACTTATTTTCCTTAAATATGGCAGCCATCTGAGAGATATGATGGAAAGACAATTAAAGAACAGCAGAGCTGTAACACAAGAACACATCCTGTAAACAAACTTCTGAACGTTTACACTCCTGTTTGGCATAACACTAAAGGCACATACTGGGGTCCGGTTGTGGGAAGCTTTCGAACTTAAAAAAGACGACTAACTCAACCTACCACTGTTTCGATTCTTGCGGTTGGATTTGCCGCCAAGCAGCATCTTCAGACTGTTCCTGAACATGACTGCACAGTTCTGGACCGGGCTATAGAGAAATCTGCAGAGAGAAAAATACAGCACTGTGAGAAACACAAGCACAAAAACCTGAATGAACTAATGAAAACACCATGTACCTGCCCTGTATAAATAACCAGAACTAATAATAATATGAAAAAAATGAAATATGCCATTTTAGTAGACCATTTCTACTACTAATAAAAAAGATGCTGCACAAACATTGAGCAACAAAACAGTTGTCACTATGTTTTAACCTATAAAAAAGATTTGTAACACCACCCACAATCACTTTCTAGCTCCTTTGCTCATCAACACTCAATTCTTAAAACGTGTGATCTCTTTAAAAATGCAGCTCGACTCGTGATGTTCGCCGCACATCGGCTCTGAAGTCTAGACAAAGAGTTATTGAGGGGATTTTTGGAAGCCTGTGATTATATGTTTCAGGTACACAGAGCCTTCAGCCTGCTGGAACACTGCAGTTGATAATGAGTTTCATTCGTGGGATTCGTCATTCTTCACTAGATTATTTTAGGTCTCACTCAACACCCACATTGCGGAGGGATCACACCCTGATGCTGCTAATTACTGCTTCATGTATGAGCTAAGTGTGTGTGTTTATATGTGTAAAAGAGCACAAGATAGAGACACACATTGTTCTGCTGCTGAAGGTGATGTTGGTAGTGGATTTCAATGAAATTACTTCTTTGGTGGGTCTTTGTGCAGCTGAATTCACATGTATGAAGAAAGCATATGTGTTTGAGAATAGAATAGAATAGAAGTCATCTAGTGGTATGTTCAACCTCTCTGACAAAATGAGCTACGGCACCCACGTGAGTAACATAAGTTAGAATCCATACATTTCCTGATTTTTTTTTTTTGGCAAAAATGCCAAACTCATGATAAAGAACTCAAGGTAGTCTAGCAAAACAGTAGTCCACAAAACAAATACTTGGATGCCTATGGCACACTTAACGTATGATTTAGTGTCACATTTCACAAAAATAAGTTTTTTTGATTTTCTAAAACAGTACATATACTATTCAAAATAAAAAAAACAAGGTTGTCAAACATTAGTAGATGTCCAAATAATAATAATAATAATAAAAATCACCTTAAGACCAGCTGGTTAATTGGTTAATTGGTTTTATATTGACTGACAGACTAATAGACAGACAGAATAAGATAAACAGATACACAGAATGATACATAGAGACAGGCAGAACGACAAAATGGTAGACAGAAAGACAGATAAACAAATAGATAGATACATACACAAAGGGATAGTCAGAACAATGCATAGAGGGATAGACAGGACAATAGACAGACAGGATGATAGATAGATAGATAGATAGATAGATAGATAGATAGATAGATAGATAGATAGATAGATAGATAGATAGATAGATAGATAGATAGATACATAGATACATAGACAGAATGTTAAATAGACAAAAATGACAGACATATAGATAGATAGATAGATAGATAGATAGATAGATAGATAGAGATAGATAGATAGCCAGACAGACAGACAGAATGTTAAATAGACAAAAATGACAGACAGACAGATAGAACGACAGACAGACAGAATGTTAAATAGACAAAAATAGACAGACAGATAGATAGATAGATATAAACTTTGAATCCCCTTTACTCATGTATACCATGTATTCGGTTTCTTCTTGGCAGAGTTTTACGATATTAATCTGGGCCTCCACACCTTCAGAAGTGATCTTGGCTGAGGTCACACAAATGAGAAACACATGTCCTAGTGGGGGGGGGTTGTGTGCATGTGCACACATGCATTTCAAATCAGCATCAACAGGCAGATATCCTTCTTTTCTAGCACTCGATGCACCCATTTGCTGAGCCAGGATTGGTACATATTTACTACTAATATGCTGGGGCCGCATTTGGCAGAAAGTAAAAAGTGTGTGCAAGTGACTCAGTTGGGGAGGGGGGCGAGGGGGTCACAAATATTTTAATAGTAGCAAATATAATAATATTTGCTTTAACCATTGTGGTAACTTTGTCTGAGCTTAATCTGCATACTTAACATCCTGCCGCCCCCTCTCACTTCAGCTGCATCTGTCTGGTCATGAAAAAAGTCTCTTCACCTGCTAGAAGCCAAATGTGAAGGAGGAACTAAATGTTAAATGTTAACACTGCTGAACAACTGAGGTCAAGCTAATCAAGTCAAAAGAAAATGCAACCGAATGCACACACCTCCTGCAAAATCTTTCAGCTGAGATTCAAATATAAGACCTCTTCCACTTTATCCAACAGAACTACCTCTAGACCAACTAAGTACTCTCAAACGAGTGAGCTCACGGTTAAATGTAGATTTATTTATTACATAACATGCTTGAGGGGTGTACAAAGGGCACCAGATGAGAACCCTTCAAGTTTGGAGACCAAATGAGTCAGTGAGCACTGCTATCCATCCTAAATGGTACGCAAGATCTGAATTCATATTTCCCAAATCATAGTACGCTGTGATTTTACCAATTTCAGTCATTTTTTCATTTATTTTAGCACAAATGTAAAATTTGTTTACAATGGTGCAGACATACAAGGTAGAAAAAAGTCAAGACAAGATGGATCGAGAGCAAAAACGGGCGTGCAACAGTTTCAGAATAAAGATGCGAGAGGAAGAACAGGATGACCTTAACCTGAGGCTGTGCTTCTGTCAGCTGATGAAGAATAGAGAGGACGTAACTCAGCGTAGCGAGGTTAGCTGCTGTTTGCCAAGTGAACTGTGCCTAAGCATGAGAGTGACGAGACTAACACTATTCCCCAAAGCAGTCTCTCATACTTGGACAAACGCTTTAATGAGGTCCTGATGTCTGTAGAAAAGCTGACACACTTACTAATGAGAGACTTAGATTGAAAGTTGGGAAAGTGAAAGATGGCATCTGCAGTGGAGCAGTAGAAGGATCTATCAATCTTTTTTTTAATAATGCTGAAGTCTCAAGGCAGCTACCAATGCTGGAAATCTTCCCTTCCACAGCAGCTCTCAAATCTTGATCAGTTACGAAACATGCAAGAGCCAATGGCGTTTGAAGTTCCCACTGAATTCAAACTTTTGTGACTCTCTTCAAGTTTTTTTCAATAACATTTCAATAATAGTAACTTTATTAAAGGATTAGCTCACCCAAAAATCTGTCATTAAGTACTCACCATCATGTCGTCCCAAACCCGTAAGACTTTTGTTTGTCTTCAGAACACAAATTAAAGGCCCGCTGAAGTGTCTTGGAACGCGCAGCATTATTCAGTGTTGACGTAATTTCAACTGAAACAGGAATACAGGGCGATATATCAAACAGCCCCGCCCCTTTTTTTAAATAGCCAATAGCGTTTCATTTATATCACAGCTCGGCCAGAGCCATTAAACTCAGTAAAACCTCTGTTTCCTTTTAATATCTAATCGTTTATCCTCCTAATCTCCTCTATATCACTTTAAAATTCAGCATTCTGTGCAGAATTTAAATGGGTCCGATACCTTTCGTGGTCTGAGCCGACTCGCGGATATGATCCGCTCTGTGCTCTCGTGTCTCTGAGCCAGAGCAGACTGTGCTCGCGCTGCAGTGGTTCACGTTATACTAACGCGAAAACGGACTTCATTCGCGTCAAAGGAAAGCATATTTACACTGTCCGAATCGTTCCCTATTCTCTATATAGTGCACTATGTGCCATTCCCCATGTAGAAACGAGTAAATGTGTGAACAAATGACCGATTTCAGCCGCAGCTTCAGTATCTTTTGATAGTGTAGGAGGGGGCGGGACTTCAGATTCTAGAGAGTATTTAATTGGACAGAAGATTTGATGAGAAGCTGAAGTGCAATGTGATGTCATGAAAATCCGTGATCCATTATAGAGGAAGTGAGAGACTAAGTTTTGAATGCATCTCCTAAATGCGAATTCTGTCATTGTTTTGGAACACACCAGCTTATTCATAACCTTAAGGCTAACATATTCATACTAAAAGCTAAAAAACTTACATTTTGATTTCAGGGGGACTTTAAGATACATTTGATGAAATTCGAGGGTATCTGATCCACACATAGGCAGCAACGACATTGCACCTTTTTAGGTCCAGAAAGCTACTAAAGACATTGTTAAAACCGTTGACGTGACTGCAGTGGTTCAACCTTACTGTTATGAAACGAGGAGAATACATTTTGTGTGCAAAAACAAAACAAAAATAAAGACTTTATTCAACAAATTCATCTGTCCCCTGACATACTGCTATGCTATTTTCGTTGCAGAGCTTCAGTGTTTACGTCCGAATATTATTGGCCAGCTCTTGTCACGTGAGCAGCACAACGCATGAGTGTCATGCTGATGCAGGAGCTGACGAAAATAGCGTAGCAGTATGACAGTATTTTGTTTTTGCGCACAAAAAGTATTCTGCTACGCTATTTTCGCCACCTTCTGCTTCAGCATCACACGCACGCGTCATGCTGCTCACGTGACCAGAGCCGGCCAATACTGAGCCGCCATTTGGATGTAAACACTGAAGCTCTGCAATGAAAATAGCATAGCAGTATGATAGGTGACAGATGAATTTGTTGAATAAAGTTATTTTTGTTTCGTTTTTGCGCACAAAAAGTATTCTCGTCGTATTCTCGTAATATTTTGTTTCTCTGCACAGTTATCGTTATAGCTCTCTGCTATTCTTTTAAACTCAGAATGATTTGTTAAAGGATATCTTTATCATTATATACATAGTCCTTGGTGTGAACAGCCTCTTAATTTTCAACGAGAGAGCCGTCTGTCTGGTTCTGAGTTCTGTGTTGACAGAGGCTGTAAGTACTTGTAAGAGAGAAGAGATGAGTATGATTTAGCTGTGCTTTGCTTTATCTCTTTGATATTTGTCTGAGAGCTAAACAAAAGCAGTGAGACGAATGACACACTCCGAAAGAGTGCCAGAAATCGGACAGAGTCCTTGCGAGCCAAAGCCAAATATTCAGCTTTGTTGTGTGTGTGTGTCCGCTGTTAATCCTGCCTAGTGGAGGGGGGCCTGAGTGAGATTGTCCAACTGGATTACTTGTACAAGGAGGAGTAACAGCGCAGAGTGGGACAGACAAACACCAAAAAAAAATTGGTGCAAAAAAAAGCCCCTCAGGGGAAAGAGTTCATACCAGGGTTACAGTCACACACACACACACACACACACACTCATAAACTCCTAATAATTCACGTCAACACAATGAAAAGCTCTATGGTACAACAATGCTATTTTGGACATGGTATCACTATCATAGTGACTGATTTCTAACTAAATATCACAGTATTTGAATATGGTATTCACTATGGAAAAAATGGGTAGTTGGCATTAAATTTCAAGCAGTGACAGCAGTGTGACATGATGTTACAGTTCATTTAAAATTATTATTATTTATCAACCAGTGCTGTCTCGGGTGCTTATTTTGTAAGTGACACATGCACACATCATACTGGCATTGATTGCACATCAGGTACTGACTCACTGGACTGCATGTTTCTGAAACACCTTAAGTTTCATTATGAACAAATAAGCCATTAGCAATCAGATCAGCCTACAGAACATAGCCTGTTCCAATCTCACACACCTGCAAAGGCTTATGGCATCGAAACAGAGATTTACATGCTTTATCAGCTACAAAATCTTCCTCATCAAACTGAAGACTTTCTTAACTCCGCAATCAGTTAAGAAACAGGCCGTGTGTTATCAGAATCAAAGCAGCCTGAAGCAGGAATATACTGGCTTCCTTAATTCACTGTTGAATGCAGACTGTCTAAAGGTATCCCGCCACAAGTTATCAGCCGGCATCACGATGATGGAATCTTCCGGACTGATGGGCCACAGCAGGAGGGATGTCATGTTAGTTGCAGACATGGAAGTCTGGCTGGGAGCCGCAGCTTGTAAATGACAGCCATTTTCTTACTGCTCTCAGTAGGTTGTTGAAAATACTGCTGCTACAATTCATGGAGAGGGAGGTGGGTGTGCTAAGCTCCTTTCAGTAGCAAGCAACAAATTGTTTGTAATGATCTAAAATGCTAACGGAAACTGTGCTTGCTCTCTTTAATTTAACTGCATGATATTCCAGATAGCAGTAGCGGTCTTCAGCAGTAGCGTTTTCTCCATTAGTGGCACCAATTGTTTACATATAGATTACATATAGGTTTCATAAACACTGCCATTAGGGATGGGCAGATTGATTTTCATCACTCATAAAAATACTGATCCGTACTTAGCATGAAAATGAATGCAAATTTGCACATTTCAATACTGTGACATATAAGAATGCTATGAGGTATAATAACGGGTTTGTGTTTGCTAAAATTTTTTTAGTCAATTATTATTTTGTGCAATTGCTGTTAATAAATGATAAAAACAGAAATCAGATTATTCGCAATTTTCACTCTATAATAAATGTTAATTCTATTAAATATCTATAATTACTTTAATACAAAAAAATTATTTAAAATTATTTAAAATAAATAAAAATAATTTTATAAATAAACATCCATTTAAAATAAATAAAACATTTTAAAATATATACAAAAAATATTTTTTAAAAATCAAAACTTTTAAATTAAATTAAATCAACTCAAAACAAAAATATTTTATAAATAAATAAAACCTTTTACATAAATAAAAACAATTACAACAAATAAATACAAATATAAATAAATAAATACATAAACAAAGTATGCCAATTAGCAAAAATAGCAACTACTTAGAATGAAAAGTAACGCAAATATGCATATTTAAATCCTGTGACGTATAAGAATGGGTTTGTGCTAAAAATGTTTAGTCAATTATTACGTGCAATTGCTGTTAATAAATGAAAACAGAAATCAGATCATTTGCAATTTTCACTATATTAAATTTTTAAAATTCTGGCTTTAAAGAATAACATTAAATATCTATACTTCATTGCAAAAAAAATATTTAAAATAAATAAAGATAATTTTATAAATAAAATAAAACAATATTTTAAAATATATACAAAAATATTTTTAAAATATCAAACCATTTAAAATAAAATCAATTTAAAACAAAAATATTTTATAAATAAATAAAACTATTTTTTTTTTGAAAATAAATAAATAAAAACCTTTAAACAAATAAAAACATTTACAATAAATAAATAAAAATCATAATAAATAAATAAAGTTGACCATGCCAGTTACAGCAAATAGCAACACATGCACCTTAACTTTTAGATGCACTTAGCCACTGTCCAGAGTTAGAGAAGACCTTCTGCTTGAAACTACACACTAATCCTGCAAGAAAATCTGAAGAACCAAAGACAATCTGTGTGTTTAAGTCAAGTATCTCTTCTCAAGCCCTGAACATGACTTTTCCAAATGTCACACTGTTACTGGAGAGCTACTGTGGGCATATAAAACTCACTGGCCTGAGCCACCGTTTTGAGGTTGATGGTTTCAACAGGAGCGTGAATGACTAAGAGCCAAGAGCTTTACATTTTATATAGTCTCTCCCTTTGACTAATGCCTCCCGCAGCGCAGTGTTACAGGAATCGCACACTGTTTGTTTTCTGCTGCTCTACAAAGCCAACGAACGGAGAGCGTGCCGGGAAAGTGGTGGGGGGGGTGGGGGATGGGGTGACAGGGGTGCCATCTCGTGACTACGAGGTTTGGGTCGTGTGCAATCAAACAAAACACTCTCACACACATTCAGAAGAAGAACAAAGAACGCAAGATATGAAAGAATATGAATGCATACAGCACATTCCCAGAATATGACAGCATGTACAAAAACACACTGGGGTCAGAGGACATTTCATGTGCTATTTGCACAAATTTGTCTGTCTTCCTTAAATAAGAACACCTAAAGAGTAAAGATTACAGAGGCAGACAATTGTGTCAATTTGACCTGAGATTTTTCTTTCCTTGTAAGAAAACCTCAAGACACACACACAGCGAGGGAGGAAATGCAGTTAAACCCCCTGCACACACGTGAACACACAAAGAGCTATGCAAACACACTGCGCCTTCCCTTTGTCCGTATCACTTCCTTTCCAAATACAACACAGCCGCTCTAAAGTGTTTGCAGAAACTTGGGCTCAAAAAGAGAAAAAGGCCCTCAAACAAAGTCCTCTGTGCAGTTTATAAACGCATACACACTCCATCTACTGATGCTTCCTGATCCTGATCTACTGGCAAAAGGAACTTTTTTCTATTTAGACAGGAAGGGGTTACTCAATTAGCACACACAAAGTGACCAAGTATGTTTTTTTTGCCATTAAATCAGTGTTGCGGCAGGTAAACAACCCCCCCACCCCCACCCCCTCAGGATAAACAAGCAGTCGAGACATCACCTGAGCCATGCAGGTGTGTCATGTGTCAAACCGAGTAGAACGGTGTGCATTATTCTCCTGTTGTGTCATCATAGTTCATCTATGGACTTGTGAACACACTTTACATGGAGACAACAAAGGAATAAATCAAGCGACCAGCAGAGAAAATACAACTGAACAGACAGAAATACAGCGTGAAATACCCTGATGGTCGAGCAGGTTTCACCAGATAACCGCGATCATCCTCCACACTAAGCAACCTGAGACCAACATGGCAATCTGTAGAAAAGTCTGTATTCTCAAAGTAATGGTGAAAAACTCTGACTATATTTTCTCCATCAAATCTCACTGGTAATGTGAAGTCTACATAATGCACCACCTTTCCACTACAGGCAACTTTGTAGTGTGATAATTACCAGAAAATGAAGCTTTACTGCAAACAAATTGCAAACCAGTTTCGCTCAAGCAGAAATCCACAAAGAGAGAGAACAGTCAACCAGCAGGGGTGTTCGAAGGGGGTGATGTGAGGTGATGTGGGGGGCATCAGGCATCGCAGCTGTATCTGCCGAGGGCTCGAACAGATTTAATGGAGAGCCTAAAATCAAAGAGTCCACACATCTTCAAAAAGAGCCCCTGCCCGTTTGTTCTCGCTGCTTTTCAAAGAATTCCCTGCTTCACTTCTTACTTTGATTCACATAGTCAAAATAATTGGCCAGTGTCTCCTCGCCTTTCACCGCTGATGTGAGGGGCTTTAAGTTTCTGTGTGAGTTTTGACAGTTCAGCGCATGCACTATAAAGCTTGTTGGTCTGTCTGGAAGCAAATAGCTAATGGAGACCATGTGACAATACATATACCCCAGTTTTACAGACAAGGCTTAAAGGCCTAGTATAGTTCACCCAAAAAATGAAAAATCTCTAATTAATTACTCACCCTCATGTTGTTCCAAATCCGTAAGACCTTCATTCATCTTCGGAACACAAATTAAGATATTTTTGATGAAATCTGAGAGGTTTTCTTTTATGCCCCATAGAAAGCAACAAAATTACCACATTCAAGGTCCAGAAAAGTAGTGGAATAGTGAACGTGACTGCAGTGGTTCAACCTTAATGTTATGAAGCGATGAGAATACTTTTTGTGCGCAAAAACAAAACAAAAATAACGACTTTATTCAACAATATCTTCTGTTCTGTGTCATTCTCATACAGTGTTTACATTCAGCGCTTCCAGGTTCTATGTCAGAACGCCGACTCATTATTCGCGACTCCTGAGTCAGCATCAAACGCATGCGTCGTGCTGCTCAAGTGATCAGCGTCGGCCAATACTGAGCTGGCGTTCGGATGTAAACACAGAAAATCTGCACTGCATTCACTGCCTCAAAAGTGTAGGAGAATGACAGGGAAGAGAAGAAATTGTTGAATAAAGTCGTTATTTTTGTTTTGTTTTTGCGCAAAAAAAAGTATTCTCGTTGCTTCATAACATTAAAGGTTTAACCACTAGTCACATGGACTATTTTAACAATGTTAAAATACGATTGCTGTCTATGGAGGGGTCAGAGAGCTCTCAGATTTCATAAAAAAAATCTTAATTTGTGTTCCGAAGATGAACGAAGGTCTTACAGGTGTGGAACGACATGAGGGTGAGTAATTTTTGGGTTGAACTAACCCTAATTTTAGTCCCAGACTAAAATCCCAGTTTGTGCCATTTTAACTGAACGCAACTTGCACTGAGATATCTTAAAATATGTCAGTGTCATTGTTTTGTCTCAAGATGCACACCAGTAAAGGCATGTTTATAAAAGCTACTTAAATGCCCAAATTGAACTAAGGCCTAATCCTGACTTAATCTAAGCCCTGTCTGTGAAACTGGAGCTGAAACTGAAAAACATATTTTTCTCCCTATAAGTTGGTTTCATTGCCAGTTAAGACATTTATGGCCAATATATTTTCTAAATTCACCCACCATTGCAGAGTGTGGCAAGAACTTATTTTTGGATCCTGTATGAGTCTTTAAGAGCAAAAGTCTAATTAATAAAAGAAAACTGCTGTTTAATTTAGTTAATTATGTGAAAAAATGTACAACCTCCACTACTGCAGATGTGATTACATTACTACTAGAGACTATATTTAAAAAATGGCTAATGGCAATGTTGCACAGAACTTTCTGTTTTTAGGCTTGAGAATGGCAGTGGTTAAAAATTGTGCCACTGTTGCCGCTGAAAGAAAGGGAAATTTATGGCATTGTTGTGACACAGCTTCCTGTGTTCAGTTTGGGAAATGCTGAGCGGAAGATTGCTCTAATGGGAATAGCACCAAAAAAAAAAAAAAAAAAAAAAAATGTTAAATGCATCAACCCTTAGCCACAATTAACCAGCCAAAAGAGTCAGAACACTGATTTTAGATCAATGTCACAGACACCATAAAGAGGTTAGTATAATTTGGTTTCCAGTTCATAGAAGACTAAAAACATCATTTTCTGATCAGACTGTCAACCCTACAGAGTCGGCAACTGCAGCGCTCACATTAGGTGACAGAAAGTAGTGGAGATGCATGAGGCAGGATGATGGGAGGCTGTAATGTAATTGGGCAGGACGGGCTCATTCTGTTCCTGCAATCCCAGTCAGGTTAGTGGTCCTGAAATCCCATCCTGCATGTGGCAGCGTTCCAGTCTACTCTCTCTCAGCTGCCCACTTCCCACTCTAGCTGTTGGGGAAATTATGGAACTTGGCAGCACTTTTTGAATACAAATCAGGAGGAAATCAAAGAGCTGGCCGATTGCTGCTTTTCAGAGGTGATGCAATACAGGGTCAAACTCATGAATTGCCCAGTACAAAATAAATTAAAATAAATAAATATAAATTATTGCATTCCACTGTACCACCCGTGGTACAAATACAATTCAAAAAGAGACCTTAGGAATGCAAAGGGGTTAATTCATTAAAAAGAATTTTAAAATATTACAAATATTAAAAATGATACATCTTTTTTGTTATTTTGCAAGGATTACTGTATGTAAATGGACCGGCTTCTTGACATTAGTTTCTACCCATGTATATAGTCAAAAATCCCACATTAATGGTGGACAGAATGAAAAAAGAAGGGGAGGAAGGATTCAATATGCCGTTGGTGGAATCTAAAAGTTGAGTGCAAATATGCCAGCCGTGGCAATTCTGAGAGGCGATAACGACGGTATTCAAATGTAACACTCTAATTAATGCTTCACTAAGCGACAGCAGAACGTTGCATAGCAACAGTAGAATCATCAGGCTTGTGGAAAATGGTGGGGGTTAAGACTGAGAGCGTTTGAGGGGCTCGGTCAGGAGGAATAGACAGATTAGAAACCAGAATGAGATGGACCATTAGCTCCTCCACACCATGTACTATTATTGCCTTCACATGCATTCATATGTGACATTGGGAAGCTCTTTTGTGTTAACGTCTCTTAAAAAGCATGCTTACACCTGTCCTCGGAGACCAATTGACCGCCGAGGAGTCTTGGTGTCTTGTTATATGATCGCTTGTGTCTCACCCCCTTCCTTTTCTCTACCTCCACTATCTCGCTATTTGACATTATAAAATTCATACTCTCATTATTATGAAGCACCGAGGAGTAATTTCATGGATGGTTTCCAGTTCTACACTTGGATCTCACAAAACCTGTCAAGATTCATATTACAATCAAAGTATTAAAAATATATTATATATATATATATATATATATATATATATATATATTATATATTTATAAAGAACATTAAGCTTATTGTATGACCATTAAGATTTATTTTCAGTGTGACATTATTTTCATAACAACTAAGCCACTTTTCCACCTTATGTTCTCATTACCTTAATGTGTCTGGATTTTTTTGTGATTCTCACTATTGATGATTCTCATTAGGAAAAAATAACTAATGATTTTTTTTTTTAAATAAAGAACAGCATAAGACAGTAAAACAAATACTAACATAATACACACACATAATATTAAATATATAATATGTTATATATATAAAATACACACAATACACAAAAAAATATAAAGTACACACAACTTTATTTTTAGCATTACATTATGAAAAAAGGGCAAACGTGCTAAATTCTCTAAATGTGTGACAATGCAAGGACATTTTGAATCCTGGGATTAGGTGAAAGAAAGCAAAGAGAAGGTGTTCTGTTTGGTAAGCAGTTTTAGAGGTTAAACATCTCTCTGGCTTCCTTGTGAACACACACCCACAAAAATAAAAAAAAAATTATCTTGTTTCCTTGGAGTCCGATTTCAGGGCGATGGGCAAAAATAACCTGGTCAGGTACTGTACTCGATTTCTCATGAATAATCCAGAGACGGGCAGATATCAACAGACTCGTGGGATAAAGGGACACTGATGCACTGCTGAGATAAAATAGCTTCATAGCTATTTTAAGAAACACTGATGCTTAAATTATCTTTGGAACTGTAATCAACATCCAGTATCTGCTCCGAGTGGATGCAAAACTAAAGGACTCCTTGTTTGTTTTAGAAAAAAACTGTAGACAGTAGAATACACAATGAAGGTAATACTATTATTGTACATTGTAAAGTAAAAGTGCCAAATCCACAAAAACAAATTCCTTATAAAGGCAATTTTACTTTGCCATCAAACTTCAGATCAATGCACTTAAAATGTGCATTTGTATATACGTGTTTATACGACTACCAGAGCCAAACAAGATGTTGATCCAAAGATAATTGAGAATTAATATATAATCAAATACTTAATAATAACAAAACAAATAAATAATTTTAAAAAACCTTTGATACATCTACACTACCGGTCAAAAGTTTGGAATCGGTAAGATTTTTAATGTTTTTAAAAGAAGTTTCATCTGCTCACCAACGCTGCATTTATTTAATTAAAAATACAGTAAAAACAGTAATATTGTGAAATATTATTACAATTTAAAATAACTGTTTTCTGTTTGAATATATTTTATAAAGCAATTTATTCCTGTGATCAAAGCTGAATTTTCAGCATCATTACTCCAGTCTTCAGTGTCACATGATCCTTCAGAAATCATTCTAATATGCTGATTTGATGCTCAAGAAACATTTATTGTGTACAATTGTACAAAATATTTGTGTACAATATTTCTTTTTCAGGATTCTTTGATGAATAGAAAGTTCAAAAGAACAGCATTTATTTGAAATATAATCTTTTGTAACAATACAATACAATTTTCAGTGATAAACCTACTCTTACAATAACTGTTCTGTTAATAACCCTCTGTCGATCTGACTGTCCATGGGTGGGTATACAAAAATGGGGAAGTATAATCTGTACATTTCACGAAAGCCCTGGAGCTGTCACAAGTCAAAACTGACTTTCGTCGGTCCATGAGTAAAACATTGTTCATTTACATATAGTACCGACATTGTAACAATACAAAGCAGGTTGAAAATAGGCAAATTTACACTTTAAGGTTCAAAATAAGTTTCAGACAAAAACTAAACAAGGTTTTGAGTCCTTTTTGATCAGGCATTCCTCTTCTCCGTGAAATGAAAGAAAGCGAAGGCATCGTCTAATCTGTACGATAGAGTACAGCACAGGGATTCTCCAACACTGATGCAAGATCGACTCAAACCAATTACTTCATGATTATCAAAGCATTAATAAAATGGATCAGAAAGACATTAGCTCATAAGGGTAAACATCTCCAACACTGTCCAAAGGGGAAGTAGTGAATGTACGCAACTGGCAGGACATTAAAAAGCTCACCCGGACTTCCTTTACGTCTTCTGTGAGTGCAGCTGCCTCTGGATCGGACACACAACGGCCGGATTTCCTCCTTTGGTCAGGAGTACCAAGGCTGCATTAATTTGATCAAAAATACAGTAAAAACTATAATATTGTGAAATATTATTACAATCTAAAATAACTGTTTTCTATTTGAATATATTTTAAAATGTAATTTATTCCTGTGATGACAAAGCTGAATTTTTAGCATTATAACCGTAATTATTCCTAACTGTTGGCCGGTAGTGTATATTGAAACCAAATAGTGACCTGGTTTTAGTTCAGTAACATTCTTGTGCGTTCAGTGTTTGCACACTTCCAGTCTATTGTGCTTTTTCCTCCAGTCATCCTTCCCACAATGCACTGGTAAAAGGCTGAGGCCTCGGCTCGCTTAAAAGCACGCCCCAGGGCAGGTGTTCCAAGCAAAAACTCGCTCGGCAGACGGCCTCGGAGATGCAGGAATGATTTAGGGCGATCAGTCACCCAGCAATTAACAATACAGAGATACAGAGGGAGAAACCAGCAAATGGACACACATCAGAATCAATGAATCACGCTGGCCAGACTGACCTAGATTCTCTTTCCAAGCAGTCCTCCTCCTCCTTGTGCTACTTAGAACGGCCATCAATAACATTGGCGTGCCTCTTTAGTACTAAACAATGGACGTTTGGCTCTGAGGAGCACCAGTGGGGGTTTGAAAGAAGACAGGCAGAAGATACCGTGTGAACTCAGACTGTTCATTTCGGTCTGGTAAAGCAGTCGAGATAATGCACGATGGGGAACGGACCTGCAGGAGATGCGTGTCGATGCAACGGGTCAAAAATTTGCTACGCTATGTAAACACAACAGAGGATAGAGTTACATCAAGATGAATGTTATTGTTAAGCACTGGCAGAAAAAGTACAGTCAGGGCCAAATACATCACCAAGCTAATCAAAGCTGAACACATGATTTATGATTGTTCATGCCATCTTGATCACATTGTGTAAATGAGTAAGATGAGTGAAACCTTAGGGGTGGAATCCAGTCACACTATGTCGAGGCAATGCAACTGGTTTTATTCTTTTAAGCCGTTTGTCTTCCAACAAGGCCACGTATAGTGCAGGAAAGTAATAGTATCATATTATTATTGGCTCATTGTATACAGCCAAAGAACAATAACACTTGATTTGCCGTGATTTATCATTTTACTTTAGTCTCTTTTTCATGTATCACATAAAAGAACAGGATTAAAAGTTAGTCAAATACATATATTATTTAGATTACTTAAAAAATGTTAACATTCCTTATTATTTTGGAACAAGTTGTTGGACTGGACAATAGAGAGCTCAGCAGTTGGGTCCTCAAGTAAAAACTCATTCATTTTCTCCAAAGAGAAACAGATGTTTAATGTATAACATTATAAGGTATTAACCTACAATGAACTTTGAGAATCTTAAAAGAACAGCAGAGTCTACACCACAACTATAACTATAATGACACAGAGAAATGGTATTGTTGGAATCACTTTCACAACTATTTTTTTTTTTCCAGCTGATTAACGATAAAAACATTGAGAGCCAATCAGAATGTTTGAAACCAAACACTGACTTTCATAATATGAAAAGAAAAATACTATGGAAATCAGTGGGGCCCATCAACTGTTTGGTTTCCAACATTCTTCAAAAACGTCTTATTTTGTGTTGAGCAGAGGAAAGAAATTCATACAGGTTTAGAACAACTTGAAGGTGAGTAAATGATGACAATTTTCATTTTTGGGTGAACTGTCACTTTAAGAGTCGATGTTACCATGGGAACAAGAATCACACCAAAAGAGCTCAGCAACAAATGTCCAATGGCCAAAATCATTGCAAATGACATAAAATTAGCAAGTCGCTCTAAATTCTCAAACAACTCATATGTTTAAATTCAACAGCTGGAATCACATGCAGTATATAAATTGTACCATAATTTATTTAATTACTAAATTCAGTTTTATAAAAGTGCCCCTTTTTTGTTGTTGTTGAAATCCGTATAAAGAAAATGAATGGGAATATTTACATTTTTCTTCCTATATTTCGAATATCGCAAACAGTGAGCTTGCTGTGCCTGGTATAGTATTTGCTCTGCTGCCTCTCCTCTTTGTGTCCGCCTTCAGCGTGTGACGTGTCCCATCCCTGTCCTGTGCTAACGTCCTGTTTACAGATTTCGTAATATTTCCACACAAATTACATTTTGGGAAATAATTGCAATGCAGTTTGTATGCCAGTTACAATTAAATGCCAGTTCCGACATATGGCCGGTCCACCAGTGCAGCAGTTGAAGAGAATATGGAAATACTGCTGTACTGAATTAGACACACACACACACACAAAAAAAAAAAGACCGTACACCAGATCACCAGACCACAAGTAATTCTCCAATCAGAATGCCAGATCAATGCTCCCTGTCTACAGTCCGAGACACAAGTCACAATCAAGCTGAAGACATGATTAGTGTTTCCAGGGCGACAGGGCGAGCCACCACTTGTCCTCTTCCTTTAACACAGCAGGTTTTCGGAAAGGGGTTGGGGGGGTGAGTGGGTTCAGTGCTGATTTGTAAGTGGCATCTGGCTCCAAGTTACTACCTGACCCCAGGTCAGGTATTAGGTGGCCACAATAAGACATCTCAAGTGTCTGAAACTGAGCCTAAAACCCCAAAAAGCTGAATCACAACAAAAGCAGGGGAAAAAACTGATGGAAACCATGACGATCCATTAAATCGCTGAAAGAAATACAGCATGTATAAAAAAGATACAAAAAAAAAAAAAAATCTAAATATACAGATACTAAGGAAGAAATATTCTGTATTCTAATATACACTATATATTTTTATTTGAAAATATACAAATGTCATAAAAGCAAACTAATGAAATAATTAATATATTGACATAAAATATTAATATTGAAATCAGGCCCGTAATTAAGTGTATTGAATATTATTTGTGCTTAACACAACACAAAAATATACATTTACACTTTTTGGCATTATTTTCTGTCCTGTATAATTAAATCCGTATAATCCACATTTCTCTGAAGATTACATTATTTTTTTTCTTTTTAATATCTGTCTCATGCAGGAAAAAACACAACTGAATTACTTTCTATGCTCAGAGATGTAAAATTGTACTGTAAAATTGCTCAGAGATAGAAGAAATTTCCAAGCAATACAGAAAATTGTGCTGGTGTTAATTAAATCTGACAACCGACTAAGAAATTAGTAAGCCAATGAAAACGTTGTTTTCTGGGTAGTAATTTATCTTATATAAAATCTATACAGCATGACATGAAGGATTTATCCTAAGGTAAAACATGTGAAATACCATATTATTTAATGTCACACTATATTATAGTTTCGTGAGCACTTTATTATCTTTCGTGAGCACTTATCCTCATCTTAAAAAAAAAAAAAAAAATCTATACCTTTCTATCCTACCTTTCTTTGCTTCCTTCACTTCCTTTAATCTCTCTCTATTGTAGCTTATGATACTCTGAGCACTGCCTAAAACTTGTATTGTGAGCACTTCTTGTCCCTATTTGCCTCGTCATGATGACTCGCTTACTGTATTCCTCACTTGTAAGTCGCTTTGGATAAAAGCGTCTGCCAAATGAATAAATGTAAATGTAAATGTATTATGATTCAATTCATGCAGTTCAGCCAAAGCATCCAGCATCATCAGAGCAATCCAACTGACACTTTATCAGAGCTAATAACCCTGGAAGACAGAAAAAGGGTCATTTTCTGAAATGTGTCATTTTCTGGCTGAGCGAAAACAGGCCATTTACACCTTACCACTGAACCGTTCCTAACCCATATATTATGCATGGATACAATATAATGTAATTACAAATGCATATTTTAGACTTAAAATAAATATTAATTTTCATTATATTCATGAATGAACAGAGAAAACAGGCTCCAGACAGTGTATGTATGTATGTATATATATCTATATATCTATATCTATCATTTATATGTCATGTCAACCACCATTTGTATTCATCGCACTCTCACCCTTATAGTGTAGAAATGCTGTTCAAATGAACTTTTTGAGCTGTGCATCTATTTACTGCACAGAGAGAGGGGCCCATTATGATTGAAACATTTCTCAGAGACACATGCAAACACAAATCCATGTCAATGTGACAAGGGTGTCGTCTTAATGAATATATATGAGGTCCTTTATGGCCTGGACGTGTGTAATCCCAGGGTTAAACAAATTCCCCCTGTGGCCGTCCACTCCCATGAGGCCTCTTGGTGGCATGAACTGTCAATCAATCAGACTAGTCAACAAATCCCCTGTGGTGCTGGCTGACTTTTACACACACACACACACACACACACACACACACACACACACACACACACACACACACACAAACATACACAGGAGCTGGACACACAGAAAGTGTCATGTTCACACTTGATTAAAATGAACTCTAGTGTGATTGCTCTGTTAGTGCAGTTGCTCGATTAGCGCAGTTTGTTTGAATAAGTGTGAACACTGCCATTCGAACCCTGGTGCACACCAAACAAGCGAACTGACGCGCTTTGGTGCGATTTGACTGAAATATGAACGCAACACGAACCTAAACATCTAAACATATCAAAAACAGGATGTGATGTCACAAGATGCGACCCTGAAATGGACAGAATGCTCAAGCATACTGGGATTTTCTCATCATAGTTTGTGTGGTGTCAGAACTGCAATGTGTAAAGGAGCAAATCTTGCCGTTGTTTTGACTCCTTTACACATTTCAAAAGCTCTTTGTGAGTACTCAACTGCTAAAAATACCACGGTATGTTCACACATACAACGAGCGTGTTTAGCCCAGCACACAGCATTGTTTTGGATGTTTGGTAAGTTGTTAAAAAGATGTTTTTGTTTTTTATCTTTAGGTTCGGTGAACAAACCATCATTTTCTTTTGGGTCCGAACCAAAAGAACCAAGAGAACCGAACTACAAGTGTGAACACACCCTTAAATGACCAGCCAATGACTGTGAAAAAGGGATGAGACTGTGCTATTGATTGTGCTGTGGCTGCCTAAGTGAGATTGTGCTGTAAACCTGTACATGTTTATGTATGTGTGTGAGTGAGTGTGCTGTATATGAGACAATGGACCTCTATTGCCTCATTTACAGTACACTCACACACACACACACACACACACACACACGTTATACATAAACGATAGATGATGATGATTTATTTATTAGCAGAGCAGCATGACAGATGACAAATAAGCGATTGAGTTTTAGAAAAACAAGCTAAACTAAAGACTGCTCTGAAGAAGCTATTTGGATAAATAAACAATGAGAGGATAAACTCAGTTTTCATTCCCAGCCCTTATACGAACTGCTACAACATTATACAAAAACAAAATGTCCACATCACTGTTGCTATAGATACAGTATGAACAGTGGAACGATTCCTCTAAAAACAACGTTATATGGATGCAATGAATTTGACCTGAACTAACCTAGCCTTTTCATGAAAAATATCAAAATCTAATATATAAATGAATAATAATTAGAAGAGAAATCTGCCTTACTTGGAAAATTGCAATAAATAAATAAAATAAATAAAATCAATATTAATATTTAAAAACTATACTACTTCACTGCTTACTTTTTATGCTGGACAGTTATACCACCTAGATATTTCTGACATTAAGCCTCTCAAAATAAAACAAAAATTAAAAAAAAAAAAAAAAAAGTATAATTTTTACTTCAGAAATTGAAACTAAATGTATTCAAATCAAGGCCTGTATTAATTACATTTTTAATGTATTTTCAAAAGATATAGACAGAAAAAAAAAAAAAATTATCGTCATGTCATTGACTCAGATTTAAGGAAACAGTTCAGTACCACACTGCATTTGAAGATAAAAAAATAATGAAATAACATGCATAAAAAATGCAGAATTAGTTCCATGCATCAAGAGACATGTTAGCGAGCATCAAAGCCAGAATAACCATATTCAAGTTATTTAAAGATTTACTATGAAATAAAGTATGAAAGAGCTTAAAATATCTGTAAAGCCACTAGAAAAACCTACGGCAATGGACTCATGTATCAAAGCTCCAGAAAATGCCTTCTGACTTTCTGTATAAAATATCCATATTAAAAAGGTCTTATCCAACTTGCTTAAGGGAAACATAAATAAGTTTAAAGTCAACATAAAAATCCAAATTATTTCAACAAAAAAATATATATTTATATCTTAATTTTTCATCAAAATGTAATAACATGCTCTACCCCAGAAACAACTTTTCTTATCAGCTCACATAACCAAGCTATATTAGTTAAGGCCTACAACCACCTCGTATATAGACCACCAATCAACATTCAATTAATTTCTAAGAAATAAAACCAAGTACCCTACATTTTCTTATTGAATATCCCATTTCACTCATGAACATAGTGCGTTCTTGTTGACTCTTTAAAAAAAAAAATGCCAATGCAGTAAGTGTAAATCACTGGTCTGAGTTTTTCCTCCCAAACAAGTTCAGTCCAAACTCTGCTCCGCAACTGATTCTAAAGTCTTAATTGGTCATGTCAATCACAGTGCTGATCGCCTTCACAATGCTACTTCAAATACTAACCCCTAACCCAACCCTACAACCTAATCTTAACCAATGAATTTGGCTGCAGGCCAGAATTTGCGCTGAACTGGTTTGGGGGCCTGACATCACAAGTGAACGGCTTTTTGTGCTAATTAAGTTAAAATTCAAAGTACTAGTATTGTAGTAGAGCACCATGTGTTCCCTCTTTTACTCGAAACAAACATTACACTGAGGCAGCTCGGGCCAGCCCACAGAGCTTATATTAAACGTTTTACTCTCAATATGAAAAACAGGCTCATTAGCCCGGTTAAAGGTCAGTCTAAGCAGCGAGACACACTATACGCATGTTATGAGGTGTCTAACCATTCCCTCATTAAGGAAAAACTTATGTTTCAAAGAAAGGGAATAACAAGCGGTAGTAGAGACAGCTGCGACAGAACTCACACCTTAGAGTCGCCATGGCAATCGCTGCAGAGTTCCACATCCAGAGCAAATCCAGACGTGCAAAACCGCAAGATATTTAACATCAAAAACTAGTGCCTTTAAAACTTTCTGCCAGGCTCTAGTGTGTTTTAAGCACTACCTTGAAGCATATTTAATAATTTGGGGGATTAGGGAGTAAATTATTAATCAAAAAGTCAATCAAAAACATCTGAACAAGATAATAAAATATCCCCCTAGGTGAAGCTCAAACAACCTGAAGGCCCTTTTCTATCAAACACAATATAGACCTTTTCATAGTAGTCTTTGGGGGTTGTTTTATACTGGAGGTCACTCTTCAGAAATGAGCCCAACTAGTAACTATTAGCAGGCAATTAGCAACATATTAAAAGCAGTTGAAATATACCACAACTATGCACCATGAATAGAAATACTAGACCAATGGAAGAAAGCTTCAGAAAAAAAGGAGACTTTAAACAGAATTATGGCCCTCAACCTGTGTGTGCCTGGTTTAAGGTTTACTTAGCCATATTTCAGGGAGGAAACTGTCCCCAGAAGTAAGCTAAATATGACAAAACCTCACTTTAGGATAAGCGGGAGATGTCCTGAATAAAAAAAAACTCAATAAAAAAAAAAATTTCCCCCCTAAAAATGCAAAAAGGTCTTTTATAGGCACAAGGTTAGGCTTAGTTTATATTCATTATAAATAGCTGTATATAACAATAGTCTAGAATAGATGAGTAAATAGAGGCTTTCGCATCGGGTAGTTATAGGAACTTAATTCTAGGAACTAGCAACCAGGATAGTGCCCCGAGAACTAATTTCTCCCCCAGGCCATGTTCCTGGTTGCATTTGCACCTGCAATAGGAAGTCTGAAGCGGCCGACAGTGGCGTCTTTAAGTGCGGCATTTACAAACGCCAAAAACCAGTAGATGGAGCACGCTGTGATCGGAGCTGTGTTTGCTGCGTGTCGTGGGTTTCGTGATAACAGAGATTGAATGTAAACGGATAATTTTCGCAACTGAAACAGGAAAAAGTGAGGCGAAATCTCCTATGACAACTTTCAGTATTGCATATCATCGAGGCGGCGAAAAGAACATAACCCTGCAGACAACAGGTAAACGCAGTTATCGCGGTTTTCCACGTTCGTGAAGTAAAAATGTATACACGGCTTTTTAAAAATGCTGGGTGCCAGTGTTTGACATGTGTTTGACCAATCAACATACACCTACATCACTGATAGTTCCTATGGTGCTGGTTTGGACCCTACTCTGAAGTAGGAGCTAATTTAGTTCCCCCAAAAGGAGTTCTTAGAACTAAAATCGTTCCTAGTTCCTGCGGTGCGAACACGGCAAAATCCGGGTACTTCAGCCAATAGTTCTAGAAACTATGAAAAGGTTCCTCCGGTACGAAAGCCCTTAATTTATCTGTTTGTGAGAGAGACACTGAGACATAGAGAGAAAAAAAAAAAAAAAAAAAAAAAGAGAGAGAAGGGCCCAGGCTGTTACATAAATCTGACTAAACTATCCCTGTAATGATAATTGCAGGTGCGTGAAGACACTGAAAGTCCCATTGTTAAGGTTTAAGGTTCAGGTCAAGGTCAAAGGTCAAATCGTATTCAAAGAGGGGCATGTAGTGTGGTAGTTAGCCAAACACATATTAGTGCAGCATATTAGTGGTTCAGGCTACTGCAGTCGTTCATTTCATGAAATAATTTATTACGATCTGTCAGCCATTTAGGATCAAGATTTGCAATGACATCTAATGCAAAAATGCACCATACTAACTCAACAGTGATCGTTCATTAGCTTGAGAAAACATCTGTGAGAAACACCTAGATTTAGAAGTGTGTATTTAAACAAAATGTTTCTTTTAAAGACAAAAGTTAAAAAATAAATAAATAAAAACGATATGATACAATGAATTTAGAAAAACAAAACAACAAGACAATGCAAAACAAAAAACAAAACAAAACCAAAACAAACCTGACAAAACAAAATAAAAACACACAAAAAAATAGGGTCTTTTAAAATATTATTCTAACCACCCACAAGGCTGTGTAATACTTAACTGAAACACTCATTATTAATGCAATTCTGTTTGGTGGTGCAGATATTACACCCTAGAGCATTAAAATCTAACTTCCTTCCACAAAATAGCTAGACCAAGGTCAAAGGTTTGGATTCCGCCTGAGAAAGAATTGTGATAAATCACTTATCAAGCTGATTATCATATGGTGCTTCACGTTAACCCATCAGCATGAATATCATGTACATTGTTACCTGAGTTTGACACTGTCGCTAAAACGTCCTCCACGTGCCCTGGGCACGCCTGGCGCTCGTGGTATTTTAGGAAAGGTAATATAACCCATGCAGCGGGTGTGCGTGGTCCCTGTGGAGCAACACACACATACACACTCCCCTCCACTCCGTCAGGCAGCCACAGCTAGACAGCAGTTTCTAAAGGGGACGGAGTGTGTGCTGAGTTTAACATTACAGTCGTAGTCACCCGACCAAGGGCAGATGACGGACAAGAGGAGACTAACTGAATGTCAGGATTACAGCTGCAATCATTCATTGCCACAGCCGTTTTAAATGAAACCGTAACGGTCCAGTACACATAAATTATCAAGAACAAGACTTGCAGAAGACTTCAGAATTTCTCTAATTCAAAGTATTACGTTCTGCAAACACTAAGAACGTAAACACTATAAAGCACTACAAAAACCCCTTTTCCATCAAAAGCTTTGATTGTGTCTGTGTTGAAATGCACGCCTTTGTAAGTTTCAATCATGGGTTTTTCCAGCACTAACATGACAACACAGTGGAGACGTTACTGAGATGGCAACTAGAAAAGCATTGAATTGTGACTAAGACCCCTACAGTGACAGCACCCACTCAGAACTCCTTCATGGCTTTGACGAGGGGCCAAACAAATCTGCCTCAATGTAAACAACATGGCTGAATGTTTGCTGTTTACAGACAATAATCATGAGAACATACTTTCATCCCTTCTGTGCTTATGTGAAGCAAGCATCAGTGTTTTTAAAGGGTTAGTTCACCCACAAATGAAAATTCTGTCATTAATTACTCACCCTCATGTCGTTCCACACCCGTAAGACCTTCGTTCATCTTCAGAACACAAATCAAGATATTTTTGATAAAATCTGATGGCTCAGTGAGGCCTCCATAGACAGCAAGATAATTAATACTTTCAATGCCCAGAAAGCTACTAAAGACATATTTAATGACTACAGAGGTTCAACCTTAATGTTATGAAGCGACGAGAATACTTTTTGTGCACCAAAAAAACAAAATAGCGACTTTATTCAACAATTTCTAGTGATGGGCAATTTCAAGACACTGCTTCATGAAGCTTCGAAGCTTTACAAATCTTGTTTCGAATCAGTGGTTCCGAGCGTGTATCAAACTGCCAAAGTCACACCTCCCAGTGGTGAACCTTCGAAATTTCGAAACACTTATGACGTAACGAAGCCTTGTTTACTGAAATCACATGACTTTATATTTATAATATAAATATACAGTATGCATTATGAACTTTATATATTGCCTTGTCATTACCCATAATGCCTTTTGTTGGACGGACAAAAGAAAATCATTTCTCATGGGTGGGTGAGCAATCTGAGGCTAAGACTACAGTACAGCTGGAAATAAAGACACCCAGGAACAGGCAGCTCTTTATTACACTATAAGGACTCTATCAAACAAATGATACCATGCTAGAGAGCAGAATAAAACATCAGACCATAGAGGCATGGAGGGTTTCTGTCGATCAAAGTGGTTCCTTGTCCAGCAGCTGTCGCAACCATGTCAAATAACCCGACTAATCAACACTCCAACGCCTGAGTGCTTCTGGGTAAACAGATGGAGGCTGAACGCTCTGTATCTAATCGACCATCACTGATAAAAGCAGCGGCTGAATCCCCAGAATGGCAAATACAAGAAACCCTCTAAATTCTCCACAGATATCAACTACAATGTTATACTGAATTTGTAAAGCAACTTTGGGTAAACAGAACTGATGTGAGAATAATTTTCTCTTCCTTAAAAAGCAATAGTTAGGGTCTTGATCATTAAAAACAGAAGCAGCATTATGCAAAAGGTGAGAAATCGATCAATCCCTGCTCACCTTGTCAGTACACTGAAAAGAAAACTCGGGCATTGTGAGTAAATTGCACAATTACAAAGAAACAGCAAGTAACATGTTGAATTAAAAGTGACATTTTGAAGTTGAAAAATGTTTTATTTACAACTTTTAAAATTAGTTTTTTACAGTATAAAAACCTGATTTGTTAAAGCTTTCCTCTTTAAAATTATCACCATCTGTTGTGAAATAAATACTGCTTCTTCTGCAGTGTACAGTATGCAAACTCCAAATTGTATGCAACTTTTCTGTATTATCAATGGCAATATGTGCAGTAATATATGTGCTCAACATTAGATTTCCAGTGTAATGATTGAAGAATATCTTGCTTCACACGATTTTATCGGATTGCCAAATGTGCAGACATTTTCTGAAACGATAACTTGACTATACTTGCTCAAATTAAATATGTAACATGTCAAGATCATGCATTTTTTCCCCTAATCGTATACATATATACTGTTATATGTTATATACATATATATATAACATAGCCAAACATTAGAAAAACAAATGTGAAAACAACCCATCCAAAAAATACAGGCCTAAATCATCTCTGCAGCATAAAAACAAAACATAGTTCATTTTTATTAATGCAATACTCACTGACCCATCTTAAAAATAAAAATAAATTAGTAGCAACAGACTGAAACAGATGTCCTGACTTAAAAAAAGTCTTTGAGATCAGATCGCAGGTGGTGCTTGTCTTGCATGAGCAGGAGCAACATGGGGTTTTCTAAAATGAGACATCTCAAAGGGTCCATGCTGTTTGTTTCAACACTGAACACATGGCACAGATATCTGCATCTACAAATCATCAGGGGTGGATAGAACTCCAGCCACTCAATATTTACATGTTGGCTGGTGTTAAAAACAAGAAGAATGTTCCAACTGATGTCTTTTTGGATGTGCCTTATCCACCATTTGTTTGTTCCAAACTTAAACAGCGATTTTTTACAACAGCACCCGTTTCTAGCTGTACTGTTTTGCACCAAAATTTGTCAGATACATGTTTAATGATACTCACTGAGTGATAAAAAAATAATCCTGCAATAAAATAATATATGTCTGGGTTATATTTTATCCCAAAATAAGACAGAGAGAATGCGATAGATAGACAGATAGAATGCTAGACAGACAGAGAGAAAGAACAATAGACAGACAGATCGAGAGAATGATAAATAGATACATGATAGATGATAGATAGATAGATAGATAGATAGATAGAGTGCTCAGTGTAAATGAGTACACCCCCTTTGAAAAAACACATTTTAAACAATATCTCAATGAACACAAAAACAATTTCCAAAATGTTGACAAGACTAAGTTTAATATAACTCAATTTACTCAAATTAGGGTGATGCAAAAACGAGTACACCCCACAACAAAAACTACTACATCTACTACTTTGTATGGCCTCCATGATTTTTAATGACAGCACCAAGACTTCTAGGCATGGAAAGAACAAGTTGGTGACATTTTGCAACATTGATCTTTTTCCATTCTTCAAGAATGACCTCTTTTAGAGACTGGATGCTGGATGGAGAGTGATGCGCAACTTGTCTCTTCAGAATTCCTCATAGATGTTCGATTGGGTTCAGATCAGGAGCCACTGAATCACTTTCACCCTGTTCTTCTTCAGAAATCCATCAGTGGCCTTAGATGTGTGTTTAGGATCATTGTCATGTTGGAAAAGTGCACGACGACCAAGAGCACGGAGTGATGGTAGCATCTTCTCTTTCACTATAGAGCAGTACATCTGTGAATTCATGATGCCATCAATTAAAAATGCAGCTCCCCGACACCAGCAGCACTCATGCAGCCCCTCATAAGGACACTGACACCACCATGTTTCACTGTAGGCACCATGCATTTTTCTTTGTATTCCTCACCTTTGCGACGCCATACAGTTTTGAAGCCATCAGTTCCAAAAATATTTATCTTGGTCTCATCACTCCAGAGTACAGAGTCCCAGTAGTCTTCATCTTTGACAGCATGGGCCCTGGCAAACTCTAGGAGGGCTTTTTTATGCCTGGGCTTCAGGAGAGGCTTCTTTTGTGGACGGCGCCCATGCATGCCATTCCTCTGCAGTGTACGCTGTATTGTGTCACGGGAAATAGTCACCCCAGTTTGGCTTTCTACTTCTTTAGATAACTGCAGTGAACTTGCATGCCGATTTTCTTCAACCCTTCTCATCAGAAGACGCTCCTGTCGAGGTGTTAACTTCCGTGGACGACCTGGACGTCTCTGTGAGATGGTTGCAGTTCCATCTTTTTTAAATTTTTGTACCACTATTGCTACAGTATTTCTGACTGATAAGTAAAGCTTTGCTGATCTTCTTGTAGCCTTCACTTTTCTGGTGAAAAGAAATTATTTTCTTTCTCAAGTCTTGTGACATTTCTCTTCCATGTGGTGCCATTGCTGACAGCATGAAATGGGAAGGGGTTTTAACACCCTTTTATAGTCAACTGTCTGCTGGACACCTGTGTAATGAATAATTAGACTCACCTGTGGTTGAATTCTTGTTAAATTAGACATTTGCAGTCTAAAATCTAGCTTTGCTCCAGAGACTTTCAGTGGGGTGTACTCATTTTTGCATCACCCTAATTTGAGTAAAACTGAAAATTTTGTTCTCCAAGTTATATTATAACATGAAAGTAAGGTTAATAAGTTAAACAGATGTTATATAAAACTTAGTCTTGTCAACATTTTGGAAATTGTTTTTGTGTGCATTGAGATATTGTTTAAAATGTTACTTTTCAAAGGGGGTGTACTCATTTATGCTGAGCACTGTAGACAGATAGATAACACTAGACAGATAGAACAATGGATGGATGGATGGATGGATGGATGGAAAATGCTTTTTTTATCTCTTGCTTTGGTGGTGAAATATTATATAAATATACCAGGACATTTCAGCCATTTTGATGAGAATTACCCAGAAAGTGTAAGAGTGACATTGTGATCCCAGCGCTGGGACTGTGTGATTCAAATTGCTCATTTGGGATTCTACGACATTAAAGAGCCCTTGAACTGTGTCTTTGACACCCTGCAGCTCTAACCAAGAACCATTAATCACCCCTAAACATGTGGATTATTTGATGTCCCAAAGAAACACTGTTCGTTAAGATTGCTGGCCAAGTCCGATTCTTACCGTCCCTAACCGTCCCTACCGTCCTTAACTCGACTCTGCTGTGACTGCAGCTGCCTGCAAATAAGATTTAATAAAACATGACTCGGTGGACACTGAACACAGTGTCCATTGCGTCCTGCTCCCGACTCCTTGCTTTTCATCACTATATTCCATTCTTTCTGCCTCCTTTGCTTTAGGAAACAACAATCTTCTCTTACCAGCTACGTCTAAAAGAAGAAAAAAAGGGGGAATAGCATATAGAATAAACTTCCCTCTTTCCTAATAACTCCCCCAACTCTGCCCATCCTGTTTTGGAGCAGATCAAAGGTAATAATCCCCCATAATCCTCTGGTGTGCCCTTGCTGTTGTTATGGTCATTATAGGCTGCCGCATTGTTGCTAAGCTATCACGATTGTTCAGAGGAAAGCTACACTGGCTCAGTTTCACAGTGTAATGCCTATTTCACGGATGGACAGCCACTAGGATAATTAGATGGGGTCCGAGTGGACACAGCAACGACGTGCTTTTCAGACAGAAAACAAGGCCTTGTTTTTGCAAACTAAGGGGTCAGGGAGGGTACAAAACACCCCATCAAGGAAGTATAACAACTCAGTGTGAAAGTTAGAGTGGCTGCAAAAACGTAAGAAACCAACCAAAATGAAAACCGTCATGAAAAGAATGGTTGGCATTGACATGCACACTTCAGTTTATAACACAACAGCCATGTAATAGTTATGGAACCATAGAAGGATTGTAAAACTGTGACATATGAAATCATGACAGCTGCTTTTGTCTTTGCCAGAGTTGCTGTCAGAAGATCTGTTACTATTTATTGGATGCATGCAGAACAAATTCTTTGGATGGAGAAGAATGTAAACTTAAATGGCTTCTGCAGATTACCACTGTGTTTTGGGTAAAAGTTGAGACTGCATCCGTGCATAGTAGGGTAGTGACGAGACACGAGATTGGGTTGAGACGAGACAAGATTTTTGCATAGTATTTTCAAGAAATCCTCAATGACAAAATTCATGACTGGAAAAATACTCTGCAGGTGCATTTTGAAATGTTTTAACTAATTACCTTGTAAAGAATGTCATTTCAGTTCTACTTTCTGATTATGAATTATCATATGCATTGAAAGACAACAATTTAAAAGCACTGTAAAAGGTTTTGCCACAAACTCAGAACTTCTGATTGAGGCTGTGTGTGACCTCCTAATTGAACTCCTTTCCACAAATTGAACATAGAAATAAAAATAGTATAAATAACAAAAGTAATTTTCTTAGTCTTACTAAGTGCAAACAATAAATGCAACCAATCAAAGAACTCTCTCAATATTCAAAATGCAAACAGAGACCAAAACAGACACCAGAGCTAAGAGGTGGTTACAACTACACAGCCCAGTCCAAAATAGGTTTGATATTGGGAGACAGGCTATTTTATGTAGCCTAATTTGAGCGCATCAGGGAGCTCTCGTTTTACTTTCGCTTTCAAATTCGCAGTCGCATGTCCTCTGTGTATAGGGAGCGGCGGTGCTGAGTGGGCATTCTTCAAGATAAGACATTTATCAGATGCTTAGCAACGAATCCTCTGCCATGGTCTTGTCAGTCATCTCGCCATACTCTTTCTATAAAAAGCTAAACGACAGTGGAGGCGGTGCTGCGGTGGGCCCTGTAATGTAAACGTAGCGGTGGCATATTCTACGCTAATTTCACCCTCACACTCCATCATGGCGATATTGCAAGACAGATATCTTATCACAATTTAATATCGCAAGATCTCATAGCACGAGATCTCGTCACATTCCTAGTGCACAGCCAAAATAATGATTTAAAATTTATTTCAAATTTTTAAATGTGCACTTTTTTGCAAGTCCAAGCTTTGATATGTCCTAACCAGGTTTAGCCCAATAAAGCATAAAGCAATACAAGTTATCGCTTTGAGCTTTTGTCCTAACCAGCAGCTGTGACAAGTGGTAGGATAATTTGCCAGTCATTTGGAGTCATACTGAATAGCCTTACCCACAATGAAATCTCATTGCAATCAACTGTGTGTTAAACATGAAGTCCTTTTTGCTTCCAGTGTGGACAGACAAATTATTTGTCGCTAGAAACTTCACAACTGGTTAGGATGTGACGGAAGATAATAAGGCTTGACAACTTACCAGAAACATCCATGACAAGCAATTGCTTTATGCACTAATACCTTGGCAACCAATCTACAAGACTGCCACTAAAGAAAAACCACTGGGATCCATTCTTGATTCCTCACTGTACAACCTGTTTTTCCCATAAAGACAGTGGAAGTCAACTCACCATTAGAAGGAGGTACAGGGCCTCACAGCAAACCGGTCACAGCTATAGGGGTCGAGTTGGAATCGTTCTCCTGTGGGCAGGAGCCCAAGGCCCATCTCTTTAAGATTTAAACCTCAGCGGCTCTGTACTGTACAAGAGGCAGAAAACAAAAGCAGCACATCAGAAGCATGATAACAAAAACAGTGGCCGTCATTTTCCAGACCCTACCACGAGCCAAACAAACTAGCATCTTGCCTGAGAGACTATGCATAGCCCCACAAATCCCACCGGCACCTTCAGCGGCATGTTGCTGGAGGCTCCTAGGGAGGGGGTTGTCTATGTGTAACCTTCATAGCGCTTAAAACATGGAACACTACACATGCAATTTAATTAACACATAACGTGCATTTACACATGTCTGCACACATGGGAGCCCACTTTCTCTCTAGAGACAAGATGATAAAGAGTGAGGGGGGGGAAAGAGAGAGGTGGAATATGAGAGTAGAACAGCTGCCAACTTCTTGACATAAAAACACCACAAAACAAACAGAGCATCAATTATCTGTTGGCATAGAGGTGTTTGCTAAGGGCAAGAAACACTATCAGTATTACGGATATGGAGTCAGTGAACAAACGTGCTTCAACCTACAATTTTGCAAAACTTTAAACAACCTACAATTCACTACAGATTCTAGTTGAAATTAACACTAGTGGCTGTAAAACACCAACTTTTAATCCTTTTCACAAATTATGATTACAGGGGCAGATTATCGACTTTAAAAGGCTTTTGAGGTTACACTCACAATACAATGTTATGGCCACAAAACCCTCTACCATAGTGCGTGATTTGTAAAGTAATACATTTTGAGGTTTGCATCACATAACCAGCTCCATATGTTTGACTTTTCTGACAAACTTGCTAGTTCACCTGGTACAGCATTCCATTTGCAATGCGGAGCCCTCGGATTCGAGTCCCATGAAACACAAGTCAAAGTCTTGTAGAAAAAAACTAAAATGTGATGGGTTTTTTTAAACATTCGCTTTTGTTAATACTATATAAACCTTTTAGCACCTCTCACCATTTAATTTTTAAACTGCCGTGATCGGTACATCAATTCTTTGAATGACCAATGGCAGGTGGGGGAGTGTTCATGAATCCTGTGTGCAAACAATCCTGTTTGTAATTACTTTGTGTTGATAGTGGTGGTGCAGAAATTACATAGTACTTCAACTTCAAATTTTTCAGCTTTTCCCACTTTCAAATATTATGTTAGGGCTGTGTGATTAATCGAAAATAATCGAAATCGAAAAAGATAATCGAAATAAAATGATTAATGTGCCATTCTCTTTTGCCATTTACTCATTATTGGCTGGCTATTGCGTCAGCATCACACGATTGCGTCATGCTGCTCACGTGAACAGCCTCTGCCAATACCGAACCCGCGTTCTGACGTAGAACCTGAAAGCGCTGAACATAAACAGCGTATGAGAATGAAACCGAAGAGAAGATAGTTATTTTTCTTTTGTTTTTGCACACAAAATGTATTCTCGTCGCTTCGTAACATTAAGGCTGAACCAATACAGTCACGTCGACTGTTTTGACGATGTCTTTAGTACCTTTCTGGAACTTGAAAGGGGTGGTTATATTGCGGTCTATGGACAAGACATCTACCTCTCTGATTTTATCAAAAATATCTTAATTTGTGTTTTCGAAGATGAATGAAGGTCTTACAGGTGTTGAACGACGTGAGGGTGAGTAATTAATGACATTTTTGGGCAAACTAACCCTTTAAATAATATTTCAATCTTGACCAAAATAATCGGGATTGTGATTTTTGCCATAATCGAGCAGCCATATATTTTGTTTTTATTTATTTTTGTTTTACAAAGGCATCTTCCAGACGGCTGTCGGAGGCTCTGGAGAGCAGTGGGCAAACAAACTTCTCGTCTTTCCAAGCTGATATACGGCTCTGTTGTGTGTATTGTGTGGGTGATACCTGAACCCCTTACAGCATGGAGAAGGGACACGGATACTGCAAATCATAGCCAAAACATGAGGCCCAACAGGTGAGACGCGCCTTACATTACCTGCAGACCATGTGTGTGGGTGACATCTGCCAATGTCATCAGCACCTTTGCTGAGGAGATAAAGAACATTTTGTTCTTCAAAATAAAGGGATCTAGAGTTTGTGATACCAGTGACTCAAGATATGTACATTTTAAAGTGGGTTGAGTGGGTAAACTGAACGTATTGTTCAGTATAGCCAGATGCTGTCTGAAAATTTAGAAAGTGAGACAAAACAAAGAATGTATTATGTTTTTGGAGAACCTTTTTTAAAAAAAAAAAAAAGCTTCAAAATTCATGTTTGAGGAATGACAGTGTACTTTATGTTGTAGAGCAAAATGTTAGACAACCCTACATGGGAGTGAGCAGACTCTAAAGAGTTATTTTATTTTTTTGTGCGATTTGTTTTGATTCTCTGATTGCTGGAGATTTCTTTGCAGAATCATGGGTAATGCAGTTTTTCACCAAAAATTTTACTATTAAAAGGGTCATGAATTAAGAAATCAAACTTTCCTTGATTATTTGACGTAAGAGGTCATTTTACTATAAAAATATCCTGTAAGTTATAAAGCTGTTTTTGGACTAACAAGGAAGTTGTGAGTTCTTAAAACTTCCTCGTTAGTCTTTGCACACAGTCTTTGCATTGCCTTCTTTGTGATCCTAACATTAACATTTTTAACGAAGTTCCAGTTCACGTCAATAAGACACTGTTCGCTTAATTTTACTGCGGATTTGTTTTTAAAGAGACACCATTTGATGCAGGCTTTTCAGAGAGACTGAAAACAAAAGATGATGCAGTGCCGACTATATTGGATCCGGCAGTAATTTTGCAACACACAAATCTGAGTAACAATGTTTTTCCCATATGTCACTATTGCTTCATCAGCTTTATCTGTAAGGCTGATTTATACTTCTGCGTCGGACCTACGGCATAGCCTCTAAAATCATTGGTTTTCATATATACTTCTGCGTCGTTGTCTGTGTCGACGTGTAATCACACATTTAGACCGCTTGTACAGTAGGTAGTGTGTTTAGACCGCTTGTACAGACTTTTGTTGCAGCTTGAGTTGTTAAATATCAGAACAGATCATTTATTTAAAACTACAAAAAAAAAGATGACAACGGAACAGGAAAAGATGGTCTTGCGCTCCATGTAGAATTGACAGGTTGTTACATTTTTGGAGAGGTGCGTGCACATGGCGCTGAAAAGAGCAGTTTCACATTGTGCTGAAAAGACAGCAGTTTCTCACTGAAGTCGGAGGGCAAGCACTAGGCAAGACTTGTTCTGCGCGTAATGCTAGTCCAATATGTCGCATCATTCTTACGGTGCATGTCCACTGGCACGGAGTGAACATTTTCGGTTCATTCCTATTGAAGTTGAGCTTGACGCTCACGTGTGAAATGAGGAGCTCCCTGGAGGGTATGTTCAGCTCTTTGGCGATATCCAGTGCTACATACTGACACATTTGCTGGTCAATTTCTTCGAAGCGGCCACTTTTAGGACCGTGGTAAGCTTTTCTTTGACTGTCTTTTTGGGCTCACCATCTTCTAACAATACATTCTTGGCTACTTAATAAGAGTTGTTTGATGACTACGCTGCGTTTATCAGTCATATGGGACACACTCGTTTAGACGTATTTGGTGCTCCCTATTGTTGCCGGTGTATTATTGACATGTAAAAGTCTAGACCCTGAATACAAGATGACCCCATTTTTTCAGATGTATTTCAAAGAAAAAAAAAAAAAAACACTTATATTCAAAACAATACGGTATGTGTAATTCCAATAAAGAATATTAACTGCAATGAGAGAGGGATAGAGCGACCCACATGCTTTCACCCACGTTAATTTTCCTTACAAGCATATGCATGTACTTGTAAACATGAAAACAAATGGCATGTTTAAAGCGTAGAACATCCACATCACACCCACTCAAACAGACACACATCAACTGCTTCAGTGAGACTGGAAGCATTCTGAGCAACATGTAGCACAATGTAATTGGCAAGGTGGGGAAATGTAGCCAAGCCTTAGCATCATGCAGATTGCTCTCTTTCAGTTCCTGTGTGAACGTTTGGAGAAAGGAATAAGGAGCAATTAATGCAGGTCATTGTACAACACCAATATAAAATTCTGAGGTGTGGCCTAGCGGTTAAAACACATGCTTTGACACACCAAGCCATAGTGCTCATGTGGATTAAATAGATAATATTGAATAAATAAAATAATTAAATAAGATAAAAACAATAAAATGCAATTAAAAAAAAAAAAAAAATCAAATAAAAAAACAATTATAAAACTAAAAATAAGAATCCAAAATAATAAAATAAAAATAATATAATATAAAAAATTAAAAAATGTCAGATTTTAGTCTTATTTTTTTATAGCTGTGCCAGAGCTAAAGCAAAACCACAAGCCCCTATAAAGGCAGCAGGTTAGTGGATGATCCACAAATTTTACACAGACAAAACATAACACCTGGGGTGTTGTCACATTTCCCTGTTGATCTGGGCAGCTACACCTCTCTTCCACATTTCATTCAGCAAGCTAATAGAGAGAAATAACTATATGAAACGTGCTCAACAAAACCATCTTCTGTGAGCCACAGTACTGATCTGATTATAAAAATCTTTGATGTTTAGGCTGTATTTTTGATATGAGACTGTATATGCTCCGTAACAGAAAAATAGAAATATATATATATGAATTCCACTGCAAAAACCTCTAAGTCCGTCTGACATGTTTTCTTTTAAATGAGCATTTTTTACCAGGCTCCTATGTTTAGGTTCAGTATTTTCACTTTAAATGGCAATGAAAAGGTTATTATAGTCAGTTATTAAAATGCCTTATTTTCAAAAATGTCACTTTACAGTTTGTAGTTAATTCATTGTCCACCTCTTTGGACAACAAGACATAGTTACAGCAGCAAAAGGAGCACTGTTGCGTTTACTTGCTACTCGCAAAATCCTGTCATTGCCACTGTAACGATGGACAAAACATGACAAAAACTGACAGCTCAACAATTGAAAGCCGGCTCATATGCACACCGTCATTCATCTTGAAATCATATTATTCAATTTGTGTCTTTCGATTGGTTCTTCTGTGGACTTAGAGGCTTTTGCTGAAAGGGAAGTGGCGTTTAGAGGTTTCTGCCAATGAACCGGTATTTCTGAATGGGCCTGACCAAGATAGGAGGACTTGCGGACTGCATGCCAGCTTGATCTAAACCTTCTTCTACTGACACTCAAATAATCTAATCTAAGTCTGATTGCTATAGCCGTGATCAGCATCAGGACTTGAGTGACATTTAAGTTAGCCTGTCATCAGATACCATCAAAGGCAGTGCTGTAGTTATCCATGTAGGGGATACAATCAAGGCTTCAGACAGCAGGTATCTAGCATCTCTCATTTCAGCAGCATTACTAAAACAACATCTGGTATGCTGCCGCCTGTATCTGACTGTCCCTCTAGTCAAACAGTGAGGAGTGGGTGGACGAAGGGATAGGGAGATTGTTCACTTTGTCTAAGGGCAGCCCTTGACTCCTACACAGGCGACGTAATGGACCTCAGTACGTAGGCAGAAAGAATGAGAAATCTGTCACATGTAAATTCACTCAAAGAGATGTTAGGAACAAAACTGCCATTATGTGAAGAGACGACACAGTCTGAGTTAACTAGATTTGGGCGGTGAGAAGAACAGATATTTCGGTGACGCACAAAGTAGCAAGAAAACAGCGGGAGAGAGAAAGAGACAGAGTAGAAAGTTTAGTTTAGTTTAGTGTTAAATGTAGTCTTGTTAGATGCTCATTTTTAATAATAATATAGTTCTGTAATTAACTAAAGTGCCACTAATTGAATTATGTTAGTGTTATATAAAAAGAACAATTTATTATACACACACACACACACACACACACACACACACAAAATCCAAATATACCAAGACAAGCCATATACACAAGCACATGACAGCCAGGCAAACACACTGTGAGTCTGTAATGTACACAATAGCTGATTTCTCTAGCAAAGTTCTTCCATCTATGGCATATCAAATAGAAAAGAACACAGTCTGGATTATATTACTTGGCTGCCTAATATAACACTCTAATATCACATTCTGCGATGCTTTTAATGTGATGGCAGATAGATAATGAGATCCTCTGATAGACGGCAGTGTTAACAATTCTTTCTCCTTCGAAGTTCTGCAGTTTTTTGGTTTGACTGCTCCCCTTCACACTGAAGGCTTTGTCCAAAGTCCCTGTTGAAGTGGGGCAAAAAATGAGGTGTAATGGAATGCAACAATGAGGATAATGAGGGCCGGCAAGCCACCGCTCTCAAAGGCGGCCTTATGTCCAGCCATGAATAGGTCCCATCCAAGGCGCCAATTCAGGCTCAGACTAAACAAAGAAGGGGACACGTGTCCCGCCACTTGCTCCGGCCAATTCACGAGCCAGCTGATAATGAGAGCGCATCATGCCTGCCCTTCTTTTCTTTTCAAGTCTTGTGGTTTAAATTAAAATACGACCTCGTCTCATTACTCCAGGCTTTCATTGTATGAAAGAGAGCTTTTTCTTTGAAAGCACTTCGAAATCCTTGGCTTGAGAATGCGCCACCATTATCCGAAGTATAGAAAAAATAATGTTGGATTTTTTGAGATTTTGAGGAACACACAAGACAGGATGCAGTTCTACAAAAAGCTCCACCATGTGTTGAGCTACTTTTAGCAGCATAGGGGCACTTGAGGATGGATGACCCTAATTCCTCTGGGACATGCAGGGTTGGAGGAGAATGAGGGGGGGGGAGGGCCCCTGTGATTCCTAGATGAGGCGGATAACTCAAGTCTAGACAAACACTTGGGCCCAGGGCTCAGGATCCAGCAAGAAGGTCGGGAAGGGGGGCTGCGGCTGGCATCCTGGAAAACCATCTGCCTCAGATCTGATAAATCTTGATTACAGCATATTGGGAAGTAGGGGAGGAAAGGATGGAAAAATGCATCACCGGTCTATCTATCTTTTGTGCGAGGATGTGCGAGGCCAAGGGTGCATTTGACATGCTCAAACAGCTGCCTTGAATTTCAGACAAGGTGATGGACACCAAATCACAAAAAAAGGGGAAAAAAACGATCATGACAAAATCATACTTAAAGAGGACATACTATGCTATTTTACAAAGTTTTAATTTTGTGGTCTACTAGAATAGGTTTTCATGCTCGAATGTTCAAAAAACAGATTATTTTTCCACATATTTTACATTGTTGCAGCACCTCTCTTCCCAGTCTGTCAGTAACACTGTTTAGTTCTGGCCTCTAAGAAGCCCCTTGTTCTGAAAAGCGCAACATGATCTGATTAGTCGGCTGGACCAGTGTGTTGTGATTGGTCAACTAGGCTTTGCCACTTTTTTTGCATATGCCTTGGGCAGGAATTATTTAAATGAGGAATATTGTGATGTGAAGAAGACTCAAGATTGTAGTCTTGAAAATTCAAGACTACAATCGAGGCATTCAGGGAGTTCAGAAACTTACTGCTTACTGATGTACTCCCTCCCAACTCCCTTTGGAGTGGATTGTGTGCTCTGTAACTTTGCAGGCCTTTTTCATGCTCAAACAGCAACATTACACACTAAAGAAAGTTGGGGATGTTCATATTTATGATAAAAATGTCAGTTTGTGTAAAACTGTAGTCTAGCTCTGTGAAATTGTATGTGAAATATGAATAAATATTGTTCCATCGACCTGTATGAAATTCATTAATTTTTAAATGAAAAAAACAAAACAAAACCCTTTTTGTCTGAGTCCTCACTAAGGCCCTGTTTCCAGCTGGTATTAAGATCGGATCACAAGTGGACGAGGGAGATACGTATTTACACCTGGTCTTTTTTGTCTGCTTTCAACCACTTCTGTCCTGATTTCTTCAAGAGGTGGGTCTATGGGTGGGTAAATGTATGGGTTTTTTCATATCTTTCGATCTAATGGACAAAATAAGATCGCACAATTTACATTAACGCGTCCAGAGACAACTGAAAAACATACAGAGAGCATCAGCTTTCATTTCTGCTCTGACAGCTGCAAGACCACACCGAACACTGAGTGCATATTAGGAATCAGGAATGGTGAGAGAACATTGTGCTTGGTACATTTTCCGTCTACAAAGCAAACTTTGGTCTTCAGCCAACAAAGTATAAAACCTGTCTGGCTAGCGCGCTTCCTATAATGTTTACACATTAGGTCGGTAGGCGGAGAATAGGCGGGTTTTAGCGGCTGTTTGAACACATTCGACCACATGAGCGTTTCTACTATGAAAGTAATCCGGTCGAATCAGTTTTTGACTACTTCTGGAAGTAGTTGAAAGTGGAAAAGCTCAAAACGTTTCACCCCCACTTACACCTGTATTTAGCGTCGTCTACTTGTGATCCGATCAACCAAAACGCATCTTAATACCAGGTGGAAACAGGGCCTATAAGACTCAGATTTAATAATAAGAATAAGACAAAAGAATAAGATTCAAAATATCTGTTGTTTTCCAAAGAAGAAAAAAAATCTTATGGGCAAGTTAATAATCACAAAAGTCAAAATTGACCTATAATTTTAAGCAAACTGAAAGAACACAACAAGAAACAAACCCTACCAATACATGACAAAATACACCAAAAATACTGTCAATCACGGTTTTGACACAAAGATCATAAAAAGAGACCCTGTCAGCCAGATATTAAAATGAAAAACATATTATGGGTCCATATCTACCAGCTTTGAACTAGGTGAACTAAGCATTCTGTATTTTGTCATGTACAATACTCAATTACAGAACCTGTAATTTCCTCACAAGGTCAACATGTAATCTTATTCCCAACAACAAAACGGCAGTGACAAATTCACTGGCCACTGTCCCCAGAGCTAAACACATTTATCACAACAAAAACAACATTACATTTGCTGCCCAGTAGGCCACTATGAGCACCCACAATCACACACACACGCCGGCTACATCATATCCCACTTTTGAAAACATCCCAATCTGCTTTGTCCATTAAGACCCAGACTGTGGCTTGAAGCTTGTGAGTTTACTGACTTTAACACCCTAGGCAAGAAGGGTAAGTGGGGGCCACTCCACTCCTATGACATGCAACAGATCAGGCCCTTCGCTCTCAAAAACAGCAATAACAGAAAAGTAGCAGGTAAATTTACATCTGAATTATTACTACCGCATTAAAAAACATTTAAAAATTGAAATTGGGGAATCATTATGTATCACTACGACAGTCTTCTGTTAAAGGCTTGTTGGTTTCATTAGCAAACATGAATAGATGTATAACTTATTTCCAGTTCCCGCGCAGAGAGTGCATGTTGAATCAAACCACATCCACACTCACCCATCACCCTTTCAGGGTTAAGGGCGACTCAAAAGGACACCCGCCAGGCCACAATGCCCTGAGCCATTTAATCCAGATCTTGTGATTTACATCCATCTGTGCTAGGGCTGCACGATTAATCGAAATTAAACTGCACGCGATTTGGCAAAGGCTGTGATTTTTTTTATGTGCAGCTTGTCAGTGCAGCACGGCTCTGTGATCAGTAGTAAATGCTGCTTCATCTGAAAGTCAGAGGGCGCTTTTGCGCAGAAGCTCCAAATATGCCTCGTAGAAGTACGATATAACACATGTCAATCTAGGAAATCCCTATGGGCATCATACTATCGCTGTGGATGAATAAACACAAGATTGAAATGCTTTGATTAAACATGACTAATAAACACACGACTATGACAATATATGGTTTATCTGAGTTCTTCAAACCTTCTTGGGTATTTTCATGATAATAAAGTATATTTATATTTCAATGCTAATCGACATAGCCTTTATCATGTTGTGTGCTTTATTCTGTTTAAGAAGACACATCATCTCACAGAAAGGATGTTATGAACTGAAGTAAGTTTGGAGTAAAAACATACTATTAAATGTTGTCTTTTGTTGGACCAGAGATTCATAATTGCTTCTCATGTTTGGAAAGATGTTTAACGCGTGTTGCTTTTTCAAATGCACGTTATAAGTGACTCAAACATGCAGTGCTTTCAGATGGAGCAGCATTTACTACTGATCACAGAGCCATGCTTCACTGACAAGCTGTGCATAAAAAAAAAAACAATAATCGCAGCCTTTGAAATCAGCCCCAAATCAATTTAAGCGTGATTTCATGTTAATTGCGATTAATCATGCAGCCCTAATCTGTGCCATCACAAGCTTTAAAAGTGAAGTGACTTAAACTGCAATTCATCGACTGGCCGCTAGGGACAGGCTCCAAAAGAGAGCAGAATCTCATTGACCCCCATGTTAAAATGGCCAACTTTACAGCAGAAAAAAACATGTTTACAGCTGGTACAAATTGTGGTTTTGGTCTATACTGCTAATTTTGCCCTTCATGACAACTCTGAGGGGGGGTTCCCATTTCTCCTCCCCCAGAACCTCCCTCCCGGAGGTCTGTGCATGCCACTGTATACGATCATATACAGTTTTACAACATAAACGCTGCTTAGGTTGCATCATTTCTTGAAGAACGATGATGGAGAGCAGATCATTCAGAAGAAATGTGATGCAAACAATGGATAATATATCAATATTTCATGGAATTAACGCTTTTGTGGACAAAAAGTGCTGTTGTTTGTTTTACAATGGACACTCATGGACATTTTACCCAAGTGCCACGGATTGGATTCATCTCATGATCGCCAATTCATTACAAAGTTATGGAGTCCCATTTGATTTTTCGTTTTGTCATGTGCACACCCGACACAAATTACAATTACTGGTGCTGGAGCATCTATATCGTAAAAAAGATTGACAGTAAACCTTTAGAACTTTCTAATGATATAACTTATCTTTACTAACTAATAAAGATAAGTTATATCATTAGAATATTAATATTTTAGATATTATCTAAGATAGATAGATATCTCCTTTGCCTGCTAACACGATCACGTCGAGCTAGGTGGGTGTGGTTTCAGCAACCAGGCACCTCAGTTCCAACCACGTCCCACCTCTTTGCCCATTTTCAGTTATCCAGGAGTGACGTGCGATGACGTGCTGCTAAGATGGCAGCGGCCTCATTTCGCTTCAAAAATGCTCTTCAGAAATCTACGGTTGACGTCACAGACACTATGTCCATATTTTTTACAGTCTATGGTGCAGTCCTAAGCGCGAGTCTCAGGTTTTTTATGGGAACCGGAGCTTCTAATGGCAGCTGCAGTGACGCAATGACTTGATCAATCAGCGATTGGCTCTTTTACTTATAAGGCGGGACATATTCCGCCATTTTGCACGTTGCAGTTTTTCCCATTCATAAGTAATAGGAGTGAACCGTCTTTCTATATCTATTGTCTTTGATACTATGTACACAAAACATGCTGCCTTATTTGGTAGCAGAACAAGTGAAAACAGGTGAAATGGAACAAAGTTAATTACAGTAAAGACCCATCTGGTGTCCAGGTAATGGCACTAAGGTTACTGCTGTATTACTGAGGAAAAAGCCATTAATGTTGTATAAGCTCTGCTTCAGGAATCTTTTTTTTTTTTTTTTTTTTGCTTCAGAAACGGCTTTTATCAGATACTTCATAAAAGGCAAAGTGTACTCGAAGAAAAAGAGGACCACAAGATGGAGGCCTTCAAGAGACAAAGACACTGAAAGTGTGGCATTTGGAAAAGAGCTCTCTTGTAAACTCCTCCTCCTCCTAAATTCTGTCTCATTACATCAATTTCTCATTACTGCATCAACCAGGCGGAAAATTGCAATTTCACACCCAGCCCTGAATGACAATGTAGGTCAGCCTTGGAGCTCTTGTATGTGCAAAGGGAAGGTCAAAGGTCACACTGAGATAAAAGTCAGGAGGATAGCTTGATCTTGATCCAATTGTAAGGTAATTGTACAAAGCTAGACTTTTAACTAAACGGCATTAACCGAGTAAGAATCACCTACTTGGACAGAAAGAAACCAAATGAGCAACACTACAAGTAGAAGATCTATTAAATAACCTAACCCTAACCATAATTCAATTCAAAATGATTTTTTCCCACAATATTCAGGATTTGGTTGCACTCTAGTAAAGGAGTCAATAAATTTCATGTCATGACGCGTCAAGGAGGCAGGAACTTCACTTTAACTGCAAGGATCATAACAAACAGCGATGACATATATGCAATATGAAACCGCTAATCCATCACTAATTTCATAACAACTCAGTCACCTAGTGCTCTTGGCAAGGAACATGATGATATTCTGTCTCTCTTCCCTTTACCAAACCTGAACAGTCTCTATTGTCATGAGTTGGTTTCCAAATCTTCTCTGAAATTAGATACTTCATCCTCCTTCAGGCATGTGTAGATGTGAAAAGCTTATTTTCGATCACATACTGTGTATTTGACCCATTGGAACAAGCAAAATACACATTAATCAATCACATAATCTATTAAAAAAAATAAACCAATGAAAGGTAAGACTTGAGGCTACTAGTTATTAAGGTATGCATAACTACACATCTGTTGATATTTGAGCTTATGATAGTGAGTCATACAAATCCATTCATCTCATAACAGTAAGAGACGTAGGAACATATAACGCAACAGACAGACTGCAACGCATCTTCTGATTCAGGAAGTGACTACATACTAAACATATTGTAATGAAATTCATAGGAAAAACAGAACTTTTGTAACCAATCTAGAGGGGAAATGAGTCACGTGACAAAAAATACAGACAAGACACGATTTGAAAAGACCTGAATAACCTGAAGATGACACACCCAAAGCTCTGTAAGGAGTTTAAGGCTCCAAGTTTTTACACTTTAAACACAAGCCAGACATTTTTACGCTAGTTTTTACCAACTCATAGTTTTTGTTATGTGAAGAAAATGCCCTTTAACTCATTTTGCCTGGCATATAACTTGCAACATGATTTTTGACAACATAAATCTTAATTTAAATGTAATAAATAAGAATTATCATTGTGGGTCAATTTGTCTTTCATCTTTTATGAAGTCTGTTTTTTATTTATTTTCTTCACAACATTGTCTACATGTGGTTTTCATTTAATTACAACTAATGTCTTGATTCACCTTAGTTAACTTGCATCCAGATTTGTCCCACAGATGATTTCTGGGAGGAATCCCTCTGAGAATCAGGCTGCATGAATGCTCTCCTGAGATGTCTTCATTTGTGGCGAGAGGTGCAACAGAGACGTCTCTCTACAACTCAATTAAGGACTCATTAGCATGTCCATTAGAAGGAGTCACTCCTCCAGGCCACTGATTATCTGATTCATCCACTCTGACCTTGAAGGACATTTAGCCCTGAAATACTTTTGCATAAAACAGTAAAATGTAAAAGGTTTCCCATTAGCACAGCAGCTCCCATAAAGTCTGCCTTTTGTTAATATAGGATAAGCTAATGGGGACTTAATCAGAAACCGAGTCATATATGTTAATTCATTAGCTGATTCAGTGAAAGATTCGGTAGAATGATTCAATCCAATAAATGTTGTCTTGTCAATTAGGACTAACATAAGAACAACAACAATAACTAACAACTATAACATAATTCCAATATAATTCAAATATAATACATTTGGACATGGAGCTATCGATTCAGCAACTATATAGCATTTGAAATTAAGAACAAGACTCAAAACTGATACAGATTTTTTGATACTGATTTATCAATTATTAGTCTACATCTACACAAACTTCAATATTTGAAAATGTTTTATAGATGAATGTATAGTAAAGATCTCTTATACAGCACCGATCACAACAAGTGACAATACATTTTGTCGGTAGTTCGGTATCTAACTCTGTTGCGTCACAGAAATCAGTTTTGTGAAATCAGTCCAAAATCCCATTACACATAGCTGTAAAAACATCAAACCTGACTTGCTCTGTCCCTTCACAAATGATTTTCATATTTAGTGTGGGCAGAAAGGTTACTTGGAAAGTTGCTGTGTCACACCTGGCTATTAGGCAATGTTAGGCTGGAGTAACTGCCAACACCTACATCATATGCAGGTAGTGTTTTAAGGTTCTCAGTATGACAAATCTCCATCAAAAATAGCCCTGTATTCACCATCATACCTGGGGGTGGAAGAATCTCAGCAGGAGCTCAAAAGAAAGAGCTTGAGTTTACTCAAACCCCCTTTTCTTATCTCTCACCCACCCTCGGTGCCTTTTGGTCTCCCTTCCTCGTTCCTTCTCTAGCCCACACTGGGCAGTGGATGCTGATCCAAGGGGGTGGAGGGTATTTTTAGCCAGCACAGTGTGCTGAAACAGTGGAGAACGTTGTGCCCTCACAAGGACAAATCTCACCAACCGGGAGAGAAAGTGAGAGAAAACAAGACAGAGAAAGCTATGGAAAACAAATGACATTTTTCTACCCTTCCCTACAGAAATAAAGGGTTTTAAGGAAAGGAGAGGCTATCACATTTCAGGAACATCAGACATCAAATAATACATCTCTATCTCTCTTTTCACTCAATTCATGATACTATTTCTCTGAGTTTCTGCAGAGGAGGATATAGTCAGCCTATAGTTATTTAACGTTCAGTTGAAGGTGGTCTTCAATAAAGGGAAAGAGGATTCTAGGTAGCAAAAGACCTTCAAGAGCACAATGTTGAAACATCTACAATAGAGAAACATCACAGGGTCATTTGAGAAACGTGTATACATACTAATATATATTCATACGAATTCATGAATCTGGTATTACGGCTTTAAGCAAATGAAAAATGCTGACAAACAGTGAATTTGATTTTAAATCACATTCTCAAAAACATTACATTTTTAATGCCACCATTTTAGTCACAGTCTAGTGCCCTATAAAAGCTTGGCGTGAAGATGTCGTCTTTCATGTCCTCATGCCGTTATTTGTAGACCAAAAGCATTAGTCACTTCAAAAGGACCTAGAAATGACAGTACCAAGGAGGATGAGGAAATGGTCATTGACTTCTTTTGACCGCTCCATGGTGGCGTATGACTCCTAGGGACAAAATTTCCACTTCAAAAGGGGCTCTCTAGAGCTGAAATTGGGTTCGCTATCATTCTCCGCTTTGCTGCGATTCCCTAGTGGTATTAGATGTTAAATGTTCCCCTATGGCAGAGGGAGGAATTCCACTGCTTGAGTCTGAAGTGGGGGGAGGACTGTGGTGATTTGAGCCACTCCAGATGTTATCAGCCTCCAGGGCTAATGCTAGCAAGCCTGCATAAGGATCTCCAGGTTTGGCACATAGTTTTAAAAATGGTCACACACACACACACAAACATATACACACACACACACACACACACACACACACAACTCTATGCGTCACAGTTGAGCTTTATCAGAACAATGTGTCTGAGCGCCTGAAGGTGGTTGTTTACAACACTGCCTCTCTCTCTCCCTGTATTTCACTTTTTAGCTTCCCTTCCTTTCTATTTGTTCTTCTCTCTCTCTCTCTCTAATACTACTGTACACACTTGATTACATCAGATTGGGATTTTGTGTGTTCATAATCTGTAATAAAGATAGTTGTCCATGATTAATTTAAATAAATTCAAAATCAGATATGGCTCAAATCGCAAAGGCTGTGATTGAATTAAATAAATATGTGCACTGCATGTTTCAGCATGGCATTGTGTTCTTTTACATGTGAGTAGGTCATGTTCCCTTGTTTTCTGTGTCTCGGAGCACCTCAGTTCACAGTAAATGCTGCTTATCTTTGCATTAGCTCTCAGTTTAGGTCACTTATAACATGCATTTAGGAACACAACATAGTTTACATAGGCACAGTATGTAAGTTGCGTGCTAGAGGTCGCTTATTAAAAACAATTACAAAGGCGTTGCTTGATGATGCTGTGAATGAGTGTGGAATCATGGGAGTTGTCGTCGTCACCCCTACAGCCGATAGAAAACAATCCGATGGGACTCAGGCAGAAATCATGTTCTTGACTGAGGTAATGTTTTATAAATATATAAACGTGTGGTATGAAGCAGGGCGGGCCGAGAGCCTGGGACATTTTACGTTGCTGTTTTTATTATGCTTATACGCCACAGTCGGCCCACGCTGCTCCTTTCACTTTGCTGTTTATGTTTATTTTATGATTAAAGTTACATTTAACGTCCGCCTCCTTCCCTGAACTTTGTTACAGTTACATTTGATCACTTACATTAAATTCACTGTAGGTTTAAGTTCAGGGAAGAGGGATGCAGGAACAAGCGAATGTTCAACGTAAAGTTAATCATAAAATAACAAAAAATTAAAAGTAATGCAGCAGTTGTGGCATGAGGCATGGTACAAACATGTCACTCACTGTAAATCAAGAAAACAAGAGATTCAAACAATAAGACAAACCGTGTTGAACTATATAACAATGATTCGTTTTCTGTCAATAAAAGGTATCCAAACAGTTGCTCACCCGTTTAACAAAACACACAATATATTAAAGCGTCTTTGGTGTTTCCATGATTTCTATGGAAGTAAAACCGGAAATCAAGGGTAATGCAGATATGACGTCACTGACTGGCACGGGCCATTACACTGGTTAAAATTGCTGATTTCTCTGGATTCAAACATTTTTGGAAACATTTGGGATAATGTAAGTAGTAAGTACACAAGTCAACAAGTCAAGTCAACAACTATTTTTATTTTACAGTGAAATATTGCAATATTAACATTTCTTGTTTGGTTTAATATTTTATTATTATTAAAATAAAAATATAGTAGCAGTAGCAGGAGTAGTAGTATTTTGTGTTAATACTGATGTAATCAATAATTTGGCCAAATTGTACAAAATTTTCCCCCAAATCATGCAGTGCTAATAGTCGTGCATAATTTAAGGAGTAAAAAGCAAAGATATTACAATAAACTACTAGCCTATCTAACAATCTATGCATCGCCGTTTCCTCAGTGATATGGCACAGGGCCTGAAAAAAATACGCAAAATCACTCACTTAATTGCAGGCAGTCCTCACAAATGAACAGCAAAAGTAATGCTCTGTAATGTGACTGAAAGTTGAGGAAATTATGTTTCACTGAAAAACGCATTGCCGTCTTCCTCTCTAACTCTTCCTGGGCTAAGAATCTCATTGGAACATGTGAATCCATTCATGCCACCTGTCCCCGCTGTTAAACCGGTGTGACTACCTTACGGGAGCACTGTCACCATCAGGAATAGCTAAACGGATAGGAGTAGAGAGAAACAAAGAGGATGAAAAAAAAAAAGGGGGAGACATAGAAAGAAAAGTTTGTTTAAAACAGAATCCAGAACTGCTCCAGTTATAGTTAACTTTAATCTTTTCCTTCAATTTTCCACAGACTCCCTTGAACCCTCTTGCAGACCCCAGTTTGAAAACCTAGAGGACCTTCATTCACCTTCATAAAGTCTTCCCACACGTTCCTCGTCAGTTTAACATCACATGATATTCATTTATTTAATGACACATTACAGAAGTAAAACAGGTTCAAAATGTCATTTCATGTCAACATTAAACAGACAAGTGTGCAAAGTGTATAAAATAATGTATCTTTATAAAACAACAGCCTGATTCAAGCTCAAGTTCTTAGCAACAACTGAAACTGTGCCCAAACATTGCAGAGAAACTAGATCATATGAAACTAGCCAACCAGAGAACACTGAGACGATAACGCAAGCAATAGGAATCCAGAAAAAAGGCATTTGATGTGCCAGCGAGTGAGCTATAGCTCTGAAACAAAAATATTCAGTAGCTAAAACTTTCTTGCAAACAATGAGGGGCTATGTAACAAGCAAGACCCCTTGCCTAATAAAGATGTTTAAGACTAAACATTTTATTAGCATTTCACAAGTGTGACAATGGCAAACATCTAACTGATCACTAACAGTGAGGTTCTTTAAGGCAATGTTGACAAATAGCTCTCATCTGTTACTCTCTGAAAGAACCCAGACATCAAGCCGACCCATCATGACATTGAAGTTGTGCGATCGTGGTGTACACAGCCTAACATTAGCTTTTTTTTTTTTCTTACTTCTGCAGATTTTATTTAGCCTTTAAAATTCATACAAACTTATGTTCATTTGTGGAGATTATCTTGATAAACAAAACATGTAAGAATCATAAACTTTTGTTTGTCACAGAGTTTATTTTCTGCAATAATCCAAAAGCCAATGAAAAAATCTGTGTGTGTGTGTGTGTGTGTGTGTGTGTGTGTGTGTGTGTGTGTGTGTGTGTGTGTTAAGAGAACCCAGATGATGCTATAACATCCATGTTGGTCTACAAAATGACATCATCATCCCCACAGCACAAAGTTCATTCTGATTTTATTCCAACTTTAAACCATTGCCAAACTGCAAAAAAGACTTGTTAAAATCTGTAAACAAGACAAATTTAATAGAGAAGAACTACTGCAAATGATAATACATCGAATGATCACATCTTGTGCTGCTTTTTTAACATCTCACAAATTGTTAAGACAAAGCGTCTCATTTAAAATAGTTCTTAGCTGTTCCAAAAAGCTGATCAAGTAATTTGCCTGAAGTAACAAGGTTTACGTCTCAAGCGCCTGTAGGTTGCGTTCTGCAGATGGACTGTGCCTGACAGAAATCGACAATAGGATTCTAAGTGTTAATCCGTGACAAGAATCTAAACAACATGGCGTGACATCATGAGTGAAGATGATGGAAAACAGAGAGCGAACTCATAAATGTTTCAGCTCAATCCACATTATCTGTACTTCCTTTGTGCATGCTAACAAAGGCAGTCAGAAACATTTATTGAAGCAAGTGTAAACAACATTCAACTGCGCAGCCACATTTTACTCTCCACCACCCCCCAGCACAGCGACACACCCTGAAACACAGAACGTTTTATCACTAGCCGATTTCCATGCTCGCTGTCGTCTCACCTGCCTGCTGGGTGTTGTGGACCAGCCAGCGCATGCTAAACGTTTGTGCGTGTTCACAATGCATTTTTACTTTACTGTCATTCCTCGCCTTTGTAGCACATTCAATCACTCATTCCCATTGCGCTACACTCTTTCATTACAATTCTTTCTCTATCTTGTTTCCTGTGCTTGTTTCTCTCAGCCACTCCCTTCTTTTTCTCAGTATGTGCGCTCTTGGGGTTGAGTTTTCTCTCTCAGCTAGACACTCATTAATAATCCAGCGTAGTGCTGGAATCCACCAGCTCTTCAGAGGGAGTCCAAGATTCCAGTGAAGCGCAGGGTGTTATCTATCCATCCATCCATCCATCCACTATCACTCTCTTTCTCTCCTTCACCTGCATGGAGAATTCGCATAAACTGTGAGAAGAGAAATATGCTAGCCATCTAAGCAATGTCATATCAAAGAGTGCTCGTGCAAATCTGCGGATTTGAAACGGAGGAGGCTGACTGGTCGCTCTCCCAATGAAGGAGACAGAATGAGGACACGCTGGGGCTGGTTCTTCATTCAGCAGCATAATAAACAGCACATGCTGCTCCAGCACTGCAGGAAGGGGCGGGGTCACAGACAAACTGAGGAATTAAACATGAGCAGAGTGGAAGTCACACCTACTTACCTACTATGTTTTTTTTATGGCTGGCTTTGAGCAGGCAAATGTGCATGTCCTAGCATAACCTGAACATTTATAGCCATAAATAACATCTAGAGCTGATAAATGGCTAGAGCGCCGTTTAAAACAGGAACCAGAAATACTGACGTCAACAAAACTGAGCGCAGTAAATACATTAAGAGAGTTGTACTTAAGAAAGGTCCATTGTTGTGCTCTGTTAGGGTACCATCGGACAAACTCAGAAGGAAGAGAAAGATGCTATTAAAATTCTTCCACTATCTGCATGAGTCAGATTCACCTAATATGTCCCAGGCTTCTCAGGACACAAGCTGGTGATTTGCTAATTATAGTGTATGGTCAGTGCTCATCCTAGACCCAGCTTATTGTGCTCATTCAGTAATAAATGCATACAAGTGTTATTCATAAGCACAGAAAATAAGTGCACAGGGTTGTGTTTTAGGATCAAGTATGTATTTAACATATGGCTAGTGAATGAAACTAAATTGTTTGATGTCCAACAAAGGATGTTGATCCAGGAATGTGTCCTACTTGTGCAAATCACTTGCTTAGCTCAGAGCATCACATTTGAGTCCCATATTATCCATCAAACTCCTTGATGCAAAAACTTAAATCCAGGCCTAAGGTGTTACTGTACACATGGTAATACATCTGAGTCATACAAGCTGACATCTCTAGCATAGCTTCATAGTGATGATAATCCATACCACTGAGGCTAAAAGGCTCACAAAAGCCAAAAGTTATCCAAAGCAGCTGTTAGCACAATAGTGACGGCTCTGTTAGTGTACCTAGCATTGTTTTACACAAAAATGAAAGAGCACCTCACCTGGACACTTCACTATGGAGACTTCTACAAGAAAGCAGTCTTTTCTGTACTTGAACAGTGAAACAGCTGCTGGTTTGAGGATCATGTAAGCCTGAGATTATCTTCAGAGGAAACAGATGTTGTACAGTAGAGAGATATTCTCACACTCTTGGCTCTTTAATAAAGAAAAGAACCCACTTCTGTTGTTGCACGGAACAGAAGTCACGGCAGCCTTCCTGTTTGTTTGTTCCTTCCACCCAAAGGGTCTTGTTTCTGCATGGGCATTTTCTGAGAAGGAACAGAGAGTCACAGCAGAGGTCAAAGGTGTCTTATTTCGAAAAGCATTGAATACAGGAGAACAATAATAGTCATGACACTGCCTTCTGGGAGTGTGTGAAGGTCATGTCTGAAGGTCATGATCACTGCACAAAACATCACATCAAGTCAGCACTTATTTCTTGGTTTCATTAAGCAATGACTGGAAATGGAACACATTTTTTAGTCTTTTTTTCTGAAGGTACCATTATTTGGTGAATTTTCATGGGCAAAATCCAGTCATTTCAATAGTAATCCCTGCAATCTGGAATTTTGTGTGAAGGCAAAAGATTTACTCACAGATTTTGCAATGGGATTCGCTACGCTGAACAACAGAAATCTCCTTGGTTTGAAAGTGACTTCTTCATACATCCCTACTGACAACAGACAACCAACCTTTTTTTGCTAGCAAAATTGCCCTCACAATCTTTCGTCAGAATACAACAACTTGCTTTGGCTCTGAAACGTCCTTTTTTTGCTGATGTCACTAATCTCTTGTATTTTTTGGCAAGTTGTTTGGCAAGTTGTTGCCATTTCATGTTGGTTTTAAGAGCTATTTTTAATCTAGCTAAAAATACAATAAGAAGTAATGTTTTTGACCACCAACTGTGCATATTAGAATGGTTTCTGAAGGATCATGTGACTGGAGTAATGATGCTGAAAACTCAACTTTGCCATCACGGGAATAAATTACCTTCTAAAATAAAAATATATTGAAATAGAAAAGAGTTTTGACTGCATTTCTGATCAAATAAATTTAGCCTAGGTGAGCATCTTTCAAAAACATAAGAAAACCTTACCAACCCCTTTTGAACAGTATGCATATTTATAGAACACACTTTATTAAATGTGAAGCAAGTTCTTTGTTAAAGGTGCACAGGTTTTGACATTAACTTTTTGCTCACCAGCCACTGTGGCTAGTTACTAGCCACTCAGGATTTTCACAGGCCACAATTTTGACATTGATACCATGGGGAAAAACTTCTATATAGATATTTTTAATATTACATCAAAATTTGGCAGCAGGTATATTAGGTTGCTGTCACTTTAAGACCTGACGCACGGATCCAATATACTGTTACACATGTGTTTTCTTTCTCAATTGTTAAGTTCACTTAAAACATAACTGACTGTGTTTACGGGAATACTCACCAAGACATTTTGACATTATTTTGTGTGTATTTAACCAATAGGCATTGAAAAAGAACTCAATTTAGCACTGAGAGGCAGCTTTATGTGCACACTGGGTGTGAGCACAAAATCTGCAGGAATGAGTACAATTATGTGCAATACACGCAATCCCATGCCGAAATTCAATCCCTGTAACACCAACAATATTCTTCCTGAGCAAATGAAATAAGTGAGTGAGGGAAGGCGGGTTTGTGTGTCAACTCGCTGTCAGAGAGATGAGAAAGCGAGAAAGCACAGCTGGTATTGTGTGTGTCTATTCTGCGGAAAATGAGTATTGGAAGCATTTCAGATATTTCAGTATCGATACGTATCGAAAAAACAATATTTTTGACAACACTAAATTGCACTTAGTTTATTATTTCAGTCTTTTTAAAAGACTGCAATTGAAAAATTTATATAGAAAATTCAACCCACCAAAGTGGCTAGCAGTAGTGACTGCGTTACATGCCACTGCTGAAATCCACCCACATTTGCCATGTTGGTGGGTGTTAATGTCAAGCCCTGAAGGTGCTGTAAGTGATTTCTGAGAAACGCTGTTGAAAGTGGATTGGACTGAGCGCCACAACACACTTCTAGGCAATCAGCAGTAGCACACTCATGAGAGAGTGAGCAAGAGGGAGATTTGATTAAGAGTGTAGAAAGAGAGATGGCTGAGAGACATTACAAAAGAAGGAGAAGGGTTATGATCAGGCAAGATCTTTAGGACCCGCATTAACCCTTTAAAACCGGATGTGTCGTCGGCGACCCAACCAAGCTGTATTCTTGTTACCGTAACTCTTGAACCGTTTGCGCTATCGTAATAATTCAAATTGCTACAGACAGTAGACAACATGGGCTTTTCGGGTTATTATGGTAATTTCATGCCTTCCGTCAGCAAATGGCAGCCGCTTTCGGTGAGAGCGGGTGGAAGGAGATTTGAACGGAGAGATATGGAGCACGGCAGTTTTGGATTGCATAAATAATAGAAGAAACAAACAAAAACATGGCGAAGGAGTACACGGTCGATTGGGATGATAAGACTTGGAAGGAGGCTAAGCGAGACTCTTTCGCATTTGGTATGTATCTGTATAATGTGTCCGTGCGGTAAATTTATGCATGCATATGCGCGTGTATGAAAACAATTTCTCCTGAATGAAAACTGTGCAACCCAGTGTCACAAAGTCTTGTATGTGTTCTTCTTTCTTGTGGTCTTTCGGTCATCATTTTTCTCTTTTTTTCTGATAAAAATCAGAATATTTATTCTTGTTTTTTTTTTTTATTTTAGTCTATTTAAATTTTATTTATAAACTCACCATACATATGAATGGTCAATAACTGTAATTTATTGAAAGCCATTTGTTTTCTGGAAAAAAAAAAAAATGATACCTTGCACTTGAAGATAGCACATTGTGTAAGCATTTTATAATAAAAAAAACATAATATGTGAAAACGGGCTATTTTAGCTTTAGGTTCTAAAGGGTTAATATTAAAAAAGCTTTCCAACACTGAAGAGACCTAAGTGGAAAGGCCTGAAAACAGATGCAGAGGTTGCTTTGTTTCTGTTCAATACATGAATTACACTGGTTTTGCAATGTTTCACAGAACCAAGATAGTAACCAGACAGTTTTGAGTGCCATTGTTTGGCTGGAGCTGCAGTGCTGCTGGCGACTAACAAAAAAACTCTTGCATGTATATACTCTTGTGTACTGCACGTTCATTTTTTGCTCTTCCTTGTCATTTGTCATCTATGCTTTATTTTTCACAAAGCATTATTTTGTGTGTATTTGTTTTGGTAGATTTCAAAAATCAACAGTGTTTCTCAGAAATCACTTACTGCACCTTTAAATGCTGACAGTATGCAAATTCAGATGCAACTCATGTGAAAAGAGCCCAGTGACGGCAGGGAGAGGGGCATGAAATCAAATTCAGGTTTGGACCAAGTGTGAAAACGGCCAAACATTCTGCAAGTGACTCTCCCACTCATCCTCACTCACTGCTGTCACCAGCTGGACCAGGTGGGGATGATATATTAGCACTAATGAATATGGAAAAAACTTGAACTAATAAGCTGCATATTAAAATAACACCATCAATTTCCACTACTTACAGAGATGGACATACACACACACACTAACTTCACACATTTTCACAGTTTGAGAAAAGTGAACGATGTTAAATTCAGTAGCCAGATAAGCAAAGACAAAAAGAGTGACAACGTCTGCATCTTAATTGAAACATGTCCACACTTTCAAATGCAAAACAGAGCCTGTCGTTTAACAGCCTCCCTCCAACCCTCCAAGACAGGGCAGTTACTGTGGCCCCAAGCAAAGGGGTCAAAGGTGATTGGACAGACATCTGCCACAACAATGACTCAGACTGTCTGACACAACAGACCAGTGCAGATTTACAGCACACATGTTTGAAAAGCCTCCACTTCTCCTTTCTGCTCTGCTTGCTTAACTTCTGGTTTCAATGGATGATTGTGGAGCTGTGGTCAAAACAAAGAACAAAAGAACACTAAACAAGCGCCAATGATTTTTTCATCATCACTTAAACGTCAGCCTTTGTTTGACCAACAGCCTGAATCATGCGAGTCAGCAAATATAAAGGCACAACATCAGCAGAATGAGCAAATGTGAGATAATATGCATGTGTGACTAACAGATAATTGAAATCACAGGCCATCTGGTAGAAGTTAAGAATTAAATAAAAAGTAGGCAGATATATATATTAGAGTTAAAGACATTATTTATACATGACAATATATAATATTTATAGTTATAATTATGAATTTATGAAATAAAAATAGGCTGTGAATAGAGCAGAGATAGATAGATAATAGGGGTGTAACAGTACATGTATTCATCCCGAAATGTATGGTACAAACATCACGGTTCAGTTCATGCAGTTAGACGATGAATACAGTCAGTCACAGGTGATTCACACTCTAATCCACAAGGAGGTGTGCGCGGTAATGCAATGCTGTTTGCTAACTGCCACAAAAGAAAAAAAGCGCAGAACAACAACAGATGATCTAGAAATGCATGTAATCTCTCAACCAGTGTTTCAACCGCAAAAAGACATCAATAAAACAGCTTGAGAATAATGTTGCACGTAGCATTACATTTACCTCAGGCAAGTCATTTAGTGTCGACAGCGTGTTAGTTCACTAGTCAAGTCAAGTCATCTTCATTTACGTATATAGCGCTTTTCACAATACATATTGCTTCAAAGCAGCTTCACAGTGACAATAGGAAAATTCTTATCGAGCTAAAGTTGGTTTTTGATTGAATCACTTCCATTGTAAAAATTGTTAATTATTACTTTAGGGACCGCTTAAATGACACCTTTCCTACTGAAAACCAAATACCTTTAATGCATTCTTGCCGTTCATTTACGTGTCTATAGGTGTGCGTGTTTGAGTGTGTATGTGCGCAGAAGCTTGGTCTTTTTAAAAAAATTGATATTTGCCAAATTACTTTCCTGGTCCGCATAATACAGAAAAATGTACTGTGTCCGCAGATCTATGTGAACTGGAATAATTTTGATAACGTTTTATCTATACATAGGGAAAGGAAAGGGAAATGGGCCTTCGCAGGGGATAGATTAGTTGAAATGTCAGGGCTGCGTTATCGTCATGTTTAGATGCAGGTCCTTCATCTCATCTGGATACGGCCTGGATCTGGCAGGCTGCGGCAAACCTCGGGATAAACAGAAAGAGACTAATATTAGCGTAGACGCCATTCTTCTTATGATGTAGCGAGTACATCAGGTGTTATGGGAAGTGTTCCCGGTTCTGGCTGACCTAATCTATGCAGCCTAACAATTTACATGATTTGATAGAAGTAGATAATGGTTTATGTGTATGCAAGTTTAAACAGATGTGTTTTTAGTCTAGACTTAAACTGACAGAGTGTGTCTGCTTCCTGAACAGTGATAGGAAGATTGTTCCAAAGTTTAGGTGCTAAATAGGAAAAGCATCTACCGCCTGCAGTTGATTTTGATGTTCTAGGTATTATCAACTGTCCAGAATTCTGAGATCGCAATAGACGTGAAGGACTATAATGCATTAAGAGCTCGCTCAGGTACTGGGGAGCTAAACCATTTAGTGCTTTGTAAGCAAGTAGCAAGATTTTAAAATCTATACGATGTTTAATAGGGAGCCAATGCAGTGTTGACAGAACTGGGCTAATATGGTCATACTTCCTGGTTCTAGTAAGAACTCTAGCTGCTGCATTTTGGACCAGCTGTAGTTTGTTTAACAGGCGAGCGGAACAACCACCCAGTAGAGTGTTACAGTAATCTAGCCTTGAGGTCATGAACGCATGAACTAACTGTTCTGCATTTTTCATTGAGAGCATATGTCGTAGTTTAGATATATTTTTAAGATGGAAGAATGCGGTTTTACAGATTCTGGAAATGTGGCTTTCAAATGAAAGATTGGTATCAAAGAGCACACCCAGGTTCCTAACTGACGACGAAGACTTAACAGAGCAGCCATCAAGTGTTAGACAGTATTCTAGGTTATTACGTGAAGAAGTTTTTGGTCCAAAAAATAGAATCTCTGTTTTTTCTGAATTTAGTAGTAGGAAATTACTGGTCATCCAATTTTTTATATCAGCTATGCATTCCGCTAATTTTGTGAATCGGTAAGTTTCGTCAGGGCGCGAAGAAATACAGAGCTGAGTATCATCAGCGTAACAGTGAAAACTAACGCCATGCTTCTTAATGATATCTCCCAAGGGTAGCATGTACAGAGTGAAAAGCAACGGTCCTAGTACTGAGCCTTGCGGTACTCCATATTGAACCTGTGATCGATATGACCTCTCTTCGTTTACTACTACAAACTGATAACGGTCAGATAAGTATGATTTGAACCATGACAATGCAGTTCCACTAATGCCAACATAATTTTCGAGTCTATTTAAAAGAATGTTGTGATCGATAGTGTCAAAAGCAGCACTGAGATCTAGTAACACTAATAGAGAGATACAACCACGATCTGATGATAAGAGCAAATCATTAGTAACTCTAATGAGAGCAGTCTCAGTACTATGGTACGGTCTAAAACCTGACTGGAAATCCTCACAGATACTATTTCTGTCTAAAAAGGAACATAGTTGTGATTTGAGATCGGCCTGTAATTGACTAATTCTCTAGGATCAAGTTGTGGTTTTTTAATAAGAGGTTTAATAATAGCCAGCTTAAAACTTTTTGGTACGTATCATAGTGATAAAGACGAATTAACAATATTAAGAAGAGGATCTATGACCTCTGGAAGCATCTCTTTCAATAGCTTAGTCGGCATAGGGTCTAACATAGATGTTGTTGATTTTGATGATTTAACAAGTTTAGACAATTCTTCCTCTCCTAAAGCAGTGAATGAATTTAATTTTTCCTCAGGGACACTACAATGCACTATCTGATGCGATACTGTAGTAGACGGTTGCATGGTTATAATTTTCTCTCTAATATTGTCAATCTTGCAAGTAAAGAAGTTCATAAAGTCATTACTGCTGTGCTCTTTGGAAACATCAGGAGCTGAAGCTTTATTTCTCGTTAATTTAGCCACTGTATCAAATAAATACCTAGGGTTGTGTTTATTTTCTTCTAAGAGATCTGAAAAATAAGTAGATCTAGCAGTTTTTAAGGCTTTTCTGTACTCAATCATTCTCTCTCTCCACGAAATGCGAAAAACTTCTAGTTTTGTTTTCTTCCAGCTGCGCTCCACTAGAGAAATTAACTCTAGAGGGGAGCATTTCACTAAATATATGCACTATAATAGCTTATATATTCATTATATTTACTTTACCTGTTATTAAATGTCTTATTTATTTACTATATTTAAATAAATTTGTCATGACAAGTTATGGCAGTAACTGTGTAAATGATTGTATTTAAAAAATGAATTGGAGTAATAATTTTATAATTAGATTAAGTTAATGCAAAACATGAGCAATTTACATGTTTATTTGAGTGTTGATTATTATATCTAAAAATAAATAGCAACTGAATTTAATATTTTAACTAATATATATATATATTAGTTTACAGCATTAGCCGAGGCAGTTTTTTTTATCCTTTAGAAAATGTTATAATTGAATTTATTTAAATAGAGAGACACAATTTGTTAAATACACCACTGTTTAATAAAAAAAAGAAGCAATTTTATGTTTAGTTTTCTCCCCCCAGCTGTACCGAACCCATACCGAACTGTGACTTCAATACCGAGGTACGTACCGAACCGTCAAGTTTGTGTACCATTACACCCCAGACAGACAGACAGATTAAAGTACTATAAATGCCATTACAGTTCCTACAAATATAGGTTCTGACCACCTATTCATTTTAATAAATGATTTCAAAATGATTCACCAGTCTCTATAGTATAAGGAGACAAGCTCTACTCTCATTCCAGCTGCTGGATCTGGAGTGTAAGATATAACAGACTTCACACTGAACAAAGCTTCTTTGGGTGGTTGGTTTCATCCAGCAAAAGCTTGTCAGATCAGAGATGGATCCTGCAGTTAACCTGCAGCCGCTGCAACACACGCCGCTGGCATAACGTGCTAAAAGCTTGCAGGGGCGTATTCAACCTAAAACCACAGTGAGGAGGAGATGGTGTGTGCAATACAATGAAAAGAAAAGAAGTCAAAGAGCCATCATATCAAATCAGAGGGCTCCAGTCGTCCTCTCCATTGGAGGTGACAGTACATAAGGCCTGGTCTTTACAAAGGCACTGCTATGTCTCCAACATTATCGGAGGAAGCTTGTTTCCAGCCACAGATGCTAAATGACATATACACTAGCTAAGATGTATTTAATGTCTATGGTCAAAGCAACTGCTCCCAGAAACATTTGAGCTGTGGTGATGATCATGTGGGAAACTTTGAATCCGGACATTTGTTTGCTGATCTCTCTTCTTTTACCAAGAATGTTTATCTTAATCTACTATCTATGACAATAAAAAGTTATAAAAAGCATGTTTAACAGGTTTAAGATTATTTCAAGTCACATGCTTGTGTTTGCATCAGCAGGATATCCACTCAAGAGGTGCTTCTCAAAGCAAACAGCTCAAGCTAACTAAGTAAACAAATACTTGTAGGTAACAGATTGTGGCTATGGTAAGACGTTTTCCGGATTAACAATATTGGCAATAAGAGGACTTGAAGGGATAGTTCACCCAAAAATGAAAATTTATTAAAAGAATGAATTTATCATTTACTCACCCTCAAGTTTATAAACCCACCTGTATGAATTTCTTTCCTCCTCTGAACACAGAAGATATTTTAAAGAATGTTGGTAACCAAACAGGCCCAGGGCCCCATTGACTTCCATAGTATGGGGAGGGGGGAGGAATACTATGGAAGTCAATGGGGCCCTGGGCCTGTTTGGTTACCAACATTCTTTAAAATATCTTCTTTTGTGTTCAGCAGAAGAGACAAGAGAGAAATTCATACAAGTTTGGAACAACTTATAAATGAGTAATGAGTAAATGATGAAAGAATTTCCATTTTTGTGTGAACTGTCCCTTTAAAGCGTGTTTATGGTGAAGTGCCATCAATAAGGAAACAGTATGCTAGGGAAAAATGACTTTTCATTCAACAGAAAGGAAGTGTGGGAACTGCTGAATGCTGTACATAAGCAAACAGGGATATGCAGGTTGTTGAAGGTGTAGAAACCTGACTCGTTAGGCAAATATACTAAGCAAATGATGTGGCTTCAGTTCAGGTGCTCATATTCACACTCATTTCTATGTGAACAAGTTGTCTGGTCGCCCTTCGATCAACAATTTACTTTTGTTTAAAGAAATAATTCCCTTGTTATTCATTATTTACTCAGCCTCATGTTGTTCCAAACTAGTATGACTTTCTTTTTTCCACACAAAAGGTGATTTCATTTTTGGAAAAACATCTCATCGCTCTTTTGGATATACTGAAAGTGAATGATGACAGTGGCAAGCACCAAAATAAAGTATATGAAATAGCCCAAATGACTTGTGTGCTATATTCCAAGAAGTAGTTTTGTGTGAAAAGCAAAAAGAGCAAAATTTAAAAGGATATCTTTTATTCAAAAATAAAAATTCTGTCATTTACTTCAATCCACACCTGTATGACATTTTCTTCAGTGGAACACAAAAGAAGGTATTTGAGAATGTTGAGGTTCAAACAACATTGAAACCACCTTTTTTTAATGGAAAAAAATGTTGCAAAATCTCTTTTGTTTTCCACAGGAGAAAAAAAGTCATACAGGTTTGGAACTACATGAGAGTTAGAAACTCAACATTAATGTAAATATCTTTGCCAAAAAAGGCATGTTGTTCATGACAATTAGCCTACAACAAATGAGATCATGAAAACATTAAAATCATCATGCAGATAATGTTAATCTAAGATCATTTTCCTTGAATCATTAGGGTAATAAAGAAAGCATTTAGGTCACTTTAGCCAGCTTCCTGTTTTCCTGTAACAAATTCTATAGTCAGATCCTGCATATGGCTATAAACCAATTGTCAAGCTTCACATGCCCTAAAAAACAACATATGCAATTTAAAAGGGTTAATTAGCTAACACCAAGACAACAAAACAACAGCCAAACCAAAAAGCAAAGCCATGGGGGTGTTAATGAGTTGAGCAATACAGCTTTATCAAGCACTACTGTACACAAATGTCATCATAAGAGTTATGTATCCCTGACTAATACAAACACTGGCTCAGAAAGCATCCTGGGTATGATCTAAGAATAAAATAGTCTACTGTAGATGTTCTCTTAATGAAAACTCCCTAGTGCCTGGTCTCCATGGACCAAACTAACCAATGCTGGCCTGAACGCTGGGTTAAACTGACAGTAGACAATGGCATGGCAGTGAGCCAAAACAAACACAGATTTTCCAGGCTGGCCCTGACATTTGATGCATTTGATGACCCAAACTTCCTCTCTTTGCAGCTCCATCACAGATATCAGAGAGAGCAGATTGCCACTGACAAATAGGTTAATTAAATCATACCCACAGGAATGTATGGGAGAAATGAGAAAATTTGAGTCTGGAGACAGACCTTAGGCGCCCCTGGAGTTTGAAGTTTTCTCTGATCAGCCTGTGGGGGCTGGTGAGGTAGATCCTTCAGGATCAGGGTGGGAATTGAACGGAACTCACCTGGACTGCAGAATCTGATCCCAAAAACCCAGTGTGATGTTGATGAAAGGCTATAAAACTCAACCCAGAGCAAAAGTACCATCCAAATCACAAGGAGCCAACATAAATACCTACATAAACTGGCTTGCTTTTCCAAACAACAGACCATATGAAACACAGTCTTCTGGAAGAGACGCGTCTTGTATCAAGCCGTTCTATTTTCAGCATTTTTCTGTCTGGCTAAGATAGACATCACTGAGGATCCTGATAAGGGTGATAACTGAAGCTTTCAGGCATCAAAAAGTCATTTTGATGATTAAATCCCCAAAACCCAAGGAGGGAAGATTAAAAATAGTCTAATGCCTGGTTATGTGAGTGGAGTAAGACATATAAGACAAAAAAATGGTATGAGAAAGCAAGAATTAACACACAATCAACTATGAAGTGCGGCGGTTGATGAGGCAAGACATTTCAATGCGTTTAAATCACTGTGGGTTTCCACAGCTGCACACCACTCCAAGCTGCCCTACATCTGTTGCTTCTCACATAATTTAAGTGACCCTGGTCTGGAGAGCAAAAGTTGGGGGACCAAAACCCACCAATTCACCACAGGACTCTGCTTCTGTTTCAAAGTCTCCGCCTTGCATTTGCAGACTCTGTCTTTTTTAATCGATAAATTCCACAGACATAATAGACCTATGTACTGTATCAATCCACACACACACACACAAATATAGGGCCACTATGATTTCCGTGATGCAGGAAACACGGACAGAATCCAGTCGTGTAATTTACTATATAACGCAGAATATCAATTTGGCAAAATTTGGTAGAATAAATCAAAAGGCTGTACACTTAAATTGTGATATGTACTATAAGTCTGTGAATATTAAACCACAAAAAGACTGCTATTTAAACAAAGTCTGCATGTGTATTGTCAAAACACAAATACACTAAATGGTCTTCACTATAACCAGCCAAAATAAACGTTTGGTTTAATGTGAAGAAATGATGACAGAAATATATTAATATTGTACAGTGTATATAATATCTGGGGGGAAAAGGGCACAATTATTGTTAAAATTGTAATAAAATATTACATTGTTAAAAGTTTTATGAATTCAACTAAGAATTAATTTAAAAAAAAAAAAAAACATGGAATATGGGTAAAAATATGGATTTCATAGGGCCCTAGAAATATATAATAAAGCTCATAGGGGGTACTTTCAAATCCCCACCCAACAAGCATCCTGGTTACAATCATATGGCAAGCAGAGAGACAATGTGTGCCTGGCCATGTGCAGCAAAAAGGACGAAAACAGACCCCATAAAATGTCCCCATAGGGGAGCGGAAGCTTCAAAGGCACAAATGTTAAAGAGCAACACCTGGCATGCTCGCCTTTGTGGCGAATTGTTGCCTTAGCGACAAGCCTTCTGTCTGATACTTGAATAACCGCTGGATGACATGGGATGCTTGTTTTAAATTATGAGAATGACTCCACTTCGAGGAGGGACATTCAATGTAAACAACACTGCAGTCCAGAACGCAGAACAAATTCTAGCATGTCTGAATGGCTGCTAGGTTTCAAGGGCTTCAAGAATATTCCTTTAGTTGTGTAAAGGAAGTTATGAAAGACAAATCTTCAAGATTCGATCTGAAAAGTGGCAACACTATTCGTTGTTCGGGGTCAAAACAACACGCTCTGAAATTAACTTTGGGAAAACCAATTTAAACTGTGTCAAATCTATCAGTTACTCCTGGCCCTTTGTGCTTCCTTCAATTCTGAATTGAATTTCACTTGTCTTGCAGCTGAAATGCAGCGTATAAGAAAATATACCTGTCAAATACCTCTTCTCTCCAAAACATGAGCAAAAGTTCTCCTACTTCACTGGTGTTTAGTTAAGGACTCCTGGGCCTATTCATCCTGCTCACACACACACACACACACACACACACACTACACCGGCCAGCCGGTGAATCAATTTGCAGCGTTTAATTACGATCGGGTGATTTTCTCAGCTGATGCCCCCTAGACCAGGGAAGACATTTCTCATGTGGTTGCTGGAGACACAGCTGAGATGATTTTCTGTCTCAAGCCCCCAAAACCCAGACGGCACACTGAAATCCTTAATCACTTCACCACAGCTGCTATTATGGACAGCCAATCATGAAATAAATAAATATTAAGCACGCTAATCACTTCTAAGAGTAAGTGCCACACCTATTTTTCCAAAATGTGGGATCTTTTTTGGATTATGCATCAATGCAAATTCCCTCTGAAGAAGGGATAACCGTCTATGAACATATAAACGACACTCACATGAAGTATACAATTAAAAGCCTTTGTTGGAATAAGGATATTATGTTAAAAACCACAATCAACCCGTTACGGCTAGAAGAGCCATCATCAGGGTGTGCTTATGGGCCAATGATAAGTTAAGGTAAATTCTTTGGCACTCAAGTTCAAAAGGGTGGCGCCACACCTGCTAAAGACTACTTAACATTAGGCTGGTAGTAAAGCAGGTGATCAGCTGCATGAAAGCCAATCAGTGATCTAAAGATGACAAGGCCAAGGACATCAATACACAGTTGTGGTCTGAATTCCCACATTGCGCCCCAGTCGGTGCTGATGCAGAAGGAATTGTGCTGTTCTATTCGCTGCATGAATTCTGCATGCACACCATAAATGCATGCAATAATAATGGGTTACACATAAGGAGGGTTTCCCACCCCAAAACTCCAAGTCCCATGAGATACAAACACATTCTCTGATTAATAACAATTGAAGGATAATAAGGGCACTGTGTAACACCAGTATATTTTAACAAATTTCCAGGAAGACTGGAAATCCCATTGAGATGTTTACATTCAGTTATGATAATAGTGGACCCATCTGAACTTCTACTTTTTATAAATGCATTGGACTAATATAAATGTATAAAAGCCATATATATATATATATATATATACACACACACACACACATCTAACATTTATGGAAATTGATAGATGCTTTATTTATAATACATTTAATAAAATATATATTAATTAATAATTAATACAACCAATTGATGAACGCCCCAAACCTGCCATGCGTCTGTGCCATACACTGCACGCGCAACACTGTTGCCAAATAAGAGCTGTGTGAGATACATTCAACGCTTTTAAAGGAGGAACATTAGAGCTGAAGGTCTGACGGTCCAACCAGCACTCAGATATTAGCCTATTCATAACGTTGTAAATAAATAGAATAGTTCATTGATTTTGATTCAAACGCGATGAACGCCGCTGGGAAACGACGTGTAACCGTCGCCCATTTCATGTCAACACGCTGTATATTACACCATATAGTCATTTGGAGATTGGACCTACCCGTTATGTTCATATGCAGTCGTAAGAATTTGGATCTGCTGCTCTTCTAAGCTGGTGTCCGTGTATTAGGAACCGCTGGAGATGAAGAACACCTTCGCCAAGTGTAAACGCTTCGTCCTTCTGTTTTCCTTTACTATTAAACGGTAACTCCTAGTTTTCGTGCTTACCAGCCAGCACGTAGCAAATGTAATAGATCTGTGATCAGAAGATCACCATAAATCAGGAGCGCAGCCCCGTCGCGTCCACAGACGGAAGGACCTCTGTATGTATCAACTGTAGCGACGCGGTTCTGGTAACATTTGAAGACGCCGTGCGCATACAGGCGCTCTGCAACAGCTTCTGCGCTTGGTGGGCGGAGCTATTATGCATTATTCATGAGGAGGCGGGGAGTACGTCTGCCTCCCGTTCTCCACACGCTGCACTTGAGCCTGATGCAGAATAATTAATAATAGATTAATGCTGACTTTTACACGTTTCAATATTTTTTAAAACTGAGTTCATTTTCTTAATTGAGTCTCTAAAATTTATATTTTAAAGATTTAATGATTAGGTTATTCATTCGTTGCATTTTTATGTGAAATCAACAGACTTATTCAGCAGTTCTGTTACTTACATTTATCACTAAAGATATTTAAGATGGGGGGTCTACATCAAATGTGCCAAATGTGTTGTTTAGGTTTTTTTTTATTTATTTTTTTATGTAGGACAAGTTGAGTCATTGATCTTATATGATCTTCTGTTGCTCAAACTTGCCTATAGGCATCAAAGCCCTTCTGATGCTAATGCCAACCTCTGCATCATTACTCATGTTTTCCACTTTATATTTGACACTTAAGGATGAAAAGGGTATTAATGGATTATAGGCTAGCCTATAATGCCCGACACTCTCTGATTATCTAAGGACTAAGAGTTGTAAATAGACGTCCTTGGCATTTCTGAGGAATTTGTTGATTGCTCATTTTAATGGACTCTTTGGACTCCGTGTGCTGTGGATGAATCAAAAACATTTCCGTGTAAAATCTTTTAAGGTGTAAAAAATGTTCAGAATGACCAACTGAGAACAGGCCAATGCATAAAATGTGCTTTATTTGGGATCTGTTTTCTGGTAATTGCCTTGATCAAAGGGTGAAAAACACAACAGAAAGAATTCAGTAAAGGTTTCTTATAAAATGCTGCCTCTGAGGCCATATATGGATTTCTGAATATGCATCTTGCTACAACTTTTTAAGAAACTCTGAACAAGCCAAACTTTTGCAGTTCTGGAACACTGCTTTTCTTCAAACTTCACTCTCTGACTCACAAAAGTGCACATTTGTACAAATTTTCTCAGAAGATTATATTTAATGATCTACATTAAAAAAAAATAAATAACCCACAAACTTAACGCAAAGAATGTAACACATGGATTAAGAACTGTGATTCTCACTGGTATAAGTCAAGTGAGTAATTCAGATTAAAGACGGAAAATTCAGTGGAAAATTTACCATTAAACCTACTGTACACAATCTATCCCGCTTTGAAGAATGCGCATCTTAGACGGCTCTGGCACGGTGAGACGAGGCCTGTCGGATGCACTGGACAAAGCATTAACAAAGAAAGCGCTTAATGCGAAATAGATTCAATTTCTAGTTGCTTAGTGCCAACACTTAATTGAGTAAAAGTCTAACTGCTCTGATTGATATGTCAACTGGATGGGTTTGCTGGCAGAATCTCTGAGACATTACACACGGTGGAATGGCTACTAAATGGAAGCAAATTTAATGCAGAAAACAAAATGTTTCCGATCAGATTTCCGATCATGGGTTTGGACTACTGCAGATTCAATGCAGATAGATCTTAGACTGTTGGGGTGTTCCAGGTGTTTTTTATTGGCCCAAGTCAAAATAACCCACCTCTAAATCCATACTGTTTATTTTTGACTTTTTTCTCAGATTGTAACCCCCACTCGTTTTTATATGTTTTAACCTTTTTTATGAATTCAAACCATTATATTCACTTATTTATTCTAAATAAATACATAAAAACTATCTGGTCCCACCTTCAATGCAAGTATATATGGGATTTTTCACCGATTTTATCATATGTCAAATGCAAAAACCACAAGTCCTTTCCTCAACAAGCCATATGATTTGAGGTATCATTCATGTACTTAGAATTACGGTTTTGTTCAAATCCTTAATCGTAAGTATGAGCATGATAATAGTGTCTTCGCAGCACCAATAAATTACCATTGAATTTAAAATAGTAGCTTAAAAGCCAGGCCATCTGGACATAACATTATACTCCTTGATTAAGACAGATGTCTTCTTAGAGGCTTGTTCACATAATAGTTTATGTGCCACAGTTTCAAATGTTTTATAGGGTATAATAAGGAAATGTTACCATCTCTCCTCAAGTGTAAAATGTGCTGATAGAGATACAAAGCACCAAAATGACTTAAAACTGTTCTTCACTTGTTTGTGTTCAGTTTTTGACGATAGATTATGAGGTCAAGAGAGTATATAGAGAAAACAGGGAATCTGATAGGTGGCAAATGTGTAACTAAACTGCTGGAAAAATCCTCTTGTTGCCATAAATACATCTCCAGACATTAGATGACGAATTGTGCAATCAGCTCCTCTACACGGACATATTCTAAAATGCTGCTAAATTGCTTTTATGGCAGATTCAGAGAAAGTGAAACCAGCCTTTGCTTCACACTGTATTATAGCAATGATTAGACTGTGCAGATTTTGCAAATGAAACTCAAAACTCCCATGAGGCCCCATCCGCTCAGCCAAAACAATCTGCCAACGTCTCGAAGACAACTGTTCCATCAATGTCTGCTGAGGTAGATATTAGGTAACCAAGGAACCATTTCCCATTTATAGAAATCAGGCTTTGTGAGATCACCAAGCTCCAATCAAATGGCCCGCTCTGCTGGAAGCACGTTTTTGATGAATGAGACAGCTTTTCATAAGCCTCCTCAAGCAATTGCTTATCAATAAATCCTCAAGGCTACATCAAAATGAGATCTCCCATGTTCAGGCTCCACAAAAGAGCTGCCCGGGCCTGTGGTGAGCTGCTTCGTACAATTAAACGTACAAACAAACACAGGGCGTGTCGCCACATTCGTGCTTTTCATCAACATAGAGATTATATGCTACAGTCGACCAAGACTCCTTATTAAACTCCCAGAGTCTGTGATTTTCTAGCCCCTTAGTCCCATGGGTGGCAAAAGTAGACTGGTGCAATAATCTAAATTGAATTTCCTTTACGCAAGGCTGCATGTTGCATGCTACCACCTCCACCCTTGAGTATAATCTCGCTGGGTGTCTATCTATTAATCTGACCCTGAGTTGATTGTTTACTGTCAGGACAAATCTTTATAAGTCAAGACAAAACAGTCACTGTTTTTTTCATGCACTGGTCAAGATTTTGATGTTGTGCTATTTTGCTTCTTCTTTCAAAATAGTAGAAAGAAAACATCCAAAATACACTTTTAGGTGTTTATTTTATTACATTTTATATATTTGCATTTGTAGATTTATATTATAATACATATTTTTAAAGGCCATTTCTCATGCTCTAAGCCAGAAATCTTCACTTCACCACACTTTACAGTTTTATTCCTATCAATATTCTGAAGGTTTTTACAGAAGAATTTGTTCATATCAGGGTTATTATCCTTAACTAAAACAAAAAAAACAAAAACATTTTGAATACTTGGAATAATCTAAACATTAACTGAAATGAAAAAAAAATTTTAGTTTAAGTACTAAAATCAGTAATAAATAAATAAACTAAAACTAAAAGCTGAAATGTAATAAAACTGTATAGACATTTTAAAAAAATAAAACTAATAAAAATGACAAACACACAACAAAATTACTAAAAGATTAAAACAGAAAATATAAAAAATAAAATCTAATTTAAAGGTGCAATGTGTAAAATTTTGGAGATCTATTGAGGATCTACATAACTATGTTTTCAGTGGTGAATAAAGATCTTACATAATGAACCGTTATGTTTTATTACCTTACACCGCGGGTCCCCCTCCATGTCAAGTCATCATTTTGCGGCAGCATGTTTCTACAGCAGCCCTAAACGGACAAACACTCTACAGAGCGCGTTAGTCACTATGTTGTTGTTCTTCTAAATCGTTTGTGTTTTTAGAGGCAGCTTGCATTGTCACTACGTTGAATACACATAAAGTAGTAGTAATCGTCTGGTTTATTAAAAGCAGAGACCGTTCTTGGTTAGAAGTAAGAAGAAACCTCATTGCTTTACTGGCTACTCTCTGCTGTCTCAGACGATGACATCTTCGTCTTGTGTCGGCCAGATGGCCACCGTAGCTTGTCCGAAAGGGAGGGGTGAGCGCCGTTGGTTGCAGTTCGCAACCTCACCCCTAGATGCTGCTAATATTTAGTGATAAATATCCTGAATTCCCTCTTTAAAAACCTTTAATTCTATTATGTCGACAAAATTAAACCCAATGCAATATCCAATGCATATCCAATGATTTCTGTTCTTGAAATGTATAAAAATATGTGCATTTTTAATTAGATAATGCTTCATTTTGCATATTTAAACATAACTTGTAATACAAAATGTGATAAATGAACTGGGGAAGTATGGTGATATGTAATAGTTCAAATTTTACCTGTAGTGTCTTCCTTTTAAAGGAAGAAAAGAGGAACTGAAACCACTCTTTGGTGCCAAAACAGAAGTTAGCTCAGTCTCATGTTTTTGGATTACAAATGCTATTAGGCTACTTTGAATTTAGATTTAAGTAAATGTGATTTGGGACATTCCTTCCATGCCTAAACATTTACTAACTATCCATAATGCATGACAACAAAGAGCCTTGGTCTTCTAGTTTATCCTTACATCCGCCTTGGTCTCCAGGATTCCTCTGGCTCTCCCGGTAATTAGTGAAGGTGAAGTGATGAGGGGGGCCTGGGACACGAAAGGCAGGAGGGAGAAAAGGAGGAGGATGGGGAAGCTGAGAAATGTCACTCGCTGTTCTTTGTGGGTGCCAGAGATAGGAGGCTTACCGGCCGCTCCAGGCAGCGTTGCTCCCGATGGCCTTGCAGCAATGTGCTGCAATTGCACTGTGCCATTGACTCCTCCTTAATCGCTTTTTCTGGATCTGCCACGTCTGCTTACAGCAGCCTGCTTGACTCCCGTCAGTGAAACCAAGAGATCAATACAATGTGGGAGATGGCTATTACTGAGCGTTATTGCATCCTAGAAGCTATAGCAATTCTTTGTTTCCTTGGTGTATGTTAAAAGAGAGATGAGCACTGTATCTTTTTCTTTTTAAATCATATTGTTATTGAGGACTGATATTGAGGACTTTGTTTGAAAACAGACGAATAGAAAACATACAATTGTGGTCATAAATTTACCTACCTCTTGCAGAGTCTGCAAAATGTTGAAGGGGTCATGACATGGATTTTTAAAATTATTTTAAAATGTTCCTTGAGGTTCACTTACGATGTTAATAAAGTTTTTCTGCAAAAAAAACCCCAAATATATATGCAGAAAAATGATTGTTTTGTACATTCATTCTGACCCTCTGTCTAAAATGATCTGTTTTTAAGTGGGTGGCTCCTTTAAAGCGTGTCAGTAAACGACCACTGCTATGATTGGATAATGTCACTGCATAGGAAACAGTATCAATGCCCACTCGCTATTGCATGCGAGTAAGTGTTTTGAAAGTATTATCCATATAAAACCGTCATTTACAGACAAAGCATTATGAAATCATTTACTTACGGTTTTTGATGCAGCTGCTGTCAAATCGAATACAGTTCCTACAGTTCATCTTTCAACAAAAGTTTCTTTGTTAACTCTCCATTACACAGTGCCTCGTTTACAAAGCGAAATGCTCCGAACAAACATATAAGTCACTTTTCCACCGAAATTACCCAGACCAATTTGTCCCAGGAACTTTTTTCCCTTAGACATGTTGCGGTCTGAGTTTCCATCGCGGTCTAAAGTCGTGAAGATTTATTCTGGTGACGTAGGACTGCGTGCAACTTTCCAGTTCCTACTGGATTTCGTCATCCGCATATAAGCTTAATAAAGCCTGAACCTCGTCGTCGGTCCATCGGTCGTATTTGTTAAACTCCATTGTGATTTGAGTAGCAAACAACTGAGACAACTGTTTTCAACAACAAATGGTGGTTGAAATAAAATGCTGCGTGAACTCAACCAATGAGCATGTTCAGCACCCAAGTCCCACCCCCGAAAGTTCCTGAACTTTGAAAAAGTACTACCTTGCGAGCAGGGACTTTTTGAGGGGGAAATTTTTACCCAGAACTTCATTTAGACCCTGGTTCCTGCAGTTGAAACACACAGAGTACCACCCCAAAGTCCCTAGTTCCTGGGGAAAGTTCCTGGAACATTTGCCTACACTAGATGTGAGCATTGTGTCGTGTCAAAAGCAAATAGAACACATTATAATCACTGACGCTGTCTGCACTGGATATCCGGGCGGCATTAAAATAAAACATCCACTTGTTTACGATGCTGGAATCCTTCTGAAGTCTGTACAGAGATGCAAACGAGCAGTTTAAACTGAACTTGTCAAAGTGAGTGTTTTTTCACTCTTCCATTTGTCCTGTTGTCCACAGACTCAAGTATGTCAGAAACTGAACATGCATCTGTATACTGTATCCAGTGCAGAAAGCGTCAGTGATTATAATGTATTCTATTTGCTTTTGACACGACACAATGCTCACATCTAGTGTAGGCAAATGTCAATCGTTAAGCAAATACCAGTGGGTGGGGCCTATGGTGCAATGATATAAAACTATTCATCGATGCAGGCATATGCAAATGGGTTTGCCAGTGTGACATTGCATATCCCGCAATATCCAAATAAATTTTTATGACAGCTTTCTGATTTTTTGTAATTATTAACATTTTACAGATTTTGCAGGGGGTACAGTATGTAAAGTTATGACCATAACTGTATCCATAAATCATAAGTAGTATATATATATAGAACTGTTACATGTATACATAAATAGTATATATAGAAGAAAATAAATTATATATATATATATATATATATATATATATTACATACATTGCATATGCATGAATATATAGATATACATTTATAGCCTATAAATATATTAAATGTACATACAGTGCTGGTATATGCATATAAACTATATGTAAATTATATAATATATTTATACATATTCATATATTTAAATGTATTATACAATTTACACACTACAAATAATGTAAAATAAATAAATAAAACAAAGATTATTGGAGTGTTTTACAATACTATTTCAGTCTTTCTACTTCAAATTTCATGTTTAATTCAATGTACTTTTACATTTCATTGTAATTATTTGTGAAATTCACTAGCAATTTCTGAATGAAAATTGTTTCAAAGAAAGTCCGAGACCAATTTTTTTCAGTGCATATGCATATACCTGTATATACTGTATATTTACTACTACTACACATGCATAAACACACCACATATATATATATACACACACAGGTTGGTGTCGTGACCCATCATCACCTGCTGCCACTAACCATCAGTGGGTCATATTGGCCTTTAACACAACACTCTCTGTGAATTCCATATAAAGGCTTTGCATATCTGAGAGTGTCTGCGGAGGCGATTAGGAAAGGTTCTTGCATGGAGCTCCTCGCATGGCAACAAGGCGGCTTAGCTACTGGTTGCTGAGGACCAAATCAGAGACGAGCCCCCCTGAAGAGATTCTGTGCCAAAAAGAAGGAATTCCCCCCATGGCAGCGCTATAAAATGCCACTGCTGGGTTACCATGGTGACCACATGGAGTCAATGAAGTAGAGAATGGGGCCACATGTGTCTGTTAAGGGTGGCAGATTGTCAGATTTGAGATGTATCCTGTTGTGGAGGAGAACGCTGTGAAACAGATCGAGTCTGGATTAACCCACAGTACTTACAGACAGCACAGTAGCTGGCAGTCTCAATGTGACAAATGGTGCAGTTTTGCCCCTAACTGACTTAATTAATTTTGAATTAGCAACAAATGAGGAATAGAGCCGATGGAAGAAAACCCTTTTTAATGCAATAAATATGCTTTAAGATAATCAATATGCTTTAAGAATCAATATGCTTTAAGATAATATAAAAGAATGCTACGTAGCTGTTCAATATGTTACTTGAAAAACACACACTATCACCTTGTGTTAACACCTCACACCACACTGCCCATTCTGAATGTCAAACTGTTTGTAACTGCATCAGGGTTATCATTTTAAACTGTATAATTATTAACACGTCAGACAAAGTAAGCCAAAGTATATACTTTACTTTTGAGTGAGTAGTAAGTTGAGTGTGAGTATTAGGACATTCTACAACTTCAGAAAATTGTGGCTTAATACAACAAACACCATTCACAAATATTTGTATGCATGCATTAGCATTTTATGCTAATTTGTTACCTTAAAATTCAGTTTATAAAACGGTTCGTTCCTGTACTTGATTCTGATTGGTCAATAGCTGTGTTTTATTCACGATAAAACAAGGCTATGACTGCTTCACCCAACGGTTCTGTGTATCACCACACAACACCCTTAGCAACCAGCAACATAACTGTTCTCAATTGATATTTTTCATTGAAGCTTACTATATTATGTAGAAGAGTATTGTGAGAAAGAGATCGAGTGAGCGAGTTTATTACCTGCATTCAGATTTAGCATTTTCCTTCAGGTCAGTCCTATGTTCATAATAAAAAATCTGTTTAAATGTCCGATGTATTATCTTGTCCTTTTAACAGTTAAGGGGTTTTCCCGTGACTGACAGCGATAGTCAAAGCATTTATCAGTTGCGTCTTGTTCCGTGTTCAAAACAATTCAGTCTTTTCAATGTAAAAGTCTTCAGTACTGACTGACACACTCATAAAGACAGTCTTTGTCGCCATCTAATGGCGTAATAATGTAACTTCTGTTGCAATAAGGTACTCGAGGCTAGTGCTGTATGTGAATAAGTCACGGCTGAAGTCGCCTAACAGTGCCCCTTAGCTGTTATAAATTCTCTGTAAACCACGGATTCTTGGGGCTTATTGCTTTAATATGTTCAAAGCAGTGCTATTTTAGTATTATTTATAAAAAAAAAAATATTATATTATACATAATATTATATTGTATTAATATTTTAATTTAGTTTAAATTTAGTTTAATTTTAGTAACAAATAATTTTATTTCAGTTTTAGTTTTATTTCAGTTAGTAATTTTAGTACTTCAACTTATTTCAGTTAGTTTAGCTAATTCTCATTTATTTTGTTTTTCATCTAATATTTGTTTTATTTTATTTCAGCTTTTTTTTTTTTTTTAATAAAGTTTTAGTTATCGATAACAACACTGATTCATAGTTTCTATGTAGTCAGGGTGGACGTCTCCATAATAAATTTAATTTATCTACCTGTAAGTGAAAAACGAAACATACTGTACTTCTATCTCTCACAGCCTCATTTTCATGCATGAAAAGAATTAAATATGACATCTACCCTGACTAAAGAGCATTGAAAACTGCCACAAACTCATTTCTTAGTGCAAGGGGTTGTGGGTAATATTGGCCAAAAAAAAAAAAAAAAAGCATTCTTTCAAAAAATCTATCTGTGCACCTTTGTCATCCAAATGTTTTTGTTGTTGTTTTTTTTACTAATCTCACATACTATTAATTTATTACGCAAACTGGAATGCAGTGACTGATAGAGTAGCAGCTAGCTTATTTTTGCCATATGGTCTAACTTAAGACCGAAAGAGAGTCTTCACTGACCTCTAGTGGCCGTGAGATGAAAGCAAACCCAAGTTCAATTACAGTTTTGTTCTTCACAGATGTTTTTTTTTTTTCAACCCATATTTCTGTATTGATGCAACAATACACTAACACATGACTTCATCACCCTCAGTCATTCCCTTCCGCTGAATAAACAGAAATAGTATTAATTCTTCTTCTTTATGGCTGTGCTTTGGCCAATACGACTGTTTGAAACCATAAACAAAGCAGCAAGAAGGCTCATTTCCAAACAAGGACATATTCAAGCCATTACATGATTTTACGGCCAAGATCCGACCATACTGTCAAACTAGATCGTTAAACAAAGAGGGAACAATCTACAGGCAACGAGTCCCCGATGTTGTCTTTGGATGGAGCTGGTATTTGGTTTATTGCTCTTTGGCTGTCTTGCAGTATAAATACGTATACGCTACACAATGTGATGATGACCTGAATCAACCTAGTTTAGGAACAATAGGTACTAAAAATATCACTCTCCTCATCCTACAGCAGGAGAAGGGTCAGTACAGATGATGTTTTTGGACGTTGAGACTGAGCCTGCGATCTATCTGGGGAATGCATGCAGTTATAAATAACAGCTGCTCAACGTCAAACAGAACATTCTTGTTCGGATTTGTTTAAAAAAAAGAAAAAGAAATGGATGCAAATATATTTGTTGCCACTTAAAGGGATAGTACACCCAAACATGAAAATTTGCCGGTAGAGTTTTTTACAATTGCTTACACACTAAAATTAAAAATAACACACAGTTACTGAAACTCTACACTCAAGGAGTAAAACCTCAGCCTAGATCTGCACAACTATAAGGACATTCTCAGCCTCACACTTTTTGCAAAACACTACGCTCAATGTTTTGCACAACACTAAACACACTTCTCTACATTAGACACACAAATCTAACATAATGTCACTTCTTTGCCATTTCAAGACACTGCTGTCCAAAATACCACCCCTATAAACCAATTGATCAAACATGGCTGTCAGGTGTGCAGACACTTATGTGTTTAACTGTGAACTCAACAATCAGGTGCAAGGACTATAAAAAGTCGTCACAGCAGAAGACCAAATGGATGCAGAGCAGATGAGATGCATTGTCATATGGGACAATGTAAATTTCCACCTATCTGCTCTGGTCCAAAACTGGTTTCATTAGCGTCCACAATTTTCACTCCAATACCCTTCACCATACTGTCCCTTCCTTAAACCCATTGAGGAGGGTTTTTTGTTTGTTTGTTTTGCTTGGTTTGGTTTTTTTTTGGCATGGAAGGTTTACAATCTCCAGCCCTATGTCAGGATATGCCTCATTCAAGAGAAGGCCTGACCTAACTGATGCAGGGTCTGTGCAAGGATGGATTCGCCTTTCAAGAAGATTCTTCCCTCACTGTCTTGTGAGAGAGGACATCGCCTGTGATGTGGATGAAGTGCTATGGCCAGATCCAGCTAGGCCAAGAGATGATGCATGGATGTTTTTTCTTTCTTTTTTTTTTTTCATTTTAAATCATGCTTTTGTTTTGTCTCCACAAATGTTTTTGTTTGAGTACTATATTGTATTTAGAATATGTTCTGATTTTCAGTGCAAAATGTAACCTTTGGAAAGGCATGGATGTATTGAATGGTTTTACAATGTGGTGAGAAATAAATATTTTCATCAATGTACAGTACTGGGGCCCGTTTCAGAAAGTGAAAACTCTGAGTATGTTAACCCTGAAATGAGGGAAACTCCAAGTTTTCCGTTTCAGAATGGGAGGTATGTCAAACCCAAGAAAGCAGGGTAAGTCAAACCCGTTTCTGAAAGAGAGGTAACTTATTCAGAGTCAGTTACTTAGCCATAGTTACTTTGTGAACCTAACCTGGTTGGGAGCAGGTTTTCTTTGGTAAACCCAGAGTTTCTTTCGGTCTCCTCCCCCTTTTTAAAGTGCAAGTGATGTTTAAATAGTTCATTCATTCGTTCATGCTGCAAAAAAAGCTTTTTTTTTTTTTTTTTGTCCTATTTCAAGTACAAATATCTAAAAATTCTTAAATCAAGATGGATTTTCTATATAAGAAAATGACATAAGATATTTAGTCTGGTCTCCTGGGGGGATCTAAATTAAGTGCATTTTACTTAAGTAAAATTATCTGCCAGTGTGGTAATAAAAATAACTTACAGTTTTTCTCAATTGCTAAAGCACAATTTCTGAAACCTTATTCCATTTTCTGAAACCATTAAACACAAAACCTCATCTTCAAGCACTATTTACAAAACCTCTGACTCCTCTCGCAAAATGAAACTTTCGCCTCAAAACAGTTTTACCTGTGTTCAAAATCAAGCACTGCTCTCAAATCATAAACAAAGTGATCAGAATGATATACACTATCAAGCAGTCAGTAAACAATACACCAAAAAACAGAAAACACATTGTTCAAAACATATAGCTCTCAGGGAGAAGTAAATTTTTAATCCCAAAACAAATGTAATATTTCTCCGTCATTGTCTTTTGATGAACGAAAACATGTTCTATCATAGTAGCTCAAAATTGATCAGAAATTACTACTCTGCTTTGCTCTTTGCAATTTTTTGTTGTTCTTCCTTCTCCTTGTACCCCTATTTTTACAGTACTGTACCCTGCATCTCACAAACTTATCCTTTGTCTCTGTGATACTGTAATTCTCGTTCTTTGTTGATATGAACCTGCAACCTGTCAAAATCTATTGAGCAGTCAGTACTGTTAACAAATGGAAAGCACAATGTTCAGGGCCATACAATTTGTTCATTGTACAGTATACAGCCTACAATGCACTGTACTACAGTATACAATTCTAAAAGGGACAAAAATCAAAGGAGTAAACATGTGATCAATGTGCTTCTTCTTGTCTTTGGGCTGGGTCAGGCCAGAGCACTTCGTCGACATCACAAGCAATATTGTCCCTCCTGAGGCAACAGGGGAAGAAGCCTCTTGTGTGCCATATCCAGCTTCCTCTTCCTCCTCCTCTTTCTTGCCCTCCTCATCGCCCACCTCGCATACGCACTTGTCCTCGTCCTCTGACATTGTTTCTTCTATCCATTCTCAGACTTTCTCCTTCCCACCTTCAACAACCTGTTTGCTCTCTGAACTGGCTTATATTGGTTGCGTCACATCATTTGAAACAGGTTACATCAATTTTGAGTGGTTGTGTTCAATCAATGACATGTGTTCTCTATTTGTATTTGATTGTTGCCACTTGTGTTTACCAGTATGGATGACGTGCATTAGAGTGCAGAATGTGTTTTGAGAATGAGAATGTGTTTAGAGTTTTGCTGAAAAGTCTAAGTGAGATCTGCAAAATGTGTTTTACCATGTGAAATGGTTTAAGGTATTGACAACAGACTGCACGATTAGCTAAATGAGGTCAGGCAACTGAGAACTTTGTTCAGCCAATGGGTTTTAGTGTTTTAGCAATTGAGAAAAACTGTCTATTACTAGTACAAATTTACAGTAGCCCTGCCCACCAATGTCACACAAGGTTAAAATCAATAAGAGTGCTGCTTGGCTGTAGTGGTGTAGGCAGTAGCGTGGTGGGCGCGGAGAACTAACTTGAGACGCGATTGACCGGGTTCGAGTCCGTCTTCTGCAGAGCTCGCTATGCTCCCTTTTTCCACCACATATCACATCACAAAAGTTATTTATTTTCAATAAAAATGAAGAAAATGTTTTTAAAGTGGAAGTAAATTGCCTAACGAGTGTTTAATAATGATAAAATAATTTACACTCAATACTAAGGTGCAAATAGTATGGATCTGTCAGTATAAAATATAAATAGCATCTAATTACTATTTACACATATTGCACAGAACTGCTACTTTTAGCCTACATGGTAAATAGAACATAATTTGCGAAATAAAAAAGAAAATGCACTTAAATGATTTTTCTTCTTCTTCTTCTTTTTTTTTTTTTTTGCATGTAGGATACCATGAAAATAAATATTAGTTCAGTAACTTACCATTCTGCCAGTTTTCACCTTTAATATTATAACAGTGATAAGAATTAAACTTACTCAGAAGTATGCAGACGTCATTTTGTCACGTGCTGTTGCCATGGTGAATCGTAATATCAGAGCTCCATTGATCATGGCTTTTTATAGTCGTTGTGCACGCGCTTAACTCCGAGTCAACCTACTCAGAGTCGACTGAACTAACTCAATTCAGCTGTTCTGAAACCGAAAACTCAGAGTTTCTCATTTCAGGGTAAGTCAACTCAGAGTTCAAGTTTTAACTCAGAGTTGGTTGAACCTCCTTATTGAAACGGCCCCTGGGGCCTGTACCATGATGGTAGTTGAACAAACTCAGGGTTATAGGATTAGTTTCAAGTTGACAAAACCAAACCGCTACAGTTCGGCTTTGTTGGTACCATCAGCCCCATCATGTATGGAAATTTTAATCCATATTATTTTAATCCATAAGTATATAAAATGTAGGCCTTCCTTTTTCATTGCTGCCATATATGGTCTACTCTCCTACACTACATTAGGAGCAGTGGTCATTTTGAGCAAAAAACCACAACCCCATCATCACACTCAACCCTGTCACATACTGTATATTTCTCATTGTTGCGGGGTTGTAAACTTGATACTTACCAAAATCATGACAAGTATAATTTTGTTTTAAATAGAATATTTGATGTAATTTGTCCACTTAAACATTAACAAGCATCCTATGTCAGAAATGGCACCCACATCAGCAGCAGAAAGACAGTGTTGTGCATGACCAGAAATATGACTATACCTTCAAACCTGTTACAGTCTTCAATCCCAATATTCTCAACCTCGTCACATTAATATTTTTAGAAAAAAAAAATAAAAATAGGTAAGACAATTAAAAATGAAGGCATTTCTTGCTGATTACCTGGTTTCCGTTAAACATCTAAAATGAAAACATTTTTTTTTACAAAAGTAAAGTAACTTCAGTCCCATAAAAAATGTGAAAATGAACATAAATGTTACATTTGTAGTTATTAAATTGTTATGAGGGACACATGAGCAGAGATGTTTGTTTTATAACAAGTTTTGTGTAAAATCCTTTTTAAATCAATTCCATTTTGTCAGTTACAGGGTTAAGAATAAAAAAACTGAAAATAATAAAAGGTCTTTCATGCCTGAGGTGGGAAAATATAATTTGTTGGAGGTTTGATATGTGCCTAATGATGTCACAGTCTGTTTAGTTTCAGTTTAAGGACTTTCAGTTTGTTTTCATTTGTCACGTTCCTTTGTTCAGTTTCCCGCCATCATCTGTTACCGTCATCATTAGTTCATTTGTATCACCTGTGTTCCATTATTTACCTCTGTTCACTCAGTCTTTGTCCGTTCACCGTCTGATTATGTTGTGTTGCACCTGACTGCCTGTCTTCCTGTTGGATTATTCATTAAACCAGTATTTTGGATTTATTCTCTTTGTCTGTGTTTCCCTTCCTGCAACCCAGCGTGACAAATGATGTGGGGTATTTAGAAAAATAATCATACAGTATTTAGTATAAATTAACAGTACATTTTCATTTTTGGGTGAACTACCCCTTCAAACCTAGAAATAAAGTTGTTAGACTTTAGTTTCATTATTATTATTATTTTTTTAAGGTTCTGCACTATTTCTAGATTAATCTATTAAGCATAATTGTGACAAGATGAGATATGCATTGACTTTTTAAACTCTTTAACGATATAGTTATGCTGAAATATAATTTAAATGTTGAAAAATGTTGTAATAATTTGAAAAAGTATTACAACAATAAACTGGAATTGGAGGTTGAAAAAGTATGCAAAAATAAGCATTTTTACTAGTGGTCTCAGACCTTTGGACCCCAGCGTATATGACACGTTCATACAGTTTTAATCTCAGGAAACATTTGGTTGTTTGTAAGTCATTATTTATTTGTATATTTACAACAATCATGTTTCATCCAGAAATCAGAGTAAAAAAAAGGAAAAAAAGAGGCACAATCTGAATGGCAGTACAACATTTTTCCCCCACATAATATAGTACAGCTTTTCTCTTTATCTAAATATATCTATACATATAAATCTTTTCTTGCTATGCAGTAGAACACACCTGCTGTCTCATCAAACGCAGATACTTTAAGGCAACAATTGTTCAAACTTCACAGTTTCTCAGTTGTCAATGTTTCTTCTTGTCTTCACACATTAATATATACGTAAAATCGCTGCATAGGCAGTGGAATATAATCTTAGACACACCACAATTCATCCCTGTCCTTATATACAGATCATCTACTGGCAAACACCTTGCAGAAAAGTGTGATGTGTCAGTGTTTGCTTGTATTTCGTCTTTCAATTAAGAAAACACGAGTTAACATCTTCATTTCACACTCTATTAACTATTAAGATACGAATAACAAAAGGAAAAGCATTAAGACGGAAGAGTTTCAAAGCAAATTCACTGAATGATAGGTTTTAACATTGGGAGGAATTAAATTCTTAATCAGTACCTACTAAAATTAAAACTAAATGTATAATTTACAATTTATAATATAGAAAAAAATGGCAGTATGGGTATTTAATGAATTGCAGGCAGGTTTATTTGAGTGATTGTCCACTATTTGTTCTCTAAAATTTGGATTTAAATACTTTGTATAGATTGATATCTCCAGAAATCCATTTATTCAGTCACTTTTATGCAACATCTAAATGAGTTTTGACTGATAAGCACATTAAAATATGCTTATTATCCTCATTTAAATATTACAATGATTCCAGAACTTGCATTCTGCATTGTTTTATGATGTGGATACTCACAATATCTACAATGATCATAGATACATTTTAGGAAGGTTCTCCATCAAAAAAGAGAAATAAAATCATTATCAATACTGCGAGTTATGGGAATTTAGAAAAAAGAAGAAAAAACCCCCAACTATTTTGTGCAATTGGTGTGTGCAAAATATTTCAGCAACAAAGTCACATTTGAACTGTAATCTATAATGAATGTTTTTACATTTTGTCAAATATATACATGATACTGTTTTATGTAAAAGCAAACCTACAGTGAGGCCTAAAAGTTCTTGTATGCATTCAATTGCATCGTAATTTTTCAAAAGAAAAAAGTTAAACTTTTTACAGTACTGATTCGTTCAGGTATTTATGACTGCCTGGGAGTTTGAAAATAAAAATTAACTGACAAGTTGAGCTATAATTAATGCAATATGGACAAAATTATTGCGAAAAGAGCAACCATATGGACTGCCTAATAAGTGAAAACACATTTGCAATTTATACATTCAACCACCGGGGGTGCTATAGCTGGAAACGAGTGGACATTTCTCCATAAATCAGTGCTGAGATCAGCTACGTCGCATCTCTAAACACACTTCATGTATAAAGTCTGTTTACAAATGCCGTGTCTCTTCATAATGCTCACTAAGTAAGCAAGTCATCCTTAGAATACTGAGCAGAGGTATACCGGTTAAAATATTCACATCACAGCCTGTGAAGAAAACACTCTTCTTTCTACAAACATGTGCTCACACATGCAGTTTCATGAGGACGCAATGTTGTCACTTCAATCCATAACAAGAGTAGGACGGGTTCCAAAGAGCTCCTCAGCAGAAGAAATCACTGTTGGAAAGATAAAAGGAAGGTCAGTGCATCTAACATCTAGCATCTAAAATGAGAATTCCATTAATGGGGGTAAAGAACAAACCAAAAAAAGAGGTGCAGAAAGGTAATAATCAATAAAAGTAAACAGAAGGTCTGTGGTTACACTCACCATTCTGGCATAATCAGTGGCAAAGGTCACTCCTTTACTGGTCCTCTCCTGTGACCCACTGCTGCTGCCGCTCACTGAGTTCTTCCGTATGATACCTGAAGTGTGTTTGTGGAAATTACATTGTACACATGTATGAGTTACTGGCATTTATGCTGTCATCTATAACCAATAAATGGCTGTTATTAATAAAAAAAAAATGCATTTGTGTGGGTCTGAAACAGACATGCACATTGCAAAGTAACAATAATAAAGTTGTTGTACTTTTTCAAATATCATTAAATGCACAACAGCAACTCATTCTGACATGTGCTCTTAAAGGGAAAATGCTCTTTAAGAGATGCACTTAAAGGGATAGTTCACCCAAAAATGAAAATTGTGTCATCATTTACTCACCCTCAAGTTGTTCCAAACCTGTATAAATTTCTTTGTTCTGCTGAACACAAAGGAAGATATTTTGAAAAATGTGGGAAACTGAACTGTTTTAGGACACCATTGACTTCCATAGCCTAGCAGCCTAGTTACAAACTTTCTTCAATATATCTTCATTTGTGTTCAACAGACCAAAGAAATTTATATAGGTTTGGAACAACTTGAGGGTGAGTAAATGATGACAGAATTTTCATTTTTGGGTGAACTATCCCTTTAAGTCCTACCCAAGATATTTTCTTCTTATATTCAGTTTCACATTATTAAAGTAGAAAATAGGTTGTGAATGCATTTCTGAGTTGAAATGTGGTTTAAAGCAATAAAAAACCTTGTAACTTCACCTATGGTACCTGTAGGTGGCAGTATGTCCAGTCTTTGCAGGCTATTTCGGCGAGAGGTGGGGTACCCTCCGCTCTTAGACAGACGGCGCTGGCGGCTGGACAACATGGCCGCTGGGGACACGATTCCCGGAGGGGGCACTTTACCCATCCGTTTGTAGAGCTCCTCAATCTCTTGCTTTTGAGAGGCCTGGAGAGCCTGCACCTCTGCCACATGTCTGAGGGAGAAGGAAAGAGAAATGATGAGGAACAGGATAGGAAGACAACATTCTCAAGTCAGTGCTTTTCAAACTTTTTCAGATGCCAATTTATCAAAAATGAATGTGGACACAAGTATTAGGTTCTTCATATGAAATGCAGGCTTGGTTTTCACCAAACAGAAGGCCCATGTGTACCAAAAAGCTCTACTTTTGATTAATTTGTCCATAAAACAAAGAAAAGACTTTTTCCACAACTGAAGACGGCATAATTGAAAACTTTTCACAGCACTAAACATGTTTGGACATGTTCAAAAAATGATTTGGGATTAAACCTATAAAGGACAAAGATGGTTTGTGTCTAAATTATAAGAGTTTGCTACTTAACAGGTTTTACATAATGCTGAGGCACACTGTTGGAATTTGATGAAGCTCTTCATAAAATGTACAAAAAGTATAATGACCTAAGGGTTTGTTCAACTGTCAAAAGCAACCCATGAAACATACTATAGGCTCACCTCTCTCTGAGTTCCTGTAGCTCCTCATACATTCCCTCGTCTTCACTCTCTGTCTCGTCACTGCTGGCGTATGATGTGCTGCGTGTGTAGCTAATCCACGGCTGATTTAGACTGAACTGAGGACTCCCAGCTGAACTGTCCAGCAAACTCACACTTATCCTCCTCCGCCTCCTTTCTGTCTCCTCCTCCTCCACCTCCTCCTCTTCTTCACCTCCACGCCCCTCATCTGGTTCTACAACTTTTCTGTCCAGGGTGTTAGTTTCTCCGGTCCACAAGGGGGCACTGTCTGAGCTGCGCAAAGTCTCACTAGGCTGTTTGGTATGTGGTGGTGATTTATCCAGAGAGCTGGGACTGCTTTCTGATTCTGCCTGTAAATCTGTGCTGCTGTCTGATTGGCTGTTGTATGTGGGGGGCAAGATTTGGGGAACTTTTATAGGACACGTTTGAGTTGGCGTGGATGTTGGCGTAGCTGTTGGGGTGGGAGTTGGTGTCAGGCTGGGGGTCGGGCTGGGAGTTGGAATAGGGATCTCCTTGCTTGGACTGACTTGGAACCGTCCCACTGTGACAATAGACTTTTTCTCTGTGGACAAGGAGACAAGGATTTTTTTCTATCACAATGTAGACAGTGAACATGTTAGAAAAGCAAGACAATCAAAAACTAGATTTTTACATTTTCTAAACACAATGTGAGTGGTAATAAGGGTTATAAAACTTGTCAAAACTAACTGAACAATGTGCTTAGTATGCAGTAAGCTCTTCCAGTCAATAGATGGCAGCTGTGTGTTTTCATTTTAGCCACTGGCAACACAATTTGACATTATAGAAACTGAGTTGGAGGGACACTACATGGAAATAAACCTGAGCAGAATATTGCAACAAAAAAAAACATTTCTTTTTTTTTTTTTGGCTTTTACAATCATCATTTTATCACAACCAGATGATAATTCCTGTCAGATAATTTGCTAGAGGTGGTACAATGCATGTTTATTTTCAGAAAGACAGCAAAAACCCTAACCTTCTGAGTGGACTACCGCTCAAAATTTTGATTCTTGAGATTTTTTATATTTTTAAATATAAAACTATGCTCACCAAGGATGGATTCGTTTGATCAAAAATACAGTAAAAACAAGAAAACTTCTGTGTCTTCTTTGTCTACATGGAACATACAGTAGGGTGTGTACTTATTTTTGGGTGTGTGTGTGTTTGACAGATGGAAAGAGTGCAACTCACCTTCAGATATAGGTGAGAGTCTGGATTTTGCTGCAATGGTATTTGTTTCAGACACTGCCAGAGACATGGATAGAGTGGGGGAGGACCTTGGGACAGGTGGGGACACCTTTTAAAACAAATTGAAAAACATTAATAACAGTGTCAACCACTGACGTCCTTCTACAGGTGCTTTAAGACATACAGTATAATAACAGACAACACCCATGTCAAATAATTTACATGCTCAGAACAGGTTTGTCTGAGTAACAAAGATAACTGAGAGCAATGTTCCACTTAATAGTACACCATCATATTTATATTGAGAGAAACACTTAAAAAGAACTTCTTGCGTCTTTGTTTAAATGGTACACATCAGTAGAAGAAGAGGTTTGGCTTTAGAAGACTTTTAAATGATAGTTCACGCAAAAAAAGAAAGTTTTGTCATTGTTTCTTTCTCACCCTCATGTTGTTCCAAACTTGAAAGACTTGTTTTCTTGAGTGGAACACAAATGGGAAATGACTTTCTCTAACCTAAATATATATTTCATGATATGGCTATATTCCAATTGTTCTGAAGCCATACGATAGTTTTGTGTGAAAAAAAAAAAAAAACAGACCGATATTTAAGTTGTTATACTGTATATTTATTCAAACTTGGCTCATTAAATACATCAATGACACTTCGTAATGAGTCTCATAACTGAATGTGAAGATCTAAGTTTGAATATTCGTGAGCAGACAGAAGATTCAGCAGTATTTGGTTTTGGTTTTCGATAATGCCTCAAAAATTTTTGTTTGAACTATCCCTTTATGAAAAAGTTGTCCGTGTGTGTTATTTCGAATACTCACAGTGTTTTGTGGGCTGGGGGATGTGGAGGATGCTGGTGAGCTTGCGGTGGATGGGGTGCGGGTGCTTGATGCTGAACTGTCTGTCCGCTCTCTGAGCTGCCCTATCAGGTTAGACTGGCTCTCTGCAAGTGGACTACTTCTGGACACTGGAGAAGAGCTTGGGTTTGTGGGATTTGGCTGTTTAATCTCAGGAGTCATGCCTGTTCTTGCCTCCCCAAGAGGGACTACTGTTGGAGATACTGTTTGACTCCCTTCTTGAGGTTCAGGAACTGGTGCCGGAATCTGCGTATGAGCAGGGTATTGGAACATATCCATATACTGTCCGCTCATTGCCCCCTGGTGGTATGGAGCATCAGAGTTGCTCATGCTTGCATGCTGAGCTGGATACATGGGGCCATACCCTGGTTGAGGGGTCATTTGCGGGTGGAAACCTTGAGGGATTGATCCAGCGGGTATAATGGACTGTGCAAAGTTCATAGCTAGAGAAAGAACATTGGCCAGGGAAATAAAGGGCTGCTGGGAAGGCGATGGCCACATGCCTGCAGCTTGCGAACCAGGTGGAGGGGCAACTGGAAGCGGCAGATTGTTGGATTCTGCTTGAGGCGCCATTTCGTAGCACTGCTGAACTGGTGAAACAACAGAAGAGGACGAAGAGGAGGAGGAGAAGTTTGGGTTGCTGGGGACACGGGTGAGTGGACTTGGGTTAAGGGAACTTTTAAGGGAGGCGTGATCCATTTGGTAGGGGTAGGGGAAGTGGGTGTTCTGAACGTAAGGTGGTTTGGTGAACTGAGGGGGCACGCCAGACATCTGATTTGGCAGATGTGGCAGAACATCAGGGTGGGAGTACTGGGGGTAGTTGGGCACAGAAGACTGATAGGTCTGTGAGGAACCTGAAGAAAACAGAAATAGAAAGAAAAAAAACTGGGTTAAGCTCTATACACACAGTAGCAATCAAATCGCTCTTGGTGGCCAAGACGTTGTAGTGTTCTTTGCTAGGAGGGGTTCCTGCCTCTTCTCAATTCTCTTCTTAAACTCAATCTTCTATTCACAGTCATGTCATCAGCAGTCATTTACCCCTTTTCCACCAGGATGAACCAGGTGCTAGTTCAGAGCTAGTGCTATTGCTGGTTCGGAGTTGGTTCGACTCACGAGTCTTCTAAGAACCGGTTTGCCTTTCCACAGGCTAGAGAGCCACCACAAAGCCACGTCACTGTACGTCACTGTATACGTCTCATCTTTCACAGCAACACTAGCGCAGCAGCGCCAAACACAAAATAACCATCAACAATGGGGGACGTTGCATTACTATTGATACTCATGGCTTTGCGAACCTACATCGGCATCCAAACACGGCGAATCCAACACGTTTGTGCAGCTCGACATCATTTGTATAGACAGAGATTACAATCGAGCTGCTATTAGCTCGATTAGCTGCTATTTCAAAAATGGCGGTCACAAGTTTCTGTTCATCTTGTTGGCCATGGTAACCCCGACCCCAGCCCCCGACGCAAGCGTTTCTTACTTCAAGACCAGCAATGTTTTGATGCTACTTAAGAACCGCTTTTCCTGGTTCAGAGCTGGTGCTTTGGGTGTCAAAAGACAAAGAACAGATTTGAAACTAGGTTCTGGCTCTGAACCAGCACTCAAACTGCCTTGGTGGAAAAGGGGTAATTGTCACCCATGTTGCTATTGTAAGAAGTGGTGTGGCATTGTGGCTAAAACTTAGGAAAAGAACAAAGTTTTAGATTCGAGTCTCACAAAGAAGAAGCCATGACCTTTCACTCTTAATGCCTTTAACTCCAGGTTGCTCCACAAGGATTGTCCCTGGAGTAAATGTACTGTAAGGGACCATTCACACAGAACACGTTTTTGAAAAAGACGTGAGCAGGGGAATGGGGGAAAACGCAAGGTCTTGAGATGCCTTTTTTAAAAGTTGAATATCTTTTAACTTGAGCGCCGCTTTTTTGGAATGCCGTGTTATGCGTGAGACGCTGCAAAAGATGCAAGATGAGGGCATAATGGTCAAGCACGTTCACCTAGTGCATGTTTACATTGTAGAAAAACAATGGAAAAGTGGCGCAGTGGAATGGAAAAACATGTTCTGTTTGAACCAGCCCTACGGGCATTTTCAGACCTGTAGACATTTTTCCAAAACAGAGACTTAAAATGTTACAGTGTTGCATTTTCTTCTTGATTCAGATTGCTTTCACAGGGCAACATTTCAAAGTGTACCAAAACGTGTTTATGTAATGTGTTTATGAGTGTAAAACTGTCCTCTCATTAATCAAACTGCTTATTATTCCGGGATTCCACTCATAGCATCATCCATCAAGATGGATTGGCCAGTTTGCTCAGTGGACTTATTGTGGCTTTATCTGAAGCTATCTTTACACACTCTTATTGTTTTTTACGTAACGCATTTGCCATTATAAATTATGATACCACTTGGTTCACTGGTCCGATGGGACACATTGCTTTCTCACCACAACTGAATGGCTCCAGTGTTCATTTTCAATCTGGCCGATACCACCACGTTCAGGCGATCTCAGACCAGTTGTTTAGGTGCTGATCTGAGCACGACTGTCGTGTTCAAATATGCCTAAACTAACAGAACTAAGGAAGAAAATGAGCCAGGATTACGAAACAATACTCTAAACAAGCCAGGTGTGAAAATGCCACAGTAAATAAAATGACTGACAATGTGGTTACTTGCATGTCTCAACAATTCTTGTTAAAGATTAATCACTTTTTAGTCACTTTATCAGTGTCCATGTGAACATACCTTATCCCATACAAATGTTCAACTGAGAATTTATGTTAAAAATGGACTCTCTGACATTATTTGACCTGTCAATGCTGTGCTTGACTTTAGAAAAGACTCCTTAAACATCATTGTGGCATAAAAATAAAGCCACAAACCGGGATGTGACCTCTCTCCTGAGGAGCTAACCACTTTGGAGCATTTATCAAACTCCCTGTGCCAGTCCTCTACTTCCTGTGCGGATACAGTGACAATGATTTGTCACCATACAGTATGTGTCTTTAAAGAAAAGAAAAGACTAGTAATCTTGACATAGAGCTTTTATACTGTGCACAGGTGGTCTAATGTGTGTAGCTTGTTCTATCAGGTAATGAAATCTACTTTTTGAAGCAGCAGGTGTCAAAAGCAAATCCTGGGATACGTCAACAATGACACTGGCGTCAAAGCTTGGTTTCCATGGGGATGGGTGTTTGGAAAGCCAATTGCAGAGTGGGATACACAAGATATCAAGTTTGATCCAGTAGCTCACAGCTAATGGTGTGCAGAGAAAAAGAAAAAAAATAGGAAGAGGGCTCGCAGTAACAATGACATCAGCGAAAGAAACAAGATAAAAGAGCAAGACAGAGGGAATGTTCATTATGATGCCTCTCAAGGGGTTCGGACTGTACCTGTGTGACCGAACATAGTGCTCATTACCTGGAGATGATTGGTTCTGATATTGAAAGCGCTGGTGGTGATCTGAAAAATTATAAATCATCTGAACCTCCTTCATGTTTAAAAACATTTAACTTTAATCTGATTCATATTCCGATTGACAGACCTGAAGTTGTGCTAAAACAGAAAACGCACTGAAAATGGATTATGAAGCTATTTATCAGCACAAAATTTTGCAATACATGCTTTTGTTTGAAGAAAAAAAAAAGACATTTATTGGACTTGATTCAAGTTGCATGCAATAACAGGCATAGAACACTTTCTATTCAGCAAATCTGACTGAATATACATTATCTAACAAGTTTATAGCTACATTTTTGGGTTTGCATTCAGTTCCATGTAGTACAATTACTATTTGGATATAAATTTGACCTTTGTCCTCATGTGAATTACATTTCAACATGATCAGGTTTGTATTAATTATTAATGGGCCACTCTGATAACCATTTTATCATTTCTTGCTATTATCAACATATTCTCTTGGCAGAGCTGCAGAGGAACATTGTTTTCTGTAAAAACTAAGCACATTACAAAAATTAAAGGAAAGAATTGAATGATTCATAAAGAAGAAGAGTGGTTTATTGTGTAGACAGATGAATGTACCTGTAGTGTGGAAGGATTGTGAACGCAGGGGCCGGACGGGTGGAACAGCATCAGGATCAACATAAAAGTCTGCACTCAGGGTAGGAGAGGAACCCCTGGTCACTGGACCAGCATAATCTGAAGGACATAGACACAAACAGGTTTATATCATGGTGGGCACTTGTATTGTTTTATATTGAGTATTGTTTTAATGAAATTTTTTATCCCCTAACTCTTAGAGAAAGCTTTGTGCGTTTTTAGATTATTTAGTCCCTTCATTAAACCATTTTTATGAGAACCAAATACATTAATAATAAGATTTATAAGACTGTATACTGATATAGAGCACACTGAGCATTTGTTTATAAATATTATCCATTGCGAAGACTTTACATATGCTTTATATGATCAGTGTTTGTGTGCATGTGTGTGTATGTGGCCTGCATGTTTGTTACCTGGCAACGAGGAGGAGGAGTGCGTGCGAGCAAGGCCCTGTGTGTAGAGATTGGGCTGTGGGGAAAAACAGAGCACACGTTGGCATTAACGTCACCATCTAGCGAAGTGACAAAGTTAGGAAATCGTGTGAGAAAAGATGAGAAGATTGTCACTCAAGCACGAATAAAGTCTCCAATCACACTGTTCCGGAGGTCTTTCTTACTAATGACTGCTGAATATTGATGATTAAGTTCTCTTATTCCAATCAGAGTGAGGAACACACCGCGTCTTTGTGAATTGTTATCTCTAACATGATGACATCAGAAGATTGAATTTCTGCACCGCAACATCTAAAACCCCACAGCAAACAATTGAATTCTGAACCCTCACCAGACACAAATAAAAATAAAAGCTGTTATATGAAAACCACAGAAAATATATTAACGTTATGATTTAACTGTTTCCTGTAACTTTTTTCCCCCACCATTTTAAACACCTTTTCACCTTCATAAGTTTAATTTAAATGGTCCTGTAGTGACAAATGACTTATAAGAGCAAATATTCTATATAGTTTCTCAATTAACAAATGAAAAAACTGTAAAATGTATAATAAAAATAATTGTATTAGTGCTGTCAAAATTAACGCGTTAATTTTTTTTCTGTTTAATGTGTTAAAAAAATATTTAGCACAATTAACGCAGCATCCATTTTTTTCTGTCATCCTTTAGCTGGCATTACATTACATGATCACGCTGTCATTCATTCAAGTGCTATTAAACCATTCGAGCGCGATAAGGCGCAAAAAAATAACTTAAATCTGTACTAGAGCAGCGGCCGCAATAGAGTTCTCTTTCGTGCTTAAACACAAAACACAAAAGTATGCCAAATGCCCGTTTTGTCAAGTATCCGCATAAGCACAGTCTTAAATCAGTTAAATAAAGTCTTAAATGACCGTAAAGTGTTGTGAGTTGTGTGTGATCTATGTTAGAGCCGCGTCATGTGCGGTAGCACCAGATCTTAAAGTGACAGCAGCCTAATAAACCTGCTGCTGTGATGTCTGTCATTAATGTTAATCAAAGAACAAAAGCCAAAAGAGAAAATCACTCACTGCTCTCGACTGAATAACTTTTGTAGCTTTAATAAGGATTAATCTATATTTAATTTATAATTTATGCAGTGAAGACTGTGAAGTGTTTGATAACTTTATTCACATATTTAAAATATACTGTCTTTATGTTGTTTCTACATAGGGTGACCAGACATCACGTTTTTCCCGGGACAGTCCCGTATTTCAGCTCTATTTTTTGTGTCCCAAATTATTGAGAAAAGAATGTTTTGTCCCGTATTTCATATTTCCTAAAATTTCGTTATGACTGATAGAATGAGTAGTAGTAATAGTGTTCTGTCATGCGAGAACAGCCCAAATACAGTCGGTTATGGCTTAAGTGGATGTAAACAAGTGGGTGAAAACAGAATATGTGTCCGTATATTACATCCATGAATTCGGTCTTAAAGGGACAGTAGCCTAATTAAATATTTGTCTGTCATTAATGTAAATCAAACAACAAAATATGTTAAATAAATATATACATGGTAAATAAACCTACTGTATCTGAAAAACAAGTTTATTTAATTTGTATATTTGTCATATTGTTTTGTAAATCTCTTTTTTTATATTACAATAATTATCGTGAAATAAAATTCCTCATATTACAAATAAAATGGTCATACTGTCCACCCCTTGCTCACCCGTCCTGTATTCCACCATGAGAAATATGGTCACCCTATTTTTACATTAAATTACGGATTAAATGTGAAATTTTTACAATATAAAAATTAGTGCTGTCAAAATTAGCGAGTTAACGCATGCGATTAATTTTGTCCAGTTTAACGCGTTAAAAATATTTAACGCAATTAACGCAGCATCTGTTTTTTCTGTCATTCTTTTGCTAGCGTTACATTATATGATCACACTCTTATTCATGCAAATGCTTTTAAACCATTAAATCGCCACGAGACAAACGAGAGCGCGCTGTCTGTGAATGTTCTGTCTATGTGACACACACACAACGCACAGAAAGACGCACACCAGAATCGAGTTCTCTTTCACACTTGAACGAACAATAACACACAGAATTATGCAAAGATGCCCATTTTGTCGAGTATTCTCATAAAAACAGTCTTAAATGAGTTAAATAACATCTTTAATGAACTTAAAAGAGTTTTGAGAAAATCAGATCCGTGTCATGTTCGGCAGCGGCAGGTCTTAAAGTCACAGTAGCCTAAGGCTACTTAAGGCATGCTTCTGAGTTTACTCATCTTGTTTTTGAATCGCTCTTTAATATTTAATATATACTGTCTTTAAGTTGTTTCTACATTCATTTGGAGAGTAACTGTGAAATTATTACAATATAAAAATATTAAAAACACAGATGTTTTATGTTGCGATTAATGACCGATTAATTACCGAAAAAAATGTGCAATTAATTAGTTAATTTTTTTAATCGATTGACAGCACTATTAAAAATATATTAAAAACTTTAATATTTGGTGCAATTAATTGCTATTAATGACTGAAAAAAATGTGCAATTAATCGATTGACTGCACTAAATTGTGTGCATATGTGTGTATTGTGTGTAATAATATATAATATAATAAATATAAAATTCTTATAGAATTATGAAATGATAAAACAGTGGATACACACCTGTGAAGCAGACAGTGTGCCGACTCCGCTCAGGTAGGGCAGACGAGCGGTGTCACTCGGGCCAAGTGGTTCTAAAGGCTCTCTCCTCATCAGGGCCTCTGCCCGACGGATAATGTCCCTCATGCGGTGGATGAAACCCTCTCTCTCCCCAGGTAGGATAAACTCATTATGTACCTAAAAGGGGTGCAAAGAGATAAGTTCATTTTAAGTCTTCGTGCATGCTCTGTCGAGCACACTTTATTAATGAGTTCAAAGGTCTCCTTTAAAGGTACTGGAATTAAATACAGAGCAGTGATAGATAGCAGTGAACAAAGACATGTACTCATAATGCAGCAAAGAGAAACACTACCATCTATATTTAAGACTCTAAAATCCAGTCTCAAGGCCATGGACAGGCTGATCAAAACAACTTTAGTCACAGCTAACACAAAGAAGCCAAAGAAAGCAGCGAACAAAAGTGATGTTCAGAAAACACACTCACCCCAGATTCCATTTTACTTAAATATTTTTTGCCTCATATCAATACTGACAAAAGTTGAACTGTTTTTAACCTGATATGGCATCTTGAAAACATACTGCTAATTGTGCGGCTAAAAAAAAAAACACAGACGGGTCACAGCGGTCCAACACAACACATGTTTCACATGAAAAACAATACAGTAGCAACACAAAAACCAGAAATACATTTTCCGGTGGTTTCAGAGGTAATTGAGAATGTGATGACAAACATTTCAAAACCAGTTCTTTCTCCTGTACACTAAAAATATATCAAATATAGCTGACAAGTCACAATGAACACACAAGAACTGGTTTTCCACTGGTAATTGAAGATGCAACAAAACGTTTTAGATGAACAGATGAGAGACACACAGATTTTCCACTGTGCGTTTGAGGTTGCAGAGTTTGTGCAAACACAGAAGCTTAAACATCAACACTTCTCACGGTATAATGCAGTTCTCACAAGGAAGGCCACCTTATCTGTGACCCTGTGTCCTCTTTAACATCTATAACTTTCGGTTTACAGTAGTGTTGGGGAGTAACTAGTTGCATGTAATGGAGTTACTTAATTTAATTACAAAATAAATGTAACTGTAATCAGCCTATGAAAATGTTAACCAATACAAAGGGAGTTACATCTGAATATTTTCTGTGAAAAGCTAGGATATGCTGAATAATATTAATTTGTTTAATTAATTTCTTTCCCAAATTGCTCTAAAACATGAGACACCAATGTTTCAGGAGATTAGGGCACAGAATAGGACAGATCCTTATTCAATAACTGTTTTATTTACTATTTGAGTTTATGTATATGCTTTATTTAGATGAACAGTTTTTTTCAAGGCATTGGTGTTTCCTGTCATAGTTATGGAAAGATTTGATTTCAAAAACTGTATCATAGCTATTAAACTATTTCTTGTTATGATTTTAAATCTGTATTTAAGCTCAGAACAATCTCAAAGTAAAAAAGAGGTGCTAAAGTCTGATTTTTTGGTGGCTGTGGTTTAAAATTAAATTATTATAATCTTAATTCAAGTGATGACGGATTTTGAAAATCCGACAGTAATCAGTGTTGAGTACTATGGTAAAGTTTGAAAATGATTAACAGTTGAAAACATTTTTTAGAAATGTAGAAAAGTAATCAAATGTAATGTTACATTACTTTAATGAAGTAATTGAAACAGTTACACTACTTATTACAGTTTAAATAGGGTAACTTCTAATCTGTAACCTTTTACATTTCCAAAGTAACCTTCCCAACCCTGGTTTACAGAGACCAGGGGCAATTGTAGCACGTTTTACATTTTCCTTCAATACAAACTATAAAGGAATTGTAAACGTATTTACAGTTTATTAGACTTTTACAAATTATTTACAATTACAAGTTTTTAAATTTTAAAATTATTATATATTATAAAACAACTAGTTCCTGTTCTTGATTCTGATTGGTCAATAGCTGTGTTTTATTCACGATAAAACACGGCTATACCGCTTCACCCAACAGTTCTGTGTATCACCACACAACACCCTTAGCAACCACTCTTAGCAACGAAAACTGTATGTTCTCAATTGATATTGTTCATTGAAGCTTACTATATTATGTAGAAGAGTATTGTGAGAAAGAGATCGAGTGAGTGAGTTTATTACCTGCATTCAGATATAGCATTTTCCTTCAGGTCAGTCCTATGTTCATAATAAAAAATCTGTTTAAATGTCCGATGTATTATCTTGTCCTTTTAACAGTTAAGGGGTTTTCCCGTGACTGACAGCGCTAGTCAAAGCATTTGTCAGTTGCGTCTTGTTTCGTGTTCACAACAATTCAGTCTTTTCAATGTAAAAGTCTTTGCTACTGACTGACACACTCATAAAGACAGTCTTTCCCGCCATCTAATGGCGTAATAATGTAACTTCTGTTGCTGTTCGCGGTCAAGGACTATTTTTTCCGGCGGAAGGAAGGCTTTTAGTGAAAGTTTACTTCATGAAAGTTGCATTGATACATATTTTTGGCTTTAATATTTGTATTGTGTGGTAACCGTTTTATAAAAGCAATAAGGTACTCGAGGCTAGTGCTGTATCATGAATAACTCCGCTTTGCGTCGTGCCTAACAACACCCTTCAGCCGTGACTTATTCACGATACAGCACAGCCTCTCGTACCTTATTGCTTACATATAATTATTTTCTATTTAATTTATTGTATATTTATCTTCTATTTATTTATTTTTCATTTGTAGTTTATATTGTATTTTATTTTATTTTCACTGTGTTGCTAGCTCACCATCACTGTAGCAATGTCTTCTGGGTTGTCTCCATCCAGATCGAATTTAAATGTCACCATCTTGCTGTTATGGGTCTGTAGTTGACACTCTACAACCCGATCCACTTTATCTGACAGCTGTATGTAGAAAGACACAGGGAGAGAATGAGGCGAGAACATTCACATGTGTGTATATTACAAAAAAGCTACTGATTTTAAAAGCAGTTATGCATTTTTGAGTTTGACACATTTACAGCCTCAGTATTAGCAGACTGTAAGGTTAGGAACCACGTATGGACAGTTAATTAAAGCTAGATAATTGACTGATGAGTCACCCCAGTGATGCGTAGCCGTGAGCGAGCTCTCTTCCTGAGCAGCTTGGTTCCTGTGCGTTTGTTCTGACCTTTCCCGCTCTTCTCCGAAAGACCCTCGTTTCCATCACTCAAACCAGAGGTGACATCAGAAGCGTAACTGTTCCGAGAGGAAGGACAGAAAACACATGGTGACATTCTGGGTTCCTGAATTTCACAGAACTTGACATCACAGAACATTTCTTTTATCAGTTTACCATAAGCACACAATGGCCAAGTCATTTATGATAGATCTTTTAAATCATGTTAAGCTAATTCAGTATAATGCAGCTGTGTCCTTGTGTACCCATTTTATCATATGCCACCTTTGCTTTGCCTTCATCAGGCTTCCAACAGAAATGCTTTTTAAGGTAAATTGCTCCCCTGAGCTAAATCATTCCCATTAATGCCCTAACCACTAGGCTATGTCTAGTGTATGTGTATGTGTGTGTGCCTGTATATGAGAAAGAAATTGCTCTCCACTGGAGCATTACAGCCACCGTGGGTATACGTGGCATGATGTCGGTCAGTTGGTGAGTAAGATTACAGCTCTCACAGCTGGGATCAGATCCACATTTTCTTGACGTCAAATCAAAAGGCACATCCACATTTACATACACACTGAGGGGGGTTCTATTTAAACAAGTCTTTTTATCGGACTGATTTACTGTGTTTAGAGCTTAAGAGGTTAAGAGCTGGTTGACGACGTTAACGTGTCAGATTTTGACAGATATATCCCCTGTTTAGTGTGTAAGGAAATGTTAATCAGATCTCAGCTTACCTGTCGACAGGAGAGGAAAAACCACTGGCACTTCCTGACTGGGTCCTCTCTGTATTTAGGGACACAGCAATGCTCTGTGCGAGGACCAATGGCATAGAAAAATGATTAGCAATGCAAATCATAATTCAGTTTAGGTAATCTCATTCAAAAGAGCATTTTATTTAAACACATTTAGGGCATTTTAGGGCTTCTTATTCATTATAATCTCTGTAGTGCTCAGAAATCTTAAATTTTTTCCCTTTAAATTTAAATGATTAGTTACGTACGCAACCATTCAAAAATTTGGGCTCGTTAAAGGGATAGTTCACCCAAAAATTAAAATTATCCCATGATTTACTCACCCTCATGCCATCCTAGGTGTATATGACTATCTTCTTTCAGACAAACACAATCAGAGATATATTTAAAAATTATCCTTAGTCCTCCAAGGTTTATAATGGTTGTGAATGGGAGGCCACATTCAAAAAAAGAAAGCTTAGTGTAAGCTTAGACGCCTCTCACTGTTCAAACAAACAGGGCTGTGCAACAAACTCGAGCTCCTCTTCTCTTATATCGAAATCCTCTGACATTTCTCTTTAAAATTTCTCGTTTTAGACTTCTAATTCGTGACCGGTGTTCTGTTTTGCTCTCTCCTCTGAGCCTTCACGTTCGTCATTGCGTCAGGTCAAAGGTTGCTCTTTCGCCCAAATCGACTTGAACAGTATGAGTACGGTCGTCCACCTGAAGGTAGTTATTTGAATTTATAAAGTTTTTAATATGGATATTTTTCTTACAAGAATGCATCCCTTCTCTTCAAAAGGCCTTACTTTGATTATGGATGGATGCTTTTTTTGTTGTTGTTTTAAAACTTGGCCCCCCATTTACAACCATTATAAACCTTGGAGGACTAAGGATATTTCCAAATGTATTCATCTGAAAGAAGATACAACTAGGATAGCTTGAGGGTGAGTAAATCATGGGATAATTTTCATTTTTGGGTGACCTATCACTTTAAGATTTTACTGCTTATAAGGTTTTAATGCTTACCAAGGCTGAAAATATTTGATCAAAAATACAGGTAAAAACAGTAAAATTGTCAAATAATATTATTACAATTTCTATCTATTTTAATATATTTTAAAATGTCATTTATTCCTGTGAAGGCAAAACTGAATTTTCAGCAGCCATTAATCCAGTCTTTGTCCTGACCAAAAATTGTACTGATTCCAAATTTGTAATTGTTAGTGTAGGTTAGATAATATATCAAACTGGTAACCTACCGAGGGGAAACGGAGAGCTGGGATTGCAGCAGCTGGAGTGGGAGGGGCTTCAGTGGGTGGAGCTTCAATGGGTGGGGTTTCCACACGAGGTGCTCCAGTGGTTGGTTGTGGAGCTGTGGAGGGTTGGTTTGTTACAGGAGCTCGAGATTCTGAAGGTTCCTGAAGCCCAGAGGGGCTGAGGTAACCGTCCGTCTCACAGTCAGCTGCCATGGTAATCATAATTCAAACAAACAAAAGAAAAGTAGTTTGTGAGTAAGCAGCTAACTGATATTGCTAAAGTGCATAGAGACGTCATGTGTGACCTGGCAAGGCACCAGATTATACAGTGACTTTCATGGAGGTTGCTTATTTTAAAAGAATTTTCGATTTTTTTAAAGGTATTCTAAAGTCTGTTGAAATATTTAATGTACACTGCTGTTCAAAAGTTAGGGTTTGGTTAGATGTTTTAAATGTTTATGAAAAAAGGCTTTTATGATCACGAGGGCTGCATTTGTTTGATTAAAAATACAGTAAAAACAGTAATATTGTGATTTGTGAAATATTACTATAATTTGTTTTCTATTTTAACATATTTTAAATGTAATTTATTCCTGTGATTTCAAAGCAGCATTAATCCAGTCTTCAGTGTCACATGATCTTTATCAAAGTTGAAAACCGATGTACTGCTTAATATTTTTGTGGAAACTGCATGCATTGCATTTTTTTCAGGATTATTTGATGAATAGAAAGATCAGAATAACAGCATGTACTTGAAATATAAATATTTTGTAACATTATGTCTTTACAAATGTCTTTACTGTCACTTTTTATCAATTTAATGTAGCCTTACTGAAATTCCTTTAAATTATTACCTTTTGAATGGTAGTGTGTTTGCGATATGTAAATCTATAATAAAATGATACATAACATGTTCACTAATTGGAGCCAAAACAGAACAAAATGGAATTGAGTTGATTAAGAAACAGCCAATTATTTATTTATTTTTTTCTTTAGTGGTAAAACGTTGTTTCATATCAGTCTGGTCCAATTTAAAACCTTTTTACCCTTTTTAATTTTAAGTTGGTAAACATTCTGTACATGCAAATGGTCCAGTAATAAATGTATTCCTACATACAATGTAGCAACTGTTTATCCACTAACAAGTAAATCATGTTGGTTTAAAGGACATTTGGTCATGAGAAACATGTTTGAAGGTTTGGCTGCTCATGGGAGACATGTGGATCAACATCCTCACATCTAATGGAACAACATTACAATCAACCAATCAGATTTAACCATAGTTAGTAGCTTCTACACTCTTACTTCATTCTTATTCATCTTTCATTCTCTTCGATTTTAAAGGTAAATTGTGGTTAGGATTAGGATAGGACTATGTCTTGACAAAATCATGGCAACCTGCACAAGACACTACACTGCTTCTGTGCACACATGTCACAGTGAGAGTTTTGGGTTTCATTCAGAAGTGCTCTTATAGTAAGTTGTGTCTATGAGACAAAGTCATGGAAAAATACATTCAGCAAGAAATGGGGATCAACAGCAGATAGGATTTTGGAAAAGTTACAACACAGACTGAAAGACTGTCTGTTTACTTATTTGAAATGGTTACAACAAATGTGAATGCCTGGAGCAAATTGTGACGTACATCCGAGTGTAACGGATTAACGACAAAGAAAAAAAGTAAGGCAGGACCGGTTCTATGCATTGGTTGTTGATTGGATTTTGAGAAATGGACATAGCACTTAAAATGAACATGAGCTTGAAGGGTCGGGGTTTAAGTGGATTAAATCAGAAGTCCTGTGTACGTCACATTTGCCTGGACGAACTGTAGATCTAAAACTTAGATAAATGATGCAGACAAACTCACATGTTGCTGATGAGTAGCTGGCATGGCGTATGTTGAAATGTTGCCGCTGGTCCGTGTCCGGCTCCTCGGGTTCAGTGGCAAAGCTGGCGTTGAAGCCAGAGTCCAGAGATTCATTTGCAGGCAGAGATATGGGACCTGACACCGTGACAGTGGGCGGAGCTTGTGTAGGGGTGGACAGGGGCATCTCTACAGGAGGTTTTGGAGCTGGTGGGTTAGAAACTGAAGGTTCAGCTTCAAGACTAGGTTCCGGTTCCTCCTCAATCACTTCCTCTTGATGCCGCCTCTGCACCTCTTCGGCCTGACGGCGGAGCTTCTCTCGTTGCCGTTTGATAGCGGTGACGCGGTCACGGATGGCTTTGGCCACAAGCTTGTAGTCGGCCTCACAGACAAAGCCAAGAACAACCTGAGGACATGGATTAGCCATTATGTTTGCTCACGTGTTCAGTAATGGCATGGAAATTAATTTGAGGTCTCAGATCTCACCATCTCCTGAGCCACCTCCTCCGGGACATCCTTGTAGAGTTCGAACAGGAACTCGATGGCATTGTTGTCCTTGTATTTGCCATGGAGCTTCTTGGTGTCGTCCATCCGAAGCCAGAGTTTAAGGCCAGACTTCACCATGTCGTCTTCCTCAGCCAGCTCAACACGGACACCATTATTCTCCTGGAAGAAGGTGTGCTCTAACAGGTCCTGGATAGTGTACCTAAACAAGATAACAAGAAAACTCATAAGATCAATTACGTCCTCTGGATTTTACAAAAAGACATCAAGTTTGCCTAGTTAGTCGGTACTACACCATCTCTTATGGAGCCCCTAAATGGACATGGTGGTGGGAAAAATAATAAGACAATGCTTTGCCTTCTCTCGCAAATGTTTTGCGTTCCCCGAGAAACTTTGTGTTTGCTCGCAAAACCTTTGCGTTCCCCTGAGAAACCTTTTGAGATCTTTGCGAGCGAACGCAAAGTTTTTCGGGGGAACGCAAAACATTTGCGAGAGAACGCAAAAGCATTGACAAATAATTTTTCTCCCATCTTACATTTTGTCCTTCACCATGTGCCTTTAGGGGGTCCGTAAAAATTGGTATCACTGTATTTTGACCAAATAGTTTTTCATAAGCAACAAACAAATAGTAAAATATTTAATTACTATACTGAGCTAGCTATTTTTTAGCTATTGTTTTTGATAAATGCTGCTTACTTGAGCTACTGATTTTAATAAATGCTTATTATTTTCTCAATCTTTTAAGTCAATTTATAACTAGATTGTCTTGTTGCTGGCTGTATGAAAAAGCGAACCAAAAAAAAAAAAAAATACAAAAATAAAGTCAAATTCTAGCATAATAAGATCTCACGGGATCTTATGGGAGATAGGCTGTCAGGCAAGCACTTTGAGGTCCTAATCTGACTAAAAGTAAGGACATTCAGAGTTAATTAAATCAACACTATTAATCATAAGAATGACCTGCTGCTGGATGGAGTGAGTCATTACAAGTGGCTATTGACCAAATGCTTTACATAATGGTTGGATGACATTAAATGGACCATTATCCAGGCCGAAATGTGTTATGATGAATTACACCATTTTAAGGTTAGAACAAAAGTGCTTGACTGATTTCAAGTGGAGAACAGATTGGTTACTGATGGAAATCCAAATTTCAGGTACTTCTCAACAGCTATATATAGAAATATTTGACTCATGTCAATTGTTTTTTAGTATAAAAGTGACAAAAGCCAAAAATCTTTTTTGCATGAAGTCCGCACAAGTTGTTCTGTTCAAAATCTAGTGAGCTGCCAACAGAGACAAAAAAAATTGATAATTAATATGCATATATTTCTTTCACTAAAACAGTTCAGTTCAAATAAAAATGATTATTTTACCCAATATTTGTGTACTACTGTGTGGATTTTTATGCTTATTAGAGTACCATTCTGTTAGCTTAGCAATGCAATTGTGTAGCTGCCTAAGTACAGCATTCCAAAGTGGTCACTTGTTAGCAGCGTTGGGAGTAACGGCAGTTTCACACCGCAAGCGTCAGCGGCGTGTGAGCGTGAACTGCAGCTGCAGAGACGCGCAAGTATTCACACTGGAAGTGTTTGTACAGCGTCACAGCAGCGGCTCCAAGCTGCATATAAAATGAGCATTTCTTTACAAAGACAACTATAAATTCGTTTTTATAAGTTGGTCATTTATAAACTTGATAGTCTTGAAAGTTTGTTAACATGGGGAGGTGTACAACACTCACATATAAACGTAAATAAATAAATAAAAGCCTTGTGTTATCCATTGCTGCACAAGAATGAGGTGAGCTTTGTGTTTTACATTATATGCCGCGTGCATATGTTTACAAGACAGCAAACTCGGAGAAAACCCCCCCAGCAAACTCGGGTTTGATTTGGGTATGCTAGGGTTTGATTCTGTGTAATAATTAAATAATGTTTATACAGTATCTCACGGAAGTGAGTACACCCCTCACATTTTTGTAAATATTTTATTATATCTTTTCATGTGACAACACTGAAGAAATGACACTTTGCTACAATGTAAAGTAGTGAGTGTACAGCTTGTGTAACAGTGTAAATTTGCTGTCCCCTCAAAATAACTCAACACACAGCCATTAATGTCTAAACCGCTGGCCACAAAAGTGAGTACACCCCTAAGTGAAAATGTCCAAATTGGGCCCAATTAGCCATTTCTCTCCCCGGTGTCATGTGACTCGTTAGTGTTACAAGGTCTCAGGTGTGAATGGGGAGCAGGTGTGTTAAATTTGGTGTTATCGCTCTCACTCTCTCATACTGGTCACTGGAAGTTCAACATGGCACCTCATGGCAAAGAACTCTCTGACTTGTTGACTCTACATAAAGATGCCGTAAGCTATAAGAAGATTGCCAAGACCCTGAAACTGAGCTGCAGTACGGTGGCCAAGACCATACAGCAGTTTAACAGGACAGGTTCCACTCAAAACAGGCCTCGCCATGGTCGACCAAAGAAGTTGAGTGCATGTGCTCAGCGTCATATCCAGAGGCTGTGTTTGGGAAATAGACGTATGAACACACTAGATATGCGTATTCTGTGCATTTTGAGCACTGTTTGTGTGAAATCATATTTATTTTGTCCGTCAAAGGTGTACATTCACTTTAATTGAGCGTTAGCAGCACAGCAAAAATAGACCCAGCGCCGAAACGATCACGGCACTGCTGCTTCTGCTCTGCTCCTGCTACATGCTGCCGCGCAGCCTTTGCGTGCGGTGTGAATGCTCTCATCTGTTAACATGGGCGCTGAAAAAAATATGCGCTGCTTACGCTCTGCTGACGCGTGCGGTGTGAAAACGGCCTAACGCATTATAAGTAATGCAAGATTACTGTAATCAGATTACCCTTTTTAAGTAATTTGTAAGTAACGAATTACTTTTAAATTTACAACAAAATATCTGAGTTACTTTTTCAAACAAGTAATGCAAGGTACTTTGTTTTCCAATTAATTGACTATATGCATGGAGCGTTCTTTAGAACTTCCGCAATAATATAAGCCAGCTGGAAAACTTCCGGTGAAATGTCACTTCCTGGTGTGTTGAGCATCAATAGTACAATACTTTGTAGTACAATCAAAATATAGTCACTTAAATAGTCAGGCATAGTATTAATTTAGTTATTCAAACGTAAGACGACATAAAAAATAAATAAATACCTTAGTGTTCCTCCTCGGCTAAATTCAATTTGACCATCAGTTTTCACACTTTAGTGTTAAAAAAAGCATCAAATTAAATATTTAAATAAAATATTTGAATAAAATGTGAGTTTTCACAAGTGTGTCAAAAAGGGAAAGTGCCGTGCTCGCTTTCTGTGTAATTCATTCACAAGAAAAGTTATTGTTTTTCATGAGATTTTGTGAGTGCTTCAAACTTCACATTGACAAAATGTATTTTTAAACCTAAACATTATAAAATAACTAGTTCACCGGAAATGCCCAAGCTGGCTTAACGACAACCAGGAAGTAGCCGTGCATACAGTCAATTGACACCTCTTCTGTCCCCATGTTGAGAGAAATCAGAAGTAAGGTGCAGAGGTGTTGTGTGTGCTGTGTAAACAGGATGGTTATTGTAATTCTAGACTAAATGTGAGCATGCATTTACTCATCTCACAAACCTGCAATAATTAAATATGTAAAATAACACAAATATACTTTATGTATTTAATCTCAATTTATTAACCAATGTCTTTGTAACTGACCTTCAATGATCTAAATCAACCATACTAATAAGCAAAAATGACTTTAGATAAACATTACATTTGTGTTTCTTTTTTTTTTTTTATTGCTGAAGTAATTGTGTTGACAATATGTGGGCAAAAATCTATTAATAATGTGACTGAAATTAGCTGGGAGTCAAAAAGATGGAGAGGAATGTGTTAGTAACTTTGAGTCTAACTCTTTAAGTGACCCAAAGTCCTCTGACACCTGAAGGTCATGACAAACAACCCAGGGGAGAATGTTTATGCCCTAATAACAGTGCAAAATCTGAAAAGAGTCTGTGTCGGTGTTTTTGACACTGTTGATTCTGCAACACATGTCACCTGACCAATGTAGGGTGGAACAGAAATATCAACCAGTGCAGCTGGGTAACAAAAATAGAGGCATGCAGGGCTCTCTGAGGAGCCTGACTGGTATTGTTTAAACGTCAAAAGGACAAGAATCAGGGTATTGTTGTTGTAATGTGCACACAGTAAAAACCTGTCTGGCAGGTGTTAAAACATTACAATGGCTGCTGGCGCACATACACAACTTTGCAGTTCTTTGATTGCAGATTTTCCTGTTTGTTAAACGATATTGTAGACATTATAGTTACCTTTCGTCTTTGTTCATCCGGATGCATCCCTCAATTATCTCTTTCAGTTCAGGGACTTTCACTTTGTAAAAACTGTCTGGCTTCATTCCCTGAGAAAGAGAGAGAGAGAGAGAGAGAGAGAGAAGGGCAGTTGGAGGGAGAAGAAGAGGTAAAAGAGAGGAAAATTAATTTTAGATACTGGAAATGTCACAGGTTTCAATCATTTTGATGGACAGCATGGGCTGTAAAAAAAAATCAGGAGGAAAGTCAACACTATAATTGTGAATTTTTAAAAGTGTGAATGTATGTGCATATTGATGTTATTTAGTATCTAGTTCAAAAAACTGAATCGATTTGCTGACCACCCAAGTTCGTACCATGAAGAAAAACCATTTGAGTGTGTGTAAACAGCTCAGTAATGTTACAGACAAGGATTAACGGTTTGACCTTCAGAGTTTCATTGTTGTTGAAGCTTCAGTCTCTGTTTGACTTAGGAATGGCTATATAGAGTTAAGCTACCCTTAAAGCTGATCGTTTTTACTCATTTCACAGGCAAAGAGGTTAACCAATCATAACAGAGATCATTTAAATATAGACGTAATGGTACAGCAAAAACAGCTTGTTTATGTCTAAAGTTCACCACACTGTTATACATGGAAAAAGGTCATGAAAAACTAAATTATGACCTTGACTAACATAATAAGTGGACTTCAGGGGAAGAAAAATAAAATAAAAACCAATTAATGAATATTAAATGAATTAAATGTTCTGGGTTCAATACAATTAAAGCTCAATTGACAGCATTGATTTATCCCTCAGTTTGCAAAAATGAACAAAAATTACATTTACTAATACTTATAGGTACTTACAATGGAAACCTATGGGATGCTGTTGATGCTTTATTTGAATTGAATCCGGAAGAATCCTTTAATAGGGACTTAATAGAAAAGAAGCTAGCAAAACCTAATGCAAACCTAATTGATGACATCTGATGTGCCTCCATATTACAATATGCAACAGAAACTAGGCTTTTTAACAGATTGGCCGTATAAAACTGTAAGCAGTTTTTTTGCATATTTAGTCAACAGAATACACCATGCCAGAAGTCCATTTAGTCCTTCTGGAGTAAACAGACCATGTTATCTGTGTTATCTGTTGGGCAGCTAATGACACGGAATAGACGCCATACTGTGGAAAAACATTGATCACACAAGACATGCTTTGTGGAATATGGTTTGGTTGCCTGTTTCCACAACTCTATTTCACAAGCCTTTTGAGGGACATGTTTCCACAATTGGACATAATAAACACTCACAAACACACTTACAAAAATGACTACAAAGAACACTTTGATTAAGTCAATTTTATGTTCAGTTCACAAAAATGAATGCACTGCCAGTCATTCTATTGATTATAGAAAGACCTTCACTTTTTAATTTAGATAAATAAATCTAATTCTGGAATACAAGGAAACGCTCGTTTCACAGTCCATCTCCTTCGCTAAGTGGAAAAGCAAAATTAAGTCAAGCTCTCATTATGGAAATGTGAGGCAGCTGAAACCACACTGTAAAACAGATGAGGTGAAAACCACAAAATTGTGATGCTGAGGACATTTTCACAGCATTATACCCACTTCAGAACCAGCTGATTTTAAATAAATGTCCTCACCACGGTGAAACTGAAAACTCAAACATGTAAAATGAACATAACCTAGTGTGTGAGTACATGTGAGCCATAAACAGTTTCAAAGCCATCACATCATCACTTAAAACGGTGTTCTTGGACTGAAATCTTCACGGAGGAAAGCTGTGACGTGACTTCAGTATTCTTCCAGCCCGGCCTGGTGCCATATGCTCATTGCATTATGAACTAGATCCATGGTGCTGTTGGACAGAATATTTTTGTGGCAACAGCAGGCACCTCAATGAGCTGCCTAGAAAATACAGAGAAGAACTTGTTGACGTAACCAGGACACTTTGGTGTTGCTCATTCAGATAATAGGCCTATTGAAATGCTGAGATGGAAAAGAAAACACAAAACACAAAACAGAGGTGCAATTCAGCGTAAAGGGGGTTGGGCGGGCATGAAGTTCTCACCCCTGAAAACCGCTTCTGTCTGAGGCACTGGGCAAAACTGATCTCATAGGCTTTCAACAGGGGTTCAGGAGTCATCCAGTCCAGAGTGTTGAAAGGGATTAGCTGAGTATTACAGAATGATTTTTCACTGGTCAGGCACCTCTTGATGACATCAGTCTTTTGAGGAGACCCCTTGAGAACATGAGGCAAAGAACTAAATGCCCATTTATGTTTGTTTCACACTCCATTAATCACTTCTAACTCTTTTTCTCTTCCTTCTGAGAAAAAAGCTCTCTTATCCTAGTCTGGTTTGCTGGTTTTACAGGTGTTTGGGGTAATTATTAGCTGGTCAGGCAGGGAGACCAACCTGACCAGACTAGGAGACCAGCTGAACTGGCTTAAACCATCTAAAACCAGCAAATATTCTCAGACCTGCTACAAGAAACATCTTAAATATATCTTAAATCAATGTAATTTCTGCTCTGAAACTTTCTCTCTTTTTCCTCTTCCTCGCCAATGCCTCGAGGATCGTACATTATCTCACATTTACGCAAGTAGCACAACACTTACATCCAGCTAAATGAGCTACAGCCATTACGTGCTGGTGGCTTCCAAGCAGATTCCAACTCTATATACACAAGTATATCATCAATAAACTTTATAATTTAATTTGTTTCTAAACTTTCTGTAAGAAAAGAAAACCCTGAAATACCCTTCAGCAATCGCACAATGTCTTCTCTAAAGGATTATCTGAATCAAAAGTACACAAAAATTATACTATTTTAACCAAATACATACAAGATCAAAAGTTGGTAACACTTTACAATGAGGTTCAATGTGATGACATCAGTTAAAATTATCGTAATGTTTATTATCGTAATGTTAATTATGTTATCTTGAAAGGCACACTATGTAAATTTTCGCCGCTAGAGGTCACTTATACAAAAACAAAGGCATAGCTTGATGACGCCTTGATTTCACGGAATCATGGGATGTTTTGTCTTCAGCTGGTGGAAAAGAATCGGGACGGGACTCGGGCAGAAATCATGTTCATGGATGAGATTATTAACGTTACTGTAGTATGAGGCAGAGTAGGGCTGAGTGCTGTGTGAGCAGAAACAAGGCCGCTGGAGCGATTGCTAATGAGAGACGAGCGCGACACACGGCTCAAACTTTTATTATGCTGCAGTCGCCACTTCCGCTTCTTCCGGCCATTCGTATGTGGGGTAAAGCAGTGCTGTTTTATCATATTAGATACATTTGTGTGTTTAAAGTTGTTATAATGCTACTCTGTGTTCGCTCGGCGGCTGCTATGAGACACTTAAATGCACACTGCAGTAAGCTAGATCAATATTAGGCATGGTAAAACATGGTACTCACTGTAAATCAAGAAAATGAGATTTAAAGGGTTAGTTCACCCAAAAATGAAAAATCTGTCATTAATTACTCACCCTCAAGTCGTCCCAAACCCGTAAAACCAATGACATTGCAACTTTTGAGGTCCAGAAAGGTACTAAAGACATTGTTAAATTAGTCTATGTGACTACAGTGGTTCAACCTTACTGTTATGAAGTGACGAAAATACATTTTGTGTGCAAAAACAAAACAAAAATAATGACTTTATTTAACAATTTGAACTGTTGTCATAAGCAGTTGATGTAGTGAACACAGTGCAGTCTTCCATGTTTACGTCAGAACGTGGGCTCAGTATTGGCCGACGCTGCACACGTGAGCAGCACGACGCATGCATGTGATGCAGACGCAGAAGCCAGCCAATAATGAGCCGGCGTTCAGACGTAGAACACCGAAGCTCTGCACTGTGTTCACTACGTCAAAGTATTGTCGTCACATTTTTTTTTAATGATGTCTTTAATACCTTTCTGGACCTCAAAAGGTGTAATGAAATTGCTGCCTGTGTGGTTCAGAAACTCTCGGATTTCATTTGTGTTCCGAAGACGAACGAAGGTCTTACGGGTTAATTCATGTTAATTACAAATGGGTTAATTACAAACTGTTCATTATTATATTCATGTTTGTTCAAAATACATTCATGTTAATTTATAACTTTAACTGTTTGAACTGTTTACATTGACCAAGATTAATAAATAATGCTGTAACAGTCTTAAAATTGTTAGTTCATGTTAGTTACTGCATTAACTAAAGTTAAACAACTGAATGTTTTTATGAATTAATTTTACCCATTCATTTCAAATCTCTTATTATGTCAACAACTGAGTCTTTTTCCTAAGGAATATTTTGGTTGAACATATGATACTTTTATGAAACATAACAAAGAGCAAACTATGAGAATTACGATTCCCTTCCCTGTCGAGTCCAGTTGCTCTTAGTAAGAAGACATCAAAGTTGTAGATATGAAATGACCTTTTCCCCAAAGATTACAGACAGATATGCCAACCTTACTAGCTGTCAACATTAAAAACGCCACTTGTTTGTGTACCAAACTGGAAGCTTCACAAACAAACTGTGCTGAACTTCAAATCATTAATGTGCTCATACTGCATTTAAACATGAACACTACCCCACAAATGTGTCTGTAGTTATATCTAATCATTCTCTCATGAGAACTGTGATTAGGTTGATTAGCTTGGCTAAATTTTTGTTCATTTTACAGGCAAGATTCATTATGCTCATGCAAAGCCAATAAATCAACCTGAAAGCTTTTGATTGCAGTGAAAAGGCTGGGTCAGTTTACTCCTGCATCTCTGCTAATTGACCACAATCATCTTGCTGGCACGGACCTCAAGCCTGATGGGAAGGCTTTCATCTCAGCTGTGCATTTAACAGGTAAGCAGCATGGGGTGAATTGCAAGCTAAATATATATATATATATATATATATATATATATATAAACCAGCAAGGTAATATGTTTCAGTAAATACATCATGTGTGGCTCAGTGTTCATTGTATGTAAACATGACATCAGTGTTATTTTATGGCATCAGCTGCCAGAACGGTTTAAGCTGCCATGATGGTGGCTGTATGACTTTTATCTTCTGTGGAACACAAAAGAAGATATTATGAAAAATGTCTCAGTCTCAATGGGGTTCTAAACAACATTTGGACCCCATTGACTTCCATTTTATGGGCAAAACAGTTAAAACATTCTTCAAAATATCTTCTTTTCTGTTCCATGGATGAAAGAAAGTCAGATAAATACAGATTTATTACCTCACGATTCAAGCTACGATTTTATCAGTACATACATTACCTACGAATCGAACCTGTAACTATGGTGTTGCTAGCGCCATGCTCTATCATTTAAACTAATGTGGTACGACCACATGCTTCAGTGACATCACTGGCTCCGCAAAGACTAACAGACATAATTAAAATCTGATCCAGCCTTAATTCTATCTGTCTGTTTCCCTCTCGTTCTGCATGTCACTCAATTCACTGCAGATACACTAGAGGTCATACAGTTGAGAAAGAAAAAGCTTACACACTTTCACGATCAAGGTGCGCTGTTTTTTTGGAGAAACAACATATACCATGTATGTTTAATATAATGAGGTTTCATCAAAGTTTTATCTATGTTTATGTGTAGGCAGATGAGGAGACAGTCTTCATAGCGATGGGTACTGTACATGGTCTAATGATAGCACGTTTGATATGCAGAGGTGTTACACAATCTTTTGCCCTCCCAATAACATGAACATTAGTAAGTTTGGTCCTAACGCCTCCACAACCTCACGAGAACAGATCTGTCCCCAATACAGCACCCAGATTCACATCTAAGAGAGACTAATTGCATTACACTTAATTAGCTAAAGCCATGACAACAACAGCATTACATTACTGAAACAACTGAAATTTAGTTTAGATGAACAGACCGAACTAAAATTAAAAATACAAAATCTAGTATATTAATATATTTTAAAAAAATAAATAAATATATTTAAAGCTGCAGTCCGTAACTTTTTTTGGCTAAAAATGATCCAAAATCAATTTTTGAGCAAGTACATAACCAGCCAGTGCTCAAAACCATCTCCTTACCTTAGCCCGATTCACAACAGTAAGCTTGTAATAATGTTTTATAATTCGAGCGGTACTGGTGGTGGGTTCTTTGTGTCATTATGTCACGTCTGTTTACATAAAGAAGGAGTCCCAGCTAGTAGGCTATATGGCATGTGAGGATGCTGCAGATGGCGGATCATTTATAGCCTTTTCTCACAGCAGTTTCAATAACTGAAGTTATCATTTTGATGGCGGATTGTAATCCAGAAAGGTCCAAATGACAAACATCAGTGACAACTGGAGTTTCACCCGTAGTCAAAAGCAAAAGTCTTCGGACTGCGGAGTGGCTACAGAAATTTAAATCTACAGGTAACACTAATACACACTAAATACACACAGTCACACAATGCTGATGTTGTGAACATTAACAATTTGAGAACAAAGTATAGCAATAATAATAATTTGCATGGTTTGATGTGAGCCGAGCTAAGCGATCATTAAATTTAATCACCGTTGGCAATGCGATTTATTGTAAAGCTTTTTTTTTCTCAGTTGGTCAGAACAAAAGTGGCAGACATGTTACTTACTTGTTCAGATGACATTTTCCGATGAAAATTCTTATTTTGGTCATTCTTCTAAAACTACAATCTGTGATTCTGCAGTACAGTATCCACACCGGTATGGTGACTGACAGCAAACATTAGACACACAACCCACGTAAAGATGATAATTACGCAAATAACTGCAATTGCAGGTTTCAAACAGAGATGGCGACAGAGGCAAAACTTACAGACTGCAGCTTTAACAATTTTTCTTACTAACATACTGTATCTATAGCTAACTGTGTCTGTCTGTCTGTCTATCTATCTATCTATCTATCTATCGATGTCATTCTATATCTATCTATCGTTCTATTGTTCTATCATATCTATAGCTTAATTTTTTAAAAATAAATAAATAAAAAGGTGACCCTATTACTTGCAAGGCATGAGGCTCTTGAGGGCTGTTATATTTCAGGAATGAGTCAAGCACCTTTACTTTACAATATGACTTTCAGAAGTTAGAAAGAATGACAGGTTAAGAACTAAATAAGAGACTGCATTGCTATGGTAGCTCTAAAACACCAAGAGAAACCTATGGCATAACAACACAAGAATTTTAAGTGCAGGGACAGCAGTTCATAAAGTTGCGCTCGAGGGCCCATCCGCCCAACCCTATCTGAAAAACAAACACAGTGAGATTGAAGATTGTGTTTGTTGGAGAACGTGTTGTGCACTTAAGACTCGGAATATTGAAGCTCAACCTCAATCCTCCACAAAATAGAACTGCATGGCTGAGGGGAGCCTGTTGTTTGCAATGCACACCATTTGCCTTTAAATGATTTTCTGTGTAACACATGCCTCATCTCTCTGGGATGCCTGGGATGTGTGGTTTCGAAAAACAGCTTTGAAAAGCTGCTGTTTGTCTTTCTAACTTCCTTTGCTCCAGGAACAATTGAACATTCCTTTTCCCATCTCTTAAATGCTTGTTAAAGGCTTATGCAGATCATAAAACCCATTCGCAGTCTAAACAGAACTCACAGCTATCTACAAACAACAGCATCATTCTAGCTCTCATAAACATGCCAGGGTCAAACGCCTCCTCCACAGATCATGACAGCCGTATCACAAACCCCACGCTCCCAGCCCCCGGCGACACAGAGGATGATTTTCATTAACCCATGGAAGTGCAAGGGCCTGTCGGGATCAAATATGAATGTGCCTTTGAGACACTTTCTCCGATCAGCTGATGCTCAGGCACATTGTTCGACACCCTTTGGGCTCCACTTTGCCCCACTGAACTCCACTGTGTCCCTCCCACACTTGTCAGGGGCCATGGTATTGTTTGTGTCCACACTCTTAGATCATGCATAGCTGATCCACTGTGTGCAGTGTGAAAATTAACAGTTATAATCAGTGATTTATGATTGGTGCAAGTTGGTGATGTAAATGGACATGCAAATACAGACATACAAGATACACATGCAAAACATGGTCAGGTCAAAGTGTCTGAATAATTTTTGGTCCCAAATTGGTATCAATTTTACTGGTAGTCCACTGTATGAAGAATTTTTAGGTATAATATGTCACAGTTTACTTTATTTTGCTATCCTCACTTACATAAATGAAATATAGTGTCCTGCACCCACTAGTAAAAATATATCAAAAATATCAAAAATGTCTGAATAATTTTTTGTTTTGGACTTTAACAGATAAAAAAAATGTATATTTCAAATAAATGATCTATTTATCATCAATGGATCTTGAGAAAAAAATTATCATGGTTTCCACAAAAATATTAAGCAGAAGTGTTTCTTGAACAGCTGTTTTAAATTGTAATAATATTTCACAATATTACTGTTTTTACTATATTAATAATCAAATAAATACAGCTTTGGTTGGCATAAGAGACCTCTTTAAAAAAAAAAAAAAAACATCAAAAATATCTTATTGGCCACAAACTTCTAAACAGTAGTGTATACTTGGATAAATGTAAATATATAACATAAACAACGAAACCACGAAGCTTGCTGCAGTGCTTTCTGGGACTGCATTCACTTCAATGGATATGTATGACACTACCTTAGATCTGTTTGCATCAAAAGCAAACCCATAATGTTTAAAAATGTAGCCTAGATTGGCAGCACACTACGTTTTGGAAAAATGCTACTGTCTCGCTCTGTCTATCCTTATCACTTATTGTTCTGGAAAACGGAAATGTCCTCTCTGACCAACCGTGTAATTTCTGCATGCCAACTTCAAAGCCAGAGCCACACATGCCACAAATTCACTGCTCTATTGTATCAAGAACAGCAGGATGAAAGGTGACGTCTGTTTGTCATGTCAGACACACAAATGTCTGCAAGCATCTAATTCACGCTTTCCTTCCTCTTTCCTTATCAGCTGTGTCTGATATGGCCTAACCTTGACAATGCTATAACACTAATCGGTGAGGGAAAACAGGAACAAAACACAACCAAAGGACGTGCTGATTGAAGACTGAAAGGCTGCAATGTCACAAACACTGGACCATGATGCAGGACAGGACAATGTAGTGAAATGGAAAAGTGTTTCTTCAACATGTGTTGGCCATTAAATACATCATAAATGGAACTGAAATACTGCTTGTGGTTTCAGGACGAGAAAAGGGAAATCAGGCAATTTTCCTACCAAAATAATGGATCTCCTCTAAGGCTTCTGTATTCAACAATGCTGCTAGTGTTGTTCTAAAACTGTTTAACTGTACGGTTTTTGCTTTGTATATTATTCACGTCAACATGCTGATTAGTTAGGACTCTTAATGAGTCATCCCAAGGGAAAAAGTCACCCCTTGTGGAAGAAATTATAACCATGCAACTCAATGCTCACCCAAGATTGAGGTTAGCATGCATTGCACACAAGTACAATGAAATGACACATTTGCAGCACTGTAATCAGAAATCAACTTGGATTCTGGAGTTAACCAGGGGGTTGATTAGAGATCTGGGCAAGATCAGCATCTCTAAGTAGAATTATAGCTAAAGAGAGAGATGCGCTAATTGTCCCCTTGTTGCAAAGAAATGTCACTGAGCACCTCATGAAGGCCTCAAACAACCATTAGTGGACTCATAAAAGCTTTGGAGCCTCTTTGAGAGGAATTGGCCAATGAAGTAGGAGGTGGAGAGCTGAGAGAGCAGAGAATTGGTGCATGGTTTCACAAAATGGCCAACTACGCAAGCTGTAGTACATGTGAGAGGCAGACACAGAAAGAGGTGATACTTTTCATGTAACCTGACAAGGCAATGTTGTCTGTATTGACGGTAAATAACATATTAAGTGCAGCCCGGGGCAGTGACATCCATCTCAACCTTGCGATACAGATGCGAGGATTGACTTACACTGGTGACTTTGCGGTAGATCTGCGCAGCGTTTTGGCACTCTGAGTAAGGGTACTCTGACGTGGTCATCTCCAGGATGCACATGCCGAAGGCATAAACATCCACAGCTTCATCATATTTCTCCTCGTACATCTCTGGAGCCATGAACTCTGGGGTTCCTATGTGGGAGTAAAGATCAATGTCAAAAAATAAGCATTAAGGCAGCCATTTAGCAGGCACTTTTATCCAAAGCATACAAATTACAAGGACAGTCCTAATGTGGTATCCTAGGTTACAATGTTTTGCTCAAGGGCACAGTGGTGATCCCAGAGCTTTGTTTAGCCCACCAAGTCTCTTAATGTTAAACGTGCACTCATAAACATGCACAATCCATTTGAGATCTGAGCTAGTTTTGAGGGCGAAGACTTCCACAAACACTTAAGATACTGAACAAGCAACCCTTGAAAACTCAGTTCTGGGAACTTGAGCTATCGGTTGGATTTGCCTGATGTACCAGGTCACACATTCTTTACTTATTCATGTCATTGAACTCTCCTAATCTGAGCAGATCAGATTTTAAACTGTGTCGAGCCAATGCTGAGCTAATGAGTTAATGCGGTATATGCAGCACTGTGTATAGGCAAGGTGAGAAATCTGTGTCAAGCACTTGTTGGGGCATAAATACAGTTGACAGAGAAAACAAACAAGGTAAGCCCATAGTAGAGGTATCTCAGGGCACTGTTTACAGTAACTCTTGTGAAGGTCAAAGAAAGTTCTGCTGGAGTGATTGAAGAGAAATTATTGACATTGTAAAGTTTAATTTTTTTGAGTGCTTTTTAACTTACCAATGACACTCTTAGCAAATGAGGCACTCTTGAGAGTGGCTAGGCCCAAATCACCAATCTTAACGGATCCAGTGGGACCAGTGATGAAGATGTTGTCACATTTAAGGTCTCGGTGGATTATGGGAGGTGTTCGGGTGTGCAGGAAGTGAAGGCCCTTGAGGATCTGATGACTCCAACGCTGGAGGAGCTTTAGCTTCATCTCTTTGAACCTTTTCAGATACCTACAGGGAAACAGCAAATAAGAATAATCTTAAGCTCAAAAAACAGAGACAAACAACAAAAGGCAAACAAATTTGTGCTCTGTTCCAAAACATTGTAAACTGCCTACAAGTGGCAGCATTTTTAGGGACTTTCTCAAAATGAAGGTTATTCCAAAAGGTAGGCATTTTAGTTATAGTAGCTATATTTTTAGTTAAATTCTAAGGCGGTACAACATGTTCCTGGATCAACATCTTTGTTGATCCTGGAACAACATTCCAATCAACCAATCAGATTTGAGGGACAAGTTTACAGTTTATGTCAAGTTTAGGCTTACAACCAGGGTTAGGTGCTTCTAAATCCGTGTTATTCACCTATCATTTATGAATAACGCACAAGAACAAACCTCTTACGGAAGCTTAAACGTGCTGCGTAACCATTGAGGTTCATTCTCGTGTGTTACACAGCATGTTTGACCTTCCGGAGGAGGTTTGTTCTTGTGCGTTATTCATGTGCGGGTGAGCTTCTGCTTTTGTTCGCTGATCAATGTTTACATGCGAGTAAAAGCCTAAATTAAATCTATTCATCATGACGAGCGATCGATTCTCTTCAGAAAATTTGGACTAAACCACTCGATTCATATGGATTAGTTTCCAGATCTCTTTATGAACTTTTTGAAGCGTCAAGGTGGTCATTGCAAAGGCAGTCAATAGAGAGAAAGATACATCTCTCAGATTTCCTCAAAAAGAACTTCATTTGTGTTCTGATGATGAACGAAAGTCTTACGCATTTGGAACAACATGAGGGTGAGTAATTAATGACATAATTTTCATTTTGGGGTGAACTAACCCTTTAATAAACAGTGCCAAAGGACTGGATATAATATTTATTTCATAACATACAGTGATATAAATTTAAACTATGGTGGGGGCATAGTTGTGAAAGATTTGGGTTGTTATCCATAGGTTCAGAAGTTGTGAGTGAGAGTGAGCTCAATAAAAAGATCTTCCATTTATTGAGCAAAACACTTCTCCAAATCACTGCAATTATTCTGTGGTTGGCAACTCTTAACAAATGTGTCTGCAAAATGACAAAGAGCAGTTTATTATTCTGGGAAAAAGAACAAACAAGCAGCTGGGCTTCAGTGTCTCGTATGAGAATGCACAAGAATGAGCAGAAGTTCAATTACAAGAGAAACATCTTTTCTTGTCTTTGCACTGGCATCTCTAATGGCCAGACCATCTGCAAGTAGTTTTGTAGTAATTTTGCACATCTATGCACAGACTGAACTTACGTCTTCAGCGTCCCTGACGTCATGAGTTCCGTCACAAGGATAATGCACTTTTGCCCTTTCATTGTGGACTTCCAGGAGTCGTAAAAACGGACAATGTTTGGATGCTGCAGGCACTTCAGCATGTCCACCTCTTCACTGAAACGCTGCCGTTCCACTTTCGTCAGCCTTCGGGTCTGTTGAAAAGGCACATATTTCAAGTAAATTTATGGGTTAGAACATTCATGTTGATACATGATCGGACATACAGTATGGCAAGCTTTGTACACTTCGTGACTTGTGGGACAGGTCTTTGTCAACTGAAGTTGAATCACATTCAATTTGAAAGGGAATTCAGTGGCTGAGAATTCAAAACAACATTTGTTCACCAACCTTCAGGTCTCAAATTACGACTTAAAATTTTTTTTGCCATTTAATCTCTTTTCTTTGAACTTGCTAATGTGATTTCTCCAAGTAGGACATGTCCTGGATCAATCTGGCTAGTCATGGAACAACACTCCTATTGACCAATCAAATTTTATGGTTAGGTTAAGGTTTGGAGGTTTGAACGATGTTCTTATAAAATAATAATATCCTTCACATTTCAGGGGAGGTAAGGGTTAGAGTTAGGGGTAAGATGTAGTGTTCAAGCTATGATTGTTTGATAGAAATGTTGTTCCTGGTTCCTAAAAAAAGAATTTAGAGGTCAAAAAGCAATCCATATACTTTTCCCCTAAACTTCATGGGTCACTTGAGAAAGAAGTCTCCAAACTGCACTGCAAATAAACTGGGAATAAACAGACCAGAATTCCCTGACAAATCAAAACGCAACTTAGTAAATCAAGTTAGCAGCTATTCTGTGTTTTAAAGTGTCAGAAATGCAGTAGACATCAAAATGTGCCAAATCCATAAGTTGGCACACACTCTATGCTAAAAGATTCTGTGCTACGCACATGGAAAACCTGACAGTGCTGTCTTCTTTCATAACTTTGATTTGTGGCTTTGGGCTTTAAAGGCTGAACTGCATAATTTTCTGTAAAAAGAGGAGGTAGTTGACAGAAGTTGTTGGTAAAAACACATCTAGCACACCTAAGTTTGTTTGAAATTCCACATCTGGCTCCTCAAACAGCTTGACCTGTCAAAGGCACAGCCAGATGGTGCCAATAACACAGGGGACCCTCTCAGTCTCGGGCCCCTGAGACAGTTGACAGGTCAACCGGACCATTGACTGCCTCATGCTCATGTTTGTCAGCCTGTAACCAGCAAAAACACACTCAAATTGGGTGTTTTTCATCTTTAAAACAGAGAATTGATTGTTCAGAAGGAGTTCATGTGTGAATTATGTGTTTGGTTCAGGAAGACAACCCTACCGGGGGTGCAAAACTTTGAAATGCTCAGTGAAAAGGCTCATTTCAGGTGCTTAGTCTAAGAGAAAACATCTTTCTGATAGATCTGAAACATCCTGAATGTGGGGCAAAGACAGCTGGTTATGTAACCAGATGAGGCAGATGAGGACAATCTTGACAGATTTGGATGAAGGTGGTGGGAGTGAAGGGTGAAGAGTGCATGAGCATGTTGAGAGTGCATTAATAAGAGTAATGTAGTAATATGGTACTGCAAGGAAAGTAGGAAAGAAGATCCAATGTCTTGTATGTTAGGAAGAGCTGCTGAGGAATGCTGTTGCGTCTCTGACAACGCTATTTCAGGAAGTACTACGTTACAGTCCTGGAAAAACAGCTGTGTGAAACTTACTCTCTCCTTCCCTCAGTTGCTTTCCCTGTCCACCCACAATTTCCCCTCAGATAAGTGGTTCTCAACTAGTTTTGCTTCACGATGAGTGGTTTTTAACTGGTTTTCCTTCACGATAAGTGGTTCTAAACTGGTTTTGCTTCACGATAAGTGGTTCTCAACTGGTTTTGCTTCACAATAAGTGGTTCTAAACTGATTTTGCTTCACGATAAGTGGTTCTAAACTGATTTTGCTTCAAGATAAGTGGTAATAAACTGGTTTTGCTTAACAATAAAGAGGTTCTCAACTGCCTTTACTTGACGATTAGTGGTTCTCAAGTGGTTTTGCTTCACAAAAAGTGGTTTTAAACTGGTTTTGCTTCATGATAAGTGGTACTAAACTGGTTTTGCTTAACAAGAAGTTGTTCTCAACTGCCTTTACTTTACGATTAGTGGTTCTCAACTGGTTTTGCTTCACAAAAAGTGGTTCTAAACTGGTTTTGCTTCACAATAAGTAGTTCTAAACTGGTTTTGCTTAACAAGAAGTGGTTCTCAACTGCCTTTACTTGACGATTAGTGGTTCTCAAGTGGGTTTGCTTCACAAAAAGTGGTTTTAAACTGATTTTGCTTCATGATAAGTGGTACTAAACTGGTTTTGCTTAACAAGAAGTTGTTCTCAACTGCCTTTACTTTACGATTAGTGGTTCTCAACTGGTTTTGCTTCACAAAAAGTGGTTCTAAACTGGTTTTGCTTCACAATAAGTAGTTCTAAACTGGTTTTGCTTAACAAGAAGTGGTTCTCAACTGCCTTTACTTGACGATTAGTGGTTCTCAAGTGGGTTTGCTTCACAAAAAGTGGTTTTAAACTGATTTTGCTTCATGATAAGTGGTACTAAACTGGTTTTGCTTAACAAGAAGTTGTTCTCAACTGCCTTTACTTTACGATTAGTGGTTCTCAACTGGTTTTGCTTCACAAAAAGTGGTTCTAAACTGGTTTTGCTTCACAATAAGTAGTTCTAAACTGGTTTTGCTTAACAAGAAGTGGTTCTCAACTGCCTTTACGGTTAGTGGTTCTCAACTGGTTTTGCCTCAGCACCAAAATTGCATATCAAGTGTCAGAAAAATTGTGTAGATTCATAGATTTTAATTCTCAGTAAAATCATAACATGATCAAATAATAATAATAATAAATATCCATCTTATTTGGCAAGTGGACGATGAATTTGCTTTCGCTTTTGACAATAAAAACAATAAAAAGTACATAGGCCTATTTAAGTTGCAACTCACCAGTTGAGAACCACTGTTTTAGATCCACTCTCAGTGATCAAACACCATCCAGATTTATAAAAACGATTTAACAGCTAGAGCACAGAAAATTAAAGAGCTTGTTGTTCTGATCTCCTGCTACATTTCAGGAGTTATTAAACACTTCCTTTTGAATATCAGCTCAGTCCAGTGGAGAATATAGTTAGGTATTTATAACTATTCAAAAATAAATAATCTTTTATAGTTAAAATGTTGAAATAGCTTTAAAATTCGTAACAGAAAGTAGCAAGTGTTCACATGGACATGCTCTTAAGCAAAACACTTTCATGGTATAATTATCTTACTATTAAGATGTCACAAAATTATGCAGTGACTAACTGGATGAAGAACCTGTCTGACATGATTTTTTAAATCTGTGCTCTTTAGGATGTTCATTCCCTCCAGTCTCAGGCAGAAGCCATATTCTAGTGGTTAGTGGATTGCTTAGCTGTGGCTGCCAGCACAATTTAGCACTGAACTAACTGCTAATGGAACCACATTCAGAATGACTGCCTTGAATTTTACCAGAGAGGAGACAGACCACTCATAGAAATATGAATGGGAGAAATCATAACACTCAATATGGCCGCTGTAGGAATGCAAATCTTGCTTTTCATTTAAAAAAGGTATCATCTTTTCAGTAGTGTCTGTATATGCTACAATGCACATGTGCAGTTTAAAACACATTACTGAAAACTTGACATACAGTTTTGGAGGTTTGGACATGATTTTTTCTCACAGGCTGCATGCAAATCCTAACATACAAAATGACCAGTGTATTTCAATTTACGAACAAATGACTCTTATGAGCCAGTTCCTTTTAGTGAATTTAGTGAGTGAGTGTAGCCTGATTTGCAAAATGTTTTAATTTTATAAGGCAGTGCTTTAAATAAATAGTTAATAAAGACAAGATGCTGTTTTGGATCAGTTTGAAACACCATAATCGGAATTAGACATGCAATCAAATCAAGTGCTTGTAAATCTGAACTGAATTGAATTGGACAATTCTAATTGTCTGATCTACCCAATAAAGGAACCAACTGCTCATGACATCAATTCATTAGTTCTTTCTACTTTAGCAGGCACTTTCCAACCAAGCTGTTTGTTGAGTTCTTAAGAGTCTGTCCCACTAGGGTTATTTTTAATGAAGGGAAAGAATTGTCCTTGATAGTTAAATATTCTTGTTTGTACATTCATCAACCCCAAGTGTGGGAAACTCAGCACCACAAGTCAACACACCTGTTAAACACACTCCACGAGGCCTTATGCAACACAAAGGCCAAGCAAGCAAGAAAAGGTCTTGAAACATACAATAAAGTAGGGTTTCTTGGCTTCAGCATGCCCAAAAACTGCATTTAAACAGTGAAAGAATATGTTAAACTGTACACTGGCTTGGCAAAGCGAAACCTGTAATTGTAGTTTATGATGGTGGTAAGTGGCGGGCTGTGATTGGGGTTTGTGAGAGCGGTCGTGACGTCAAAACCGGCATGTAATGTATTCCAGACACGGGAAAAAGCACACACATGTAATGTGCATTTACAGAGCAAATCATAAACTGGGAATAAATGGAGGATGTGATGTAATAGTGTTTGAGCGTGGGTGGGTTACAAAGACCTGCTCTTTATCAGGAACAAGCTGTGTCAGCTCTAAGATACGCTCTATTCGGTCTCAAAGGCTCAGTACTCTTTTAACAGACACACAGAAAACATCAAAAGATAATAACTGCCACAAAGAAATATCTAGGGAATACTCTGGACACTACAGGTCAAAAGTTTGGAATAATTTAGATTTTTTTTTATGTTTTGAAAGAAGTCTCTTATGCTCACCAAGGCTGCATTTATTTGTTCAAAAATACAGTAAAACAGTAATATTGTGAAATATAAAAAAAAACAAAAAAAAAACTACTTTTGAACAGTAATGTACTATTGATTAGAAACTTTGTTGTGAATGTTTCAAAAGGTTTCAAAAAATTTGAATCATGCCAGGAATCTCAGACAATAATATGTGCAAGAATTTGAATGTGACAGAATTTGTCTCAGTCACTGTTACGATCAGCAGTGTTTACTCACTAATATTGAAGGTTTCAAGGGCAAAATAGACACACAAACATTCCACACAACAAAGTCTCATACTATGCTTAGATTTACCAAAAAAGTCAGTGAATTTAATATGAAATATTAATTAAATATGAATAGAATTAATATCTTAAATAAAATGACCTATAAAAAGAAAGCAGTAATATTTGAAATAGCTGGGACCATTTCTGAAATCCAAGTAAATGTGCAAGTCCAATGTTTTAGCACTTGTTTTAGTGGTAAAGCAAGCTCTTTTTTCTTAGCAGATTATGTTCTAAATCTCATATGAGAAGTGAAGCTAATGCACTTTTATAAGTTTTAATGGATAAGAGCATATACTAAACCTTAAACAGAAATCCAAAACATTTCAGCCCATACACTTATTAACATGGATCAATTCTCTGCCCTTGTACATGTATACCAAGCAACAGTTACCATGTCAGTGCAAATACTCATATTACATGGGTCATCAGACTCCACATCTGCTCTGGGCAGTGTATTCTTAGCCTACACTAGAGAGCAATGAATATTTGGCCCTGCATGTCACTCTTACCTAACCCGTGTTAGGGTGTTTATAGACTTGCCTCTGTATCTTTTACAATGACTGAAGGCCAGGATATGAAGATAACATCTATAATGATAAAATGAATGGTAAATGCCATGAGATGTACATTAGATAGCAGAATTAAAATAAACTGCTGTCTATGAGACAATGTTTTTCCGCTTACAGGCCGTAATTGAAATTTTGTCATCATTTACTCACTCTCATGTCGTTCCAACCCTTTTTTTTTTTTTGTACATTTCTCACTGCCACATTTTTCGAAATATCTCCTTTTGTGGTCCATACAAGAAAGAAGGACTATCCCTTCAGTGTGTGAACTGAAGCATAGTAGCTGCAAATGTAGGTGACAACATCACAGGTTCATCTAAGGTCGTAATAGGCTACTGGAAACTTCTCAGGTTCCTCTCTGGTATCTGAGATGATGTGGCTGATCTCAATGTACAAGTGGAAGCCAAGTACTTCCAAAGATACCCATGGTAATCCATATAATTCCAGGCTCTGATCTACATGGTTGGAGTCAGCAGATTCGAGCGAGGGCTGGTAACCTGCCAGGTGGATCACCTGAGATCTCACTATAATCCAGATGTCTAAACAGGAGAATTGCACACATCAAATCGCCTAATCAAGAATCAGAATGACATGACAATGATGACAGAATGACGTGTAAATGATGACAAAATGATCGTTTGGATGAACTACTCCTTTAAACCTTCTGTCAGGCAGGAGGAAGTCTGGCATGCTCAAGAAGCCAGAGGAACGATGGCTGATTTCTCCATTGCGTAAGAGACGAATCAGTCTGGAACTAACAGACCCAATGCCTCACTGGAAGCTTCCTCTCTATCTCTCTACGAATTATGAAAGTCCAAGATTTATGGATCACCAAAACTCCGCGAACAGCCTCTTGCTGTAATACAAAACAGACTGTACAGTTAAAATTGACAAGGTGGAAATGAGGTGTGGAAATATCTGCTCATTTCCACAATGCTGTTTTGTTTGTCACCGGTTTGACATTATTAAACTGAGTCAGAAAAAATCATGTTTGAGTGCTTACAAAATTTATTTCTAAAGCAGGACTGCACAATGCATGAGAAGATATGCATAAAAACCCACTAAAATTAAATTTAACTTTAATTTCAGCCTTGAAAAGTGATATTGAAATTGATATATGAAATTCACTGCACTTTTTAGATCACTTTAATTGAAGTTAAAACTCTAAAACTTAGGTAAAAATAAAATAAAATAAGCCTTTATTTTATTTTGTCTATTTTATAATGTCTATCTAACTGAAAAATTCATAAAAGGGTTAGTTTAGTTTTAAAGGGTTAGTTCACCCAAAAATGAAAATTCTGTCATGTATTACTCACCCTCTTGTCCTTCCACACCTGTAAGACTTTCGTTTATCTTCGGGACACAAATTAAGATATTTTTGATAAAATCCGATTTTTTACTGAGGCTTGCATTGCCAGCAAGATAATTAACACTTTCAATGCCCAGAAAGCTACTAAAGACGTATTTAAAACAGTTCATGTGACTACAGTGGTTCAACCTTAATGTTATGAAGCGACGAGAATAATTTTTGTGCACCAAAAAACCAAAATAACGACTTTATTCAACAATATCTAGTGATGGGCGATTTCAAAACACTGCTTCATGAAGCTTCGAAGCTTTACAAATCTTTTGTTTTGAATCAGTGGTTCAGAGCGTGTATTTATACTGTTTATACTGCATGAGTAAATATATCTGCAATATATTATGCATGCAGTACCATATCTGATCACATATAAATCTATATATTATGAAGTATATTGCTGAATATAAAATTACATACTATATGATATATTAGTAAGTATATTATCACATATTTTTCCATATATGAAAAGCAGCAATTCCTTATGTATTATTCAATATATTGTAATATATTTATGCAACTGAGTTGAAATTCTACTATCTGAGTAAAAATAAATGAATGGATAAATTAATTAATTAATTAAATATTCATACCTATCCTATTCTATCTAACTGAAAAATTAACTGAACTTTTTAGATCACTTAAACTAAAAATTGAGTAAAAATAAAATAAAATTTCAAATATAATATCACAAACATTATTTATAGTTTATAAAAAGACAAATATTACTCAAAATATGAGAAGAATTTGGCTTGTTGGACTAATATACTAATCAAATAACTAACAAAAAACAAACCTTTGAGAAAATAAATTTTATGTGCTGTTTTTATTCCCTTGACAGGAGCTGATAACAAGTTTCTCTAAGATCTGATTCTGCTCTGTTTTCTTTCACAGGTTTGTGCTTCTAAATGATAGTAAGTTGTTCTTGAGGTGTTGGTTTGACTCATTCCTCTTTACTAGTCGAGTGTGTACGTCCTGCCTGAGGGAAGGGAGGCCGTCTGGTGGCTGTGTGGAATGTCTCATTAAAGCAGCATCTCGCTCATAAAGCTCTCAGATCTATAAAGGGAACTGGAGATCCAGAGCGTCTAGATGTTCCCTATAATAAGATTTCACTGGTGCCTCTGGCAGCCCTTGTACTAGATTACCACCATACTCCTCTGGATAACGGCTAAAGTCAGAGCCAGCAACAACAACAACAAGAAAGCATCTATCAATCGAGTGATAGTTCATTTTCTTCAAAGAAGCATGGTGTAAATCAGCAAGCTATGTGATGCTGTGCCCTGAGAATAAGGACATAATAAGCACTTGATCATATTTTACATGGATTAAACTGTTTTTCTTTGGCAACTGCAGGCTGTTAAAATACTGGCAGAACCATAAGGGTTTATTATTTTCCAGCAGTAAAAGGGAACAATTTTGCTGCCATTTTCCTATTTAAGCATCGGTTTACTACAGCAGTGAGGGGTGGTTGGTTTTAAGTTAATGTATCCAACTGAGCTGGTGTTGCATGTTTAATCCCAAACACACAGTATTGCTAAATGTAAGTTTTTAACCTTAAGTCTTTTTATTCTGGCCCAAGAACAGAAGCTGGGAGCCACTGAATGTGAATATAAGATGGAAATTATGTTTGACAGACACAAAATGACTAGCTACCATTTGCTTAAGGTGCCATGTACTGCAAGTAAATCTGAAATACAGTACTCTCCAAAAGAAAGCTTTGTGATGTCTTTGTGATGGTTTTGAAAACCCTAGGGGAAAAAAAAACATGTGGTTTGCTGGTATTTGCTGGTATGTGGGGGTTTTATATAGTTCTATATTAAAGGATTAGTTCACTTTCAAATGAAAATTAGCCCAAGCTTTACTCACCCTTAAGCCATCCTAGGTGTGTATGACTTTCTTCTTTCTGATAAACACTCTCGGAGATATTTTAATAAATATCCTGACGCATCCGAGCTTTATAATGGCAATGAACGATAACAACAAGTATGAGCTGACGAAAGTGCCTCCATCCACATCCATCCATCATAAACATACTCCACACGGCTCCAGGGGGTTAATTAAGGCCTTCTGAAGTGAAGTGAAGCAATGCATTTGTGTAAAAAAAAAAAAAAAACATATTTAACAAGTTATGAAGTACAATATCTAGCTTCCACCAGACCGCCTTCCGTATTCAACGTACAAAGAAAGTGTAAACTGGCATCGCATCAGTTGCACTTTTTCCATAAGTTGAATAGGGAAGGCGTAGGATGTAGTGTAAGCGTTTTGAACTGCAAGAGTTTTACACTTTCTTCGTACGTTAAATATGGAAGGCGGTCTGGCGGAAGCTAGATATTTTACTTCATAACTTGTTAAATATGGATATATTTTTTTACACAAACGCATCACTTCGCTTCAGAAGGCTTTTATTAACCCCCCGGAGCCGTGTGGAGTATGTTTATGATGGATGGATGTGGATGGAGACACTTTCTTCAGCTCATACTCGTGGGTCCCGTTCACTGCCATTATAAAGCTCGGATGCATCAGGATATTTATTAAAATATCAGAAAGAAGAAAGTCATATACACCTAGGATGGCTTGAGGGTGAGTAAAGCTTGTGCTAATTTTCATTTGAAAGTGAACTAATCCTTTAATATAATGTGTTTTTTTGAACAATCAAGCAAGAAAACCTTTTCTAGTACACACCAAAAACAAAATCAAGACTTTATAAAAGAGCATAATAGGACCTCTTTAAATTAGCACTCAAATAATTGTACAACATGTGGACAAAACATTTCTAAGCAACCACCCAAATAATATAATACAAACCATTATTACATAAAAAACAGTTTTATTCACATATCTTGAGTCACTTCCAAAGATTAAAAAATAATAATAATAAATTCTCATAGACCCTGAGACTCTCTCTCATCCCTAAGTGTCACTTAATAGAGTGTGAACAAGCGTCACCACATGCATAGCCCACAGTGGCAAGATCAGGTAATTATATAAATCCACTATGACAAATTACTCTCGCTCATTCATAAATCATTTTCCATCGTATTATCCATCCATAGAGAAGGAACCGTGACTTACAGTTCTAATACGCACAGGGTGTGTGCAATAAATCTTACACAGCAATTCAATCCATACAATACGATCCAGGCAAAAACAATGTATGGGAATCAGTGTGTAACAGACAACTAACCTCCATCTCTTAAAACACTTGTGTATGTTCTGTAATTGCAAGATAACAGTTAAACGCTTCCGTAAACAGTTTCCTGCACAGTTCTGTATAATGATAGCCAAATGCAAGAACAAGGCCACATATTCTTCCTTAGACACTTATCTTTTTTAAGAAGAAGATATACTGTACACATGTGTAGCTTTTTGTACTTCCCCTGAAGTCTATTTATACTGTTATAATATTACTCAATGTTTTTCTTGCACCAAAAGTAATTTTTTGTTATCAACAGTAATTTCCCACTTTCTCTCTGATTAAATTAAATTTAATAAAAGCTACTTAACCTCTGTTATTAAGCCTAACTTAAATAATCAATAAAATGGCCTATTGTCTTAGTTATTAGAAATTAAACACGGTGTCCATGAAGTATGATCTTACACGTCAGCTTAACCCAGGATACACTGTCACCATGACTGGAAATTGCCAATGTTTATGAAACAAAATGACACTGTATACAGACTTAAATGCAACGCCAACAATAAGAGATAATGATTTTTCCTTCAGATGAAGGATCATAAACATCAGGTTTATCTCAGTTTGAACTGTCACTAATGCAATACAAATGTAAATCAAAACTCTTTTTACTAGAGAGTGCTGACGCACTCTTACAAATTATTGCATTCAAGTCATGTTTGAACTATCGTAATTACGAGACAAATTTTCTGAGCTGGATTTTCCATGTCAACTAAAGAATTATGGCGGGAACAAAAAGGTATTGATCATAAGTTATTAAGAATCACTTAAATGCACATCCAATCATAATTATGGCTCATAAGTACGATCCAGGAGTACTTGAATGCAGCATGAGGTCATTTCAAAATCGATCGGGAGCACATTTAACAATTAACATTTCACCTGGGATTATCAGAATAATATGAATATGCATTAAAACCTTCTGTTTGGGATTAATGTGTTTGTCATGTCACCTCTGGTAACATCAATATTGTGAAATTATGAAGTGATTATCCTTCTGAAAAGATTTCCCAAAGGAACGTACATTAGTACATTGCTCTTAACCTGAGTGAATAAGAACAAATTAATCTTGACTCATCATACTGAAAATGAGAAATCAAGTCAGTTGCGTTGTGGGGTGTAATATTCTACACAGTGTGTTCTAAATGTGTAATACGCATTTAGATAAATGTACTATAGTAGGTCATGTATTATGCACAGTATATACTACAGAAATAGTAGTATGCTAGTATTTTGTCCTTAAAGGGATAGTTCACCCCCCAGAAATATTCAATTATATGAACAGAAAGAGTGGAAACATTGTTCAAAATATCTTCCACACAAGTAAGTCATCCAGGTTTGAAACTGTGTCATCCTCCATGCTTGTTTAGTCCCTGACTAAACAATATTTCAGAGAACGGCTGAGATTGAATCTGCGTTTGAATCCAGTGTGGTCACATGTTCTAATTGGGTAATAGATTTAAATGTGAACTCTCACCCTCCATTGAAGACAGCAGTTGTTGTTTCATTATACAGAAACAAAACAGCGAGCAGCCGTGGCCCTACAAAAGACAGAATGAATGTGTGAAGTGTACAGAGGACTGCAGGGTGTGTGTACAAGAGAACAAACACTACTGCAGGGAGAATGCGTGTGTTTGAATGTGTGGGGGCGTGAGTAAATTGTATGCATGCATCTAAGGACAAGTTTGCACAGCTGAATTATTGCATGCTCCAAATAAAAAATAATTGTAGTGCATACTGAATGACGTAAAACGTATAATCTAATATTTCCAAAACTTGTTCACATCTGATCTAATCCAGTCTGACTGAAACAAAAGCATAATTTCCATACAGTTGTGGCTAGTAACGGATTTTACAACCTATAAATTAGCTATATCAGATTTGAGTCAGGAAATAAACATTACTACAATTTTTTTCACATGTCTGACTGTTCTATTAAAAAAATGTGAATATTAACAAAAAAGTCTCTATAAAGAAGATTACAATAAATATGTGGTTTGCAAAATAATGCTGTCAATTTAACACATTAATTTATTAACTCTTTGAACAATAAAGCCAGAGATGACGAGTATTTTTTATATTTATTGTGATCTATCACTGTCAGAAATTAACTTTCCCGTAAATGAAAACATTTCCGGGGTATTTTTTTACCTTTTTCTAAGCTTATTAAATATATGTATGTAATCTTTAATGTTAAATTCTTAAATTTAGTCAATTAAGTTAGGGTTATATGACACTATAGGCTGTTACCAATTAAATCAGTATCAACCAAAGTCATCTTTGCACTGCAAAGGTGGCAAAGAAGCTGCATCTGAAGTTGCTTTTAGATGCATTTACGCAGTTTAATGCTGCTCAGAGGGCAGTAAATGCATTTACACAGCAACTATAATTGCATAATGTAATGAGAATAATGTCTTAAACATAACATTTTGAATACAGAAATATGAAATGAATGACAAAATGAAACAATACTTGGATTATGAAATATCGCCAGTAGGTGATTCAACCGATTTGTTCAAAATGCTGATTCTTTCAGGAATAAAAAGGCTGACTATATATGGGTCACCGAATCACTCACTCAACCAATTCATTCAAAGACTCGGATTCATTCAGGAATGAAACACCGCTCTGTGCTCCTATGCTGCGAGTCAGTGGCACAACAGTTCTGTGACTTTGGTTTGGAAGTTTAGCTGACAGAGAAAATAAAACACACCGTTTTGAGTAAAATCAATTAATACTCAATATTAATAAAATAACCTGAGTGTATTGCCTAAAACAAAAGTGATGACTCCTGCATTGACACTTAATCCGTACAACTGAAGCATCGGATGACTATTATTCTGTTGCACGAAACTGAGGAATAACTGATGACGGCATGGTTTGATGTTTGGTTGACCAATCAGTGGAAAGAGGCTTTTCATTCCTGCCCATATAGAGTTACTGATTTGAGTTGCACACCTTGTTTGTAGTTGCTCGTTATCTTGTTTCCTTCCTTTCTTTTCCAGCATACACTTCTGGGCAAAAAAATGGGCCAAGCCAAAAATGGCTTCTTTTAATGGTCCTAACCATTTTAATCACAAATCACTGGTCAGGAAATTAGCAAGAAATGTACAAATACTGTAGAGTAAGTAACTGAGCACAGAATAGCCTTCTCCAATTTGCAGACAGCTTTTTACAAGAAGAAGAGTCAGTGTTGTCCCCCTCAATGTTGATGGCTTCAAACAGTTCATGAATAGTTGAAAAATGTCTCTCAGGTCATCTGAGTTTAATGTGAGTTCAAATATTCACTACTGAGTTCAAATCTGGACTCTGACCAGGAGCATTGTCTTGTTGAAAAATAACATCTGATCATTCCTCTTTACATAACAACTTTTCATTTGTTGGAAGCAAGCCATTCTGCAATATTCTCCTCTACTCCAAAGCATTAAATGTCTTTTCACAGTGAAGTACTGTAGCTCACCAACACCAGCAGCTAAAAAGTTTCCCCACACAATGACTCCTCTTCCTCCATGCTTCACTGTGGTAGAGATGCATTTATTATTATATTTCTCAGCAGATTTTCGAAGACATCGCTCTGGAGCATCACTGTGCAACTCCTGTTTCATTGTGATTCATCACTGCACACACAACTTCCCATATTCTGCCAAAAACTTCATTCTGTCTTTAATGTTTTTCTGAGACAGCAATGGCTTTTAAGTAGTGCTTTTAAAGTTTGCTACTTTCCTGACCAATACTTTGTGGTTAAGACAATTAAAAGCATAGTGTTGTTTAGCCATTTTTGGCTTGGCCCTTTTTTTTTGGCCTAGGAGTGTATAGTCCTCTGTTTGTATTCTTGGTTGTCCATTCTCATTATTATATGGAGGTTGTTCTGTTTGTGTATCAAGGGTTTAAAGTTACCTGAGTATTTCTTACAGCTGCAATTAGATCCTTTATTTTTCATTATCTGCGTCACGTCAACCCAGCGTGACACAAATTCATTTCCATTTAATGTAATTTTTTTCCAATTAAAATATTTTATTGACAGCTGAATTGAAATTATAACACACACTGTGAAGGCCACACAATGTTAGAGATCCAGATATAAGACAATCTTATTCTTCTGACTATAACTCATCTGAATTTGCAACACTCTGTACTAAAATACTCGAGTTGCTGTAAATGAGCGATCAGAGTATGACAACACCAGATCTGATGTAATCTCAAAAGATACACAGTTCACATGCTTTTAAGTCTCTACATAAAAATACACAGTGTTACAGACTCTTTGTACAAAAGTTGCATAAAAATGAGTGTATTTTTGTCAGTGGTGAGGAAGGGAGTGTTATATCAATGGTTAGCAACAATGATAATGGTATGCATAGCCTATTTTGCTTGTGTTATCTCATTCAGACTAACATATCTACTGTAGCATGACCAGATGAGATTTCGCTTTCTATACAGCACGAGAATGGAAGTAGCAACACATTACAACATCTTCAGGAAGACAAAAAATTATTTAAGCTGGCCTCAAAGATCCACAAGGAACTAGGAAGAAAAGAATATAACACCACAGGTATTGCAGTAGTACAGACAAACGGGATCAAGCCCTGGCCACCTTCCAACAGCAACAGATCTGCATGTGATGAGATAGCATCAATAGCGAGTCTATGAATATCCTGCATTCACCTGTTGCTAATCCCACTGGCTCCTCACTGACACGTGATATCTGGAAAATGTCCATGTCAGAGGATGCTGTAAATTATGACATTTTCATAGAGGAAGAAAAGACATTTATATAAAGAAAAGAATAACATACAGTCTAGTGGACAGATGCAAAAAGCCAATAAAACTTCTTCCGTCTGGTTCAGCCAAGACTCTTCTGGTGATTTAAAATGGTGAAGCCCTAACCTAATTTTGAGTACTTTTGACTTGTCCATACTGTACTTTATTTTTGTCAAAAAAGCTCAATTTAACAGGAAGATACAATCTGATTTATATGTAAAGTGACCAACCACAGTTCATTACCTTTAAGTTTTAAATCTCTCCATTTTCATCATCTCCAAATTCTACTCAAAGTTTTGACAATGAATAGATAGTTTGATAGTAAAGTTTGATAGCTTCATAGTAAAGTTTTAAATATGAGGGAAGAACAAAACACTTAACTTTGGTGTTTATCTGACAAAATTATTTGGCTAAATAGGCAAACTACAGCTACATGATTTTTTTTTTTTTACTATATGCAACAACAACAACAAAAAACAATAAAAAAACTCACAAAAAGCATATATTGACTACAACATAATCAGTTATTAATATTTTGTTGGGCCTCTCTTTTTTGTGTGTTCATAATTTCTTTGTATGACAGCCAGGCAAAAAATGATCTCTGCACAACTGAAGAAACGCACACACACATTATATATATATATATATATAAACCCTGCGGCTCGTGACGACACATTGATGTCCTAAGACACGAAACGATCGGTTTGTGCGAGAAACCGAACAGTATTTATATCATTTTTTACCACTAATACACCACTATGTCCAACTGCCTTGAGCGCGCGCACAGCATCCGGTGCGTGAGGTGTGTACGCGCTCTGGCGTAGTTTAAAGGATTAGTTCACTTTCAAATAAAATTTTCCTGATAATTTACTCACCCTCATGTCATCCAAAATGCTCATGTCTTTCTTTCTTCGGTCGAAAAGAAATTAAGGTTTTTGATGAAAACATTCCAGGATTATTCTCCTTATAGTGGACTTAAATGGTCTCTCCAAATGGTTGAAGGTCAAAATTAGTTTCAGTGCAGCTTCAAAGGGCTTTAAACGATACCAGACGAGGAATAATATGTCTTAAGCCTTCCTTATTCAACTTACGGAACGAACGCGGTGCCAGTTTCGTTTTTTCCGTAAGTTGAATAAGGAAGGCGTAGGACATACAGCGTAAGCTTTTTGAAGAATACGGAAAGCGGAAGCACGTGCAAGGCGATCATTTGTGTTTATAAAGCATATACATTTGTATTTTTTTAGAAAATGACCGATCGTTTCGCAGGGTTTAATTTGGATTTGTCTGTGCATGTTTTTGACTCTTATAGATTGTGTTCCCATTGACATGCATTATACGACTGACAGACTGCAATGATTGGAGTTAAAAATCATCATTTGTGTTCTACTGAAGAAACAAAGTCGCCTACATCTTGGATGCCCTGGGGGTAAGCAGATAAACATCAAATTTTTATTTTTGGGTGAACTATCCCTTTAAGCCTGTTATAGGGTTTTTGCTCTTCCTCACCACTAGGGGCACTAGAGGGTTTTTGTATAAGTCAGGTCATAGGGTAGAAGGAGTGAGTGAAATACTAAAAGAAATATAAGTGGTAGAAATAGAAAAGAAGAGGTAATAATTACTAGGATGAGACTCGGTCATACGGGATTGACTTCATTGTTTATAAGTGGAATACATGAGACTGGTCTGTGTGAGAATTGTGGGGAGAAAGAAACAGTGGAGCATGTAATATATTATTGTAAAAGGTATGATGAAGAAAGAAAGGAATTAATATCATTTTTAAACAAAAAAGGAAAGGGAAATAAGGATTTGGAATATTTATTAGGATATAATTTTAATAGAGATAGAGTTGGATACTACTGGGATAAGTGAAAGGATTTAAATATAGAACGCGGATGCTCTAGTCTATTCTGGATTTTAGGAGACCACGGAATTAGTCTGGAGGAGCTGAACACGCAGCGCCAGGTGGGTCCTGGGAAGAAGGAATAGGATAGAGCATCAATAAATTATGTAAGTATGAATATTTATTTAGATATGTAAGTATATGTGAAAAAAATTAGAAAAGAGCAAAAACAAGGAAGAAATTGATTAAAAATAAACCATGACTGCATAACAGCAAAAGTAGGTGGCGATATGCACACAGGATGCAACGCGCCAAAAAACAGAAGAAGAAGAAGAAGAAGGAGTGTAGCATGCAAAAGCTAAAGCATGGCCTTGCCATGTGCTCCTTGAGTCCTTGTTGAGAAACATTTGTTTTAATGCTTTAAAAAAGGACTTTGTGTGTGTTATCTGGTGGATGGTCCTTGAAAGGAAGATTGGGGGGAAAGATTTTTACTTTCCTTTATACTTCAAAAGCTCTTCAACTCATTGTTCCATATCACCTTTATATGGATCTATCATGTACAGCAGGCAATTGGCTGGAGGATTTATTGGACATTGTGAGAACTTGAATGGAATTCAAATAAGACTTTATTCACTCCATTTCATCTGATTCATCATTCATGACCATACATGATCTGTCTTGAATAAAAAATCTGTTTACCTTATTGTTGTTTTTGTGTTTTGATTTAGTGGGAATAATTTGGATGAAAGGTCAAAATAAAATAACCATTGCTATGCTTACTTGAATGTTTTTTTTTTTTTTACTAAATACAAATATGATATTTTGCATTCAATGAAGTCTCTGAGCTGTGTTATGTTTTGTTAGACAGATTATGTTATTGCAGTAGGTTTCCTTTTATAAATAAGTTGTATGACTAGTTTTGGGTTTAGTTAAATCAGAAATGGTTATACCAATACAGCCATTTCATTTGTGATTAAAATATCTTAAAATGTAATAAATGTATATATTTTTTATTCTGGCATGATTTAATAACATCATATATCAACATAGTGCAAAATGGTTATGAGAAAGAATGTCTGGAAAAATGAATTTCATTGATGTCATTCGGAGTAACCAATATAAAGGGACCATTTTGGATCAAGTCATGCGGTCAATATCATGTGACAGGATGTAACATCATTCAGACACCTGCAAAGGACCACACGTGAAGCAAAGTAACTAACTCTCTCTTAACTATTTGAAAAGTTCATTTCGGGACATCCTACGTATGTCCCGAAACATTAGGTCATTCAGTACAACCGCTATAAAACATGGAAAATGTTGTAATATTTTAAAAAGTAAATATAAAATGTTTGATTGTCGTTTTGCTAACTAGCTAGCTAGCTATCAGCCTGTTAGCATTGTTTGAAAATATCTTCATTCAGTATAACCAAAAGTGTCATTTGGTAAAACCAAAATTTTGGTTAAACCAAATGACTTTTTTGGTGACAAATTTTGTCCAACTTGTGAAAAATGACAAAAGCAGTGTTAATTGAGTATAAAAACCTCAAAATTAATTATGTCTCCATTATAAAAACTTCATTTGTCAATGACCCATATATATATATATATATATATATATATATATACACTACATTTCAAAAAAAAAAAAAAAAAAATCAAGTGTATTACACTGCCAGATCGCAAACACTTTTACTGTGTCTGTCTCAAAAATACGTAACGTAAGAAGTGCTGCCAATAATCTCACATCTCTCTTTTATAAACGGTCTTTCAGGCACTGTTTAATCATTAAAAGGGACACCTAAAGACAGAAAACACATCACAAGAATAGCATTTCTCTGTGCTTTGTGTCTGGTTTGCACATCCTTGCTGACATTAAGCTACAAGGGCAGAACAGAGCTGTCGTTTGTTTAAAGTACAAACAGGTGGAAAGGTTTCATGTAACCATCAACTTTAAAGCCCTGTTTGCAAATACAAAAGATACAATTTGTAGATATTATGTGTACACATATTAGCTAAGGTCAAAGTTTTTAGCTATTGGCCAAATAAAAAAATAAAAAAGGTTTTATGTAAACAAGTTTAATGAACAGCATTTATTGGAAACAGAAATCTTTTGTAAAATTATAAATGCCTTTACTGTCACTTTTGATCAATTTAATGTGTCCTTGCCTAATAAATGTTTTGTAATAATAATGTATCACAGTTTCCACAAAAATTTTAAGCAGCAAAACTCTTTTCAGCATTGATAATAAGAAGAAGAAATGTTTCTTAAGCATCAAATCAGTATATTAGACTGATTTCTGAAGGATCATGTGACACTGAAGACTGGAGTAATGATGCTGAAAATTAAGCTTTGCCATTACAGGAGTAAATTACATATTAAAATATATTCAAATAGATTGTAATAATATTTCACAGTACTGTTTTTTTTTTTTTTTTTTTTTGATCAAATAAATGCAGCCTTGCTCAACATAAAAATCATGAGTAGTATATTAACATTTCATCAGGGCTGAGTATAATCAGTTGTAATGTCTGTAAACATACTTTTCCCAAAATGCTCTTAGAAACTTGATTTCTCAGAATACGAAAGCTTTGACTGAAGGTCATATGCGTATAATCTCCAAGATCCTCACAAGTATGAATATGGAGTATCTGATAGCCTTGTGAAGAGCCAATGAAACTAAACGTTAAAGGGGGGGTGTAATGCTATTTCATGCATTCTGACTTATTTACACTGTTAAAGAGTTGCATTCTCATGCTAAACATGGCCAAAGTTTCAAAACATGAGTTGGACGTATGACGGATCCAAATCCACTACTTCCGGTTTCGGTACAGGATTTGGAGAGTTTTTTTCAAATGTGTCCTGTATGATGTCAAAAGAGAGTGGAATTCCTTGTATGGGCACTTCTCCCTGATAAGCGTGCACACCCACATCACCCAGAACAAGAGCAAGAGCACGCCCATCAACGCGTTTCGTTCGGGATACGGAAGCAGAGAGATTTTTCAACACTGGCTGTGTCCCAATTCAGGGGCTGCACCCTTTGAAGGCTGCATACATCATCGAGGCAGTCTCATTTAAGAAAAATAACCGTTAGATTGCAACGTAAGAAAGAAATTACAGTATTTTACACCTCACAATGAATATCAGTCAATTTAATTACTACTTTTCTTAAATATGACATCCTTGATGAAGTATTCAGCCTTCAAATGCGACCTCCGGAGGACACAGCCTCCGAAATGAGACACAGCTCCTGTCACCGAAGGAGTGTGTTTTTGGTTGTGAGGGAAAGATTACCTTTTTCAGCTTCCCAAAGAACCCAGCTTTAAGGGAACAGAGGATGAAGTTAGTTTTTCCGGGGCAGCAACGGAGTTGTGCACGTATGTTTGTTTGTTCCCGGAATTCGGTGACAAATACTTTGTAAACAAGTCCCAGTTCAGCGCTGGATTTGCAGATCGGGGGCGGTGAGTAAAGCTGCATCAGATGTCTGTGTTTTGTTGGCAATCGGCGTGCAAGTGCATGTAATGTAAACAACACAAACGTTTCTGTTCCCTTTTTATTTATAATGATGTCGCAGCTAGCATGCGATCTCTACACAGAAGCTGTGTGCGCTCGTGACTCTTTAGCTCCGCCCACGGCACTGACGAGAGACACGCCTCCAGGAGCTCGGCTTTTTTCGGAAAGACTCGGTTTAGCGTATCTATCTTTTATAAATATGACAAAACTAAAGACTTTTTGGAGATATGAAATATGCATTGTTACTCTATATGTACTCAAGATTAACATGAGAACTGTGTGTCACTCTCATTGCTGATAACATAACAGCCCAATACCTGCTGATACTTTCAGGTGAAATACAGCATCCTGGGTCTGAGCTACAGTCACACAAGCTATTATGCCTATTAAAACAGCAGGTGACCAACACCACAGGCAGAGAGAGAAAGTTGGAGGAATGTTGCACCGCTTAACCATCTATATAGACAGACAGAGATTTTTGGATGTGTGACTCACACAGCTAATTATCATCTACTACATCTACATTTGTTGGAATAATACAATATTTCCATAGTTGCAGAAATTTCCCTACCACTTTTGTTTGAAGGGAAGCTTATCACTTGGCCTGAAAGGGCCACACATTTAGTTGAAAGGTCAGTTTGCAATATAGGATCCAAAACTTGGTTAAATCAGCGGAAAACATATGGTTTCTGTCTAACTGGCCTGTCAAGCATGTATGGAAAGTGATGACATGTCATACAATCAACTTCTTTACCATGCAAGATTCTCAGGGAAAGTGAGGCATTTCCTGATACGGAACATTATAGGGACAAACTTGAACTATTTGACAAAAAATGAAATCAAAATGGAAGGTCTGTGGCTTTTAGTCCAAGTCTTTTAGCTTTGAGCTCGCCTATACACTAGTGTACTCCTAAAAGTTGACAGGCATCAAACATTATAATATATTCAGTAGGGGTGTAACAGTACACGTATTCGTACTGAACCATTTTGGTTACAGTGCACAAGTGTAGCAAATGCATTACATTGCAACATTGTAGCCTAACCACCATTAACCACCAATAATCGCGTTTTGTTATTTTCGATAAGAATGAGAGTGTCATCCTTCAAATTCTGTCCACGAAATCACAAATTTTATTTTTGAAAATGCTGTTTTGACGCGCTTTGATGTGGAGTGACAGATCTCTGTATAGGCGCCTCAGTTCAACCAGCAGCGTGGAGCGCGAGTGAACATGATTATCTCTTCCTCGCTAGTTACAGAATAAACATGAATGAACATCTGAAGGTATGTGGAAAGATACAGTACAACTTACTGAAATGTATAATATCTCGTGTAATCGCTCAAACAGTGTTTCAGTGGTGGAAAGACGTCAATTAAACAGCTTGTAAACAATATGTCATGTAGCATTTACCTCAGAAAAGCCATTTATTGTCCACAGCTTGTTAGTTCGCCAGAGAAATAAACTCTCTCAATTAATATATGCGCTATATTAGCCTATATATTCATTAAATTTACTTAACCTGTTAGTGATGACCGAGGTACGTACCGAACCATGAGTTTTGTGTACCGTTACACCCCTAATATTCAGGAAAATGGACCAAATATACAGATGGCTTATCTTGTTTGCAGAGGCATACGGAATGTGGCAAGTAGCTAAACATGGTTTTGCTGGGCTGTGATGTACACTAAATGCTATTAGCTTGTTTAAAAAAAAGAGAACTACCCTTTTAATATGTCCTGCACCAACCTCCTCCTCAACCAGAAATCAATTCAAGAAAGAAAATTGTGTTCAGAATATTTCAAGGGTTTTTTATTAGTAATGTATAGTAGTACATTTTACATTTTATTAGAATAAAGCTATTTAGTCCAAACTGAGTCAAAAGTGTGTTAACCAAGAAGCTAGTAGAACCCTTGGTTTGTTGTTAAAAAAAAAGTATGGCAGATTAAAAAGTTAGTTTGTCAATATTTTAGAGGCAGCATTCAATGCAAGAATAAAAGGGCGGAACATTCTCATTGATTGACAAATGTTTTAGTGCAGGATAAGTCATCAACATGTTTGGTTCATTTTCCAGAAAGAGAGAAAAGTTCATTTTAAATCCATATATCAGCTACAAGTTGATTTCAGACGTCAAATGAAAATCTAAAAGAGAAAAGCAGCAGGATAAAGTCTCACTGTTGGCTGGGAAAAAACTGATATGCTGAGCAATTGATGCCACAGCAGAGCTTCAGGCCACAGGCTTTGTGTGAGAAGTTTTTGGAATGACGAAAAAGTAGGAGTGACATGTCATTCAAGAGCAGAGCGTGTGGCGAAGCAAGGCACAGCCTCAGCCCTCTAATGATGTGTTAGGCAACAAATCTTCTTTTCACCAGCTGTTGTTGCCCTTTGTCCTTTTATGAATGCTTTTCATGTCTGACTTCATTGGAATAAGTGAGATAAAGGGTGTGAAATAAGCAGGATCAGCTGGTGAAATCCACCTGCTGTGCTGAATTATAATGGGTTGTATTCAAGCCATCAGAATTATGACTTTCAGGCACTGCTATCTTTATTCACACAGTTATTAGGGTCAAAATATTGACTTGACAAAGAGAAGAATTAGTTACATCGAAAACTAGGGACTGGGTGTGAAGCAGTTCATTTGGGATTCAAAGAGAAACTCAAGAGATATTCAGGCTGGTTATTACATTATACAAAGCCTTAGGGAGTTGGCAAACACTTATGCAGCCTGCAGTTCAGAAAGATGATGAATGCTTGGGAGGAAACGACTTTTTCTGAGTTAATCCACCTTCTAAAGCCACAAGCCTGCAGCTCTTTTTTATAACACCAGTGCAAATAAATATTATGTACTTATCCATAAATAAGATCTATTGGTGCTTTGCTATTGAAAAATAAACATGACAAAAATAGTTTAGACATGAATAGACAACAGAAAAAAATTACAAGAATATATTTAACAGAGATTTACATTTCAATTAAAGCACAAAACAATGCAATGCATAATTCAAAATACGGGTAAAACATCTGTGAAAAATCAATATGGAAAATTCCTTCATTAACACAGTATATGATGGCTATATGGTGACTTTTTTGTGCAGTTACAAATTATATTTCAGCCATTTACATTTTAAGCTGGACGACGCGCCTCCACACTCTTCCACTGTAGAAAGGTAAAGTCGCCAATGTCCCAATATGCTGATTTGGGACCAGAGTCTGCACAGTAGTGAACTCGGGACCCGAGTCTGCGCCGTAGTGAGCGTGAAGTGGAGCCACATACTGTCGAAGCCCCGCCCACACTCCCGCAGAATTGGTTAGTATAGTTTACTGCAGAACAACTCATTATGTTGGAGTGAAATTAACAGTTATGGAAATGTAGAAATTACAGTGAAAGCTCCAATCTCCTCTCGAAAATCCTGAAAAAAGCCTCAGTGACTACTTCGCTCAGAGAAGCTGTCAATCACAGCTGTCAATCATGACGTAACATCCCCATTTTTATAGCATCAAATAACTAACTAAAACCAAACCTGTTTAAAAAACGGACACTTGAACTTACATCAGTGTGATAAAAACTACATAAAATGACAGAAGCCATTTTTGGAAAATAATTATTTGAAGTGTAATTTAATTGTTTAGTTTGTCTCACGTCCCATTTCAATACATGGAGAGGGTGGGGTTTATGACCTATACTGGGACCAACCACCTGGGGGCGATCAAGGCGCTTTGGCTTCACTTTTCAGGACTTGTGCGGCACACTCTAAAAAATGCTGGGTTAAAAACAACCCAAGTTGGGTTGAAAATGGACAAACCCAGCGATTGGGTTGTTTTAACGGAGTGGTTGGGTTAAATGTTTGCCCAACCTGCTGGGTAATTTTATTAAACTAAACTATTGTTTAAAAATTACTGTATTAATAAATTACTTGTTTAAAATTAATGAACCCAAATTATGATGGAAATGAACATTTATTAAATTGTTTAATAAATGAACATTTATTAATAAGTTTAATTAATAGTAATTAAACAATAAACATTTATTAAATTGCTTATTAATAAATGTTCACCTTTTGATTATTATTGTTGCTTCTAGTAATTGTGTCTGATTTTTAATTTCCAACCTTTTTTGGGTTCATTTTAAGCCAGCCATATAGTCATTTTTAAACAATAGTTGGGTTAAATACAACTGCCCATTTAACATTTAACATTTAAACATTTAACCCATCCACTGGGTTTGTCCATTTTCAACCCAACTTGGTTTGTTTTTAACCCAGCATTTTTCAGAGTGCACGCTTGGTCTGCACAGGTTTTTTGAATTCATTAAATTAACCCACCTACACAACTGGCAGATCCTAAGCTAGCTATGAACACACCACAGACCATCTGTTACACACTTTGACATACTTGTTTCCACCCTCCCCCTCAAGTTCTGGGGCCAATGGCCTCTTTTCAGTCTGGCTTGTCAATTACATTCTATCTCTATCCAACCTAACCACCTGATAAACATGTGAGTCCCTACATCTCCGCCCCTGTGCCCCCTTCTACAGGAAACATAATATCAGACCCCACAGCTGGGCCACGTGGACCTGTGAATTAGACAACAAGTGTGAGACACGGCCACAGCATGCTCAGCCTCTAATCAGTGAGCAGCAGAAATGAGGCGGAGGTAAGCATGTAAAAATAAGTCTATATGTTTAAAAGACAAATTAAAAATGCATATTTACATAAAGTGGGAATAAGTTTTGCAATCCGATTCTAATCTATTTGTAAGGAATTTATCACAAAAAATCAACATAAGTCACAGGGTTTTAAACACACATATAAGGGCGATTTCTACACATGCATTGAATGAGCAGCAGTGCTGCCAAACTCTGGGTTAAGTCATTCTTAACTTTGATCTCCCTTCACGTCAGCTATCATGAAAGAGACATTGTTGTGTGAGAGACTTCAGTCAATCCCATTAGCAGCCTTAAGTCTCAAAGCAAATCTTGTCTCATTTACACAGAGCATGAAGCCATCCTCAATGATCACAAGCCACTGTCACCATGGCAGCTCTCCTCCACCAGACGACCATTTAAGGTAATTAAGCACTGCATTCTGGGTAAAATAAATGTTCTACTCTTTCAAGAAGATTAGCTCAATGAGCACGCCACGGGCGGTAAATGATACATTCTGAGGTGAGATGAGCAGGCGGAAAAAGGAACTCAGATAGAACTGTGTAGGGAAAGCGAGTTCTCTATGAGTGGCCAGGGGCCGGCAGTCTGGGAAAGTTACAAAACCATTTCTCTGGCTGTTCAAAAGCATCCTTTTTCTAACGAGACAGACAACATGTTCTGTGAGTACAAGGAGAGACTCCAAGTGCTGTTGACAACAGTCAGCAGAACAGTCAGTGCCTCCTCTAAAGCTACATTCACATATCAGGCCTTAATGTTCAGATTTTCCTTTTTACTCATATCTAATATTCTGCCATATTTGCAAGAATACATCAAGGAAAAAAAGAAAATAGCTAAAGAAGCATTTATCAGTTACTCGCAGCGCACCATTGTTGACAGATCATCAGCTGCTTTGTCCAAGAAAAGTGCCACTGGCAATGAATGACAACAATAGCAATGTGAACCTCCGCAGTGATGAGTAAAATTAAAGAAATACATGAACTAAAGTCTAATAGTCTATGCTGAGCTCTTTGTACAGTAGTGATTTTGCTTCAGGACCTGCATTTTACATAAAGTGACGACCTAACACAGTACCAAAATTGTTTATTGTACAAAAGTAAACAAAAATGTCCTTAAACATTAAATGTAGAATGAGAAGAAATATGTAAATGAAAAGACTACTTTTGTGTGTGTGTGTGTAAATATATATATATATATATATATATGTGTGTGTGTATATATATATATATATATATATATATATATATACACTACCAGTCAAAAGTTTGGAATCTGTAAGATTTTTAATGTTTTTAAAAGAAGTTTGGTCTGCTCACCAAGGCTGCATTTATTTAATTAAAAATACAGTAAAAACAGTAATATTGTGAAATATTATTACAATTTAAAATAACTGTTTTCTGTTTGAATATATTTTATAAAGTAATTTATTCCTGTGATCAAAGCTGAATTTTCAGCATCATTATTCCAGTCTTCAGTGTCACATGATCCTTCAGAAATCATTCTAATATGATGATTTGCTGCTCAAGAAACATTTATGATTATTATCAATGTTGAAAACAGTTGTGTACTTTTTTTCAGGATTCCTTGATGAATAGAAAGTTCAAAAGAACAGCATTTATCTGAAATACAAAGCTTTTGTAACATTATACACTACCGTTCAAAAGTTTGGGGTCAGTAAGAATTTTTATTTTTATTTTTTTGAAAAGAAATTAATACTTTTATTCAGCAAGGATGGATTAAATCGATCAAAAGTGACAGTAAAGACATTTATAATGTTACAAAAGATTATATTTCAAATAAATGCTGTTCTTTTGAACTTTCTATTCATCAAAGAATCTTGAAAAAAAAATTTTGTACACAAATATTTTGTACAATTGTACACAATAAATGTTTCTTGAGCAGCAGATCATCATATTAGAATGATTTCTGAAGGATCATGTGACACTGAAGACTGGAGTAATGAAGCTGAAAATTCAGCTTTGATCACAGGAATAAATTACTTTATAAAACATATTCAAACAGAAAACAGTTATTTTAAATTGTAATAATATTTCACAATATTACTGTTTTTACTGTATTTTTAATTGAATAAATGCAGCCTTGGTGAGCAGACCAAACTTCTTTTAAAAACATTAAAAATCTTACCGTGTCCAAACTTTTGACTGGTAGTGTATATATATATATATATATATATATAGTGTTATATCTTGTCTTCTCAAACATTATATTATATAAATTATATATTATATAAAAAAGGTGATTATCTGATTATCATAGCTGCAAGAGAATATGTTTTTAATGTCTTTTGGGTTGTGTTTTCTTTCAGAGGCGTAGCTTTGTTCATATTTTTCGAGGATGACAGTATGTCACCCGAACTGTTCACACTGGCATCTGGCTAATTTGGTTAACTTCTACCAAGTTACACCTGAAAACAGAGTTTGGACATTCAATCTTTGACGTCAACAACAAACAATATGGGAAGCATTTTCTCCTCCCTTTAAAAAGTTGATTTAAGGTAATTTGTTATCTAAATACAGTTAATTGCATATTATTTTTTGCATTTAGCATTGTTTGTTTTTGGCATCCACGACCCCATCTGAACCTGCAATCCACCAAATGTGAACCACATATGAACCCAGATCTAGAGTGATTTACTGAATTAGCCAAAAACAGATTTGAAAGGCTTAGAATCAGATCGGTGACCATTTCCATCTGTAGTGTGAACTTAGCATGTTTTAGTATACAAGTTTTTGCTGGAAAAAATGTACTTGACTACTAACATGACCTAATATCTGCCTAGTAACCACAGCATGTGACATCGTGCATATAAGAAAGCCTGGGAGAAGGTCTTTCTTGTCCATTGTCCATTACTCAGGTTACCAATAGGCTTGCGGACATCAGACAAAACAGCTTGGAGGAGATTTCAGCATTACAAAAAGAAAGTTCCTAATGCAAAACAGGCAAATACTAATATAGAAAAACAGGCTATCAATGAAGAATTCTAGGTTTTGGATTCAAGACGAAAGCATAATTAACAGAACACCTAAAATGAAGGCCTATATCAGACACTCTACCACATTCAATTCAATCTACATCCATTTGCAAAGTTAAAAATAACAGACATCATCCAGCAGATTTGATCCACATGATTTAACTGTATCAAGCACTGTGCTGCTTGTAAACTAATAAGCTTATTTAGAGCCTAACCTATCCGTATTATAAATTGTTTGACAATCCACACAAAAAGTTATTAAACTAGAGGAAAGTTCAACCTTAGCTGTCTGAGGTGCATATAAAAATAGGTTAACCCATCTATATTTACCACTGAAAAATGCAACATGACATAACCTTGAGCTAGCCTTTCCTGACCTCAACCTACCGACTCTCCATGTGAGTAGATGAGATCTTGCCTCTTAGGATGAGATTATGCATTTTCAATGTGTCAATCAAGTGACATCTGAATTTTTAGAAAGCCACTGCCTGGATTAGACTGTAATGTCACATGTTGATAAAACCTATCAGCTGCCTTGCAAAGTAACATCTGACATCAGTGTTCCAATCATTTCCAGTGAAGAACAGATGCAGAGGGAATCTGACAACTACTATACAAAGATAACAAATACTTTCATCCATTCATCATAGGGTGAGCCTATCAGCTGGTTGCAGTCATTGTATGACACAAAGACAATCTAAATACTATCACTGCATATTGTTATTTTAAATAGGCCTACACCCTTCTTCATCACCACCGCCTCATTATCACAAGATTCTGACCATATTCTGGTCCTTACTTCAAGATATAATTTTACTGACTGACCTGATGGCTTTAATACACATCTATGCTGCTAATAAAACAATTAAGACATCCCCTCAAAGGAGGTCAAAGAAAGGGGTTGGGAGTCTTAAAAGTAGTAGTATTTTAGTTAGAATTAAAAAAATTCAGTCACCGAGTGTGCTAAATGCAAAGTACTTTACTGTCATTATTTATCAAATTATTATAGATTTACACATTACATACATGTCAAAAAAGTCATTGGTGTTTTGTTTAATACTCCCAACTTCGCTAGGGGCGCCATAAGACAATTTCGGTTGCACAAGGAGAACCTCAACCGACTGACAGAAAATTGGATCCCCCATTAAAGTGAATGAACTTTAGACTCCTTACCTGCAGTTCACACCAAGCAACCTCCACGGTGGTCTCCGTATCCAAGCCTTTGTAGACAGTCTTAAAAGACCCCCTTCCGATCTCAATGTTGAATTTCAGAAACCTTCCATCAGGTGAAGTCGCCACGGCTTTAGTCTCAACCTCATCCTTTTCCTCCTGCTCGCGTTTACTCTCAAACAGGGCTCTTGACAAAACAGCCTTCTTTTGGGTGCTTTCATCATCGGAGTCTGAGCTGGCATCAGCCTCCTGTGCGCTGGGCTCCTCGGTGGCCCAGGAATCAGTCGGTCGCAGGACCGAGTCTTGCGTCTCAGGTGGTGAGCTGGAGACAGGTGACATTGGAGGTGAAGAGTCCGTCTTTTTCTCCTCGTTGGTATTTTCCGATAAAATGTTGTCGGCTGACCATGAAAGAGTTTTTGTCAGAGGTGCGATGCTCTCCTGTTTCTCTACGTCCATGGTGTGGAGTTTGTTAAGCCTGTAGGCATTTCTCCTGGAGTTTGCCGAGTGTCTCCTTCGTCTCGGCGGCAGGCGAGCTGGGAAGAACGAGTCCGCGTCAAAACCTGCAGGCAACTTTGGGAAGCCAAGACCAGCCATATCAACCTCAGCCTGTGACATTGTAGTCGATATCTCTGCAGTTAACATTAGAATTGCAGCGTATAAGCTAGTGCATTATATGTCTTTGCGTTCCAGAATTTCTCCATAACAACTGTGCGTTTACATTTAGCTCAACTATATCCCCCAAACCATAACAACAGTTCTCCAGGAGCGCAAAGCAGATTAAATGGAAAAAAAGTCAGCGCGACTATAAATTAAATGCGAACGTTCTGTAGAAATATTACGAAAGCAAATTATAGTAGTATAATTATTCGAATATCATGGCGTGACGTTCGAGCGTCTCCACGGAGCGCGCGCTGTGCCTTCGCTTTCCAAGTGCAAGTGTCTAGTAGCATACGCTACTCTGCTTCTCTGGTTGCTCCTCCCCGTGGAAAAACACCTTAGTAATACGTCTTTTAGGGACCACTAACAGTCAAGCTACATTGCCATAAATGCAATCCTTCGCGACTTAAACAGATTACAGTCGTCTATTATGGCAAGCCGTTGAAACATTTATTCTTTAAAATTTTATTTTTGTGTTAATTCATTATATTTAATTATATTCATATTTGTGTTAATTCATTATATTTAAGTACGTTACCCTTTCATTAGGTTCATTAGATACTAGTACTTATTGCCAAAGTGACTATATCTGTTTAATTAGTATTTATTCAATAAACATTAGTAGTTTTCCTTTGATAGCCTAAGTCAAGTAGGCTAACTGGGTAACAAATTGCACATTTTTAAAAATTGCCATTGAATTCCATGAGGATCTGAAGTTCAGATATATTAACCCCAGATCATTTCAGTTCACTCTAGTTGTTAATATCTGAACCACAGATCAAGTTTTGCAATTTATTACCAGTAACAATGGAACTATTGGGAAAGTGACTGTAATATAAGTACTAGTGAATAATTTATTAGAAAATAGTCACTATTTGAATATGTACTTGTATCTTAAGAATAATTGCTAGTGAGTCACTACTGAATTACTTACTAATCTAAAATAAAAGCAGAAATAAAAATATCTATAAAAGATTCTAGTTAGTTTTAAGGAATAAATGCTGAAACTGCTTGCCACATGTCTATTGCACAAGTTACTTTGGGTTTGTTTGATGCAAGATCATTACAAACTCAGTAGGTTGAACTCAGTGCAGGGAAACCCAGATCTGTGAAATCATGAAGCTCTGAATTCAAGAAATGGCTGCTTAATTAAAATCCAAAAGGCAAGTATTCAAACCTCCCCATTTAAAAGTGAACAAACCGAACAGATGAATTTATTTCCAATTGATTGGTCAAGCTTCAGACTGTCATTCTCAAATTCTCTCTAATCACTGAAAATGATTAAATCTTGCAGTATTCCATTAATTTGAAGTGCATGCAAGAATCATGCCAAAAATCAATATGTGAACCCATCAGCCAAACACTAAATATTGGGAAGAACGTGCCCTCCTCAACATGGTTATGACCCCAATAAGTAGGCCATACATAACAGAAACTAATAATAGCTGATCAGCTGATGAGCAGTATCAGAGTTGCATAAACATAGACATTGGGTGTAATGAGAAACCTCTTTGCGGCATGTTGATGTAAAGTCAGATGTGTGCCACACATCGATACGCATCGGTATTGCTCTAGCTAAGACATACGATGAACTTGTTTGACAATATGACATACTACATGACAAATGTTTTTAATGGGATCATGTGACTATTAATATGATCTTGTTCACATACAACAGCAATCACTGAAACCTTTCCACACCAGTCATTTGTCTATCTCTGTCAGTGTCTTTTTGTTATTATGCTTTAGTTTCCTAGCAATTAGCTGATGCCCAATTAAAGGACATGGACTGGGAAGCGTGAGGGTCTAGCCACTCGAGCACAGGTCATCTGTTTCCGACTGGGTGTGTGTTTTTATTGGCTTAAATACTCTAGGGATTAACTCTGAATCGTCTTGTTCTACCAGCGGGCCACCAGGGAGGTTTTATCTGCAGCGACAAGTGACTTGACAACAGTGTTTATGTTTATTTAGACAACACTGAACTCAGGAGCACTGAACACTCAGGGGAAAGAAAATAGGGATAGTTCACTCAAAAAGTCATCATTTATTCATTCACCAAAAACTGTATCCAAACAACATTGGACACCCCTGACTTCATTATACAATCTTAAAAATAAAGGTTATTTATTGGAATCTATGATTCCATGAAGCACCTTTAACATCCATGGAACCTTTCCACTGGACAAAAGGTTTTTTTAGAGTTGAAAAAGTTCTTTAGATTAATAAAATGTTCTTCATGCTAAGAAAAAATTGGTTCTTTTAGGAACAGTTCACAGTTAAAAAAAAGGTTCTCCTATGGCATTACTGTGAAAACCACATTTAAGACTTTATAGACAAAAAAGACTTTCTTTTAAATGTGACCAGGGACCACAAAACCAGTCATAAGGGTCAATTTTTTTTTTTTTTTTTTTTTTTTTTTTTTTAAATTAAGATCATCTGAATAAGCTGAATAAATAAGCTTTCCATTGATGTATGGTTTGTTAGGATAGGATAATATTTGGCCGAGATACAACTATTTCAAAATCTGGAATCTGAGGGTGCAAAAAAATTTAAATATTGAGAAAATCACCTTTAAAGTTGTCCAAATGTAGTCCTTAGCAATGCATATCCACTCACAAAAATACATTTTTTATATATCTGGTAGGATATGGAACATGATCTTTATGGAACATGATCTTTACTTAATATCCTAATGATTTTTGGCATAAAAGAATAATCGATAATTTTGACCCATACAACGTTGGCTTTTGCTACAAATATACCCATGCAACTTATGACTGGTTTTGTGGTCCAGGGTCACAATTATGTTCTTTTGTGTTTCACAGAAAAAAACAAAGTCATCCAGTTTTGGAAATTAGGTGAATAACATGATGGTGAATAAATGGACAGAATTTTCCCTTTTGGGTACACGGTAAAACCAAACAGTGAAATTAATTAAATGAAATGAGTTTGTTTCTCTCTAATAATAAAGTTCATTGTACTTAATAGAATAAAATTTGTGTGAACTCAAAATTTCATTGTAGTAAGCTGAACTTAATATGATTAAGTTGAGTTGCAGCAGATTTCTAATTCCTAATTGAAATGTTGAAATTAAAAATGTCTGCATGTTGAAATTAAGTGTTATTTTGTGTGTCTTTGCACAAGATTAACATAGGGAGACATAAGTTAGTGTTTAATGTTGTGTTATGTTGGGATTTACAGGGGGTATTATGTTAGTTTTGTAGGGTTACCATTGTGGTGAAGAGCCTGTGTTTAGGTTGATGATGGGCTGCAAAACTTTTGTTGTTGTTGTATGTAATGTATTTGGTTTGATTATATACATGCAAGTCTATAATGACAGTCTCTTCGATAGTTATAATAGCATGTGTTATTTGCTTTCTAACATTTAACCAAGATCTGAATGTGATGTTTATGTAAATTAACTGTATGTAATTAACTTTATGATGAGTTGGGCGAGGCTGAGAACTGTGGGAGTGAAGGGATGCCGGTGACTTGATTGTTAATGAGAGACACCTGTGCACCACACTAGCCTTGCTCCGCTTCCACAGCTCTCGGCCCCGCCACACTTGTCACAAAAATTTTAAGTTCTACTAACCTAAATAAAAGAGTTAGTTTACTTAAATGTTTGAGGTAATAAGTTTCCTCAAATGTTTTGAGTGTTCTGAACTTATTGAGTTCTACAATGTAGCTGTTTCTTTAAAGGAGTTTTCAGAACAGTTAAATTGGCTGGCGTGCAAACTGAACGATGCACTTAAATGTCATCTAAAACAGTATCAGAACACTGAAGGATGTCTGTTGTGACCGAATTTCACAAGCATTCTAACAAAATAACGTGTCTAAAAACGATAAAGAAGATATGCATGTGGTCCAGAATGGAGCTATAGATGAGTTTGTGTGGAGGAGATATCTCAGACCCCCTGAGCGAGATACAGCATAGCTAGTGCCTGGGGCTCTGAACTGCCCCACGTGACACACAAGCTCACAAGACAGACTTATGTGTGTGCATGCTTATCAGGATGAACATATTGCTGCTCCGTGAGCAGCTGGGCCTCTCAACCTCTACTCTGTACTATCAACCTCTCCCCCTGTAAAACTTTTGCCTCATCATATTTCATATTAAGAACATCTTGTTGGAAAACATCTATAAATAAAATTTCTGAATGAAACTGTTGCATAGTCCTCATTTTCTTTGAAAACAAAAAATAAATAATAAATAAATAAACAGTGAGACACTTATAAAGGAAGTAAATCAAAGGATTTAAAAGCAGAATATATGCATATATAGAGAGAGAGAGAGATGTATAGTTGATTAGATTGTTGTTTTGTGGCATTACAGGTTTGCGACATTGCATCATCACGGCATCAACATTGTAACTTTAAAGGGTTAGTTCACCAAAAATGAAAATTCTGTCATTAATTACTCATGTCGTTCCAAACCAGACTTTCGTTCATCTTCGGAACACAAATGAAGATCTTTTTGATGAAATCTGAGAGCTTTCTGTGCCTCCATTGACAGCTACGCAACTACCAACTTGACGCTTCAAAAAGGTCATAAAGAGATCGTAAAACTAATCCATATGAACCTGATTGACACGCAAGAACAAACCTCATTGGTTCTTGAGGAAGCTCAGATGTGCTGCGTAACGCACAAGAATGAACCTCATTGGTTCTCGCATGTCAAGCAAACATGCTTGAGCTTCCATTTACCACAACTGATGTGTGCATTGATGAATGCTTACATGTGAATAAAAGCCTAAATTCAATCTGTTCATCATATAACGTGATCAAGTCTCTTCAGAAAATTTAGAGTAAGCCTCTTGATTCATATGGATTAGTTTTATGATCTATTTATGAATGTTTGGAAGCATCAAAGTTTCAATTGCATAGCTGTCAATGGAGGGACAGAAAGCTCTCAGATTTCATTAAAAAAAGATCTTCATTTGTGTTCTGAAAATGAACGAAAGTCTTACAGTCTTAATTTTTGGGTGAACTAACCCTTTAACTTTGCACAAAAAGTCATGTTACATCTTCTTGTGGCTATACTATTAAAACAGTATGTTAACGTTTATGGATTGACCCCATTCACTTCCACTATAAGTGCCTCACTGTAATCCAAATTTTTGATTTTCTTTAAAGAAAAGGAGGGAAAAAGTTAATTCAATGAAAATGACGCCACAATTTATGTTAAATGTACAGTATGTAATCTGGAATATTTCTGGAACATTAATAGAATATTATCAGAGTGGAGAACATTGCAAAAGATAAATTTAACACATCTCTATGGGCTACTATGGGTTTTTGCAGATTTTAGGACTGTTATAAATACAGTATGCACAATTTTTGTATTATGACAATCTAAGTATGACATTTGTTATGATATTCTCATAATCATTTTTTGTAATAAGCAATGCATCAGTACTGTTCTTGAGTGACACGTGACTGGAGAGGTACAGCGTGCCCTGTAAGCTTATCAAGATGTGAGCATATACTGTGTAAAAAAAAAAAAACTACCATCACCTCCTCCTAATGTGACTTCACATACTGCCATCTAGTGGAATACAATAGAATGTTATAAAATGAAAAGTTCGGAAATACAATTAGATGTCACGTTTTAAACAATAGCCAAAATACCAAACCTGTCAAATTCTAGATTAACTTTTATTTTATTTTTAAGTCACATTAACTAACATAAGAAAAGACAAAGACAAGGAATGATTGAAATAAATAAATATGTATTTAAATCATTGCTTAGTGAAAAAACGCATTCATGAGGGCATTCACATTTTGCTTTGTATCATATAATGTGGCCACTGGAAAATATATGTTCATTTACACTGGATGCAAAGTATCCAGTCTCAGACATCAAGACAAACGTTAACTGTCTTGCCCACATTGCAAAGCTGCAGCTCCTTCAGCATCACTAAGAGTTGGCCCCCGTCCGAGGCCCTTTCATGACGAAGATCTTTGCCTCGTCATCAATCTCGTCCATGATTCTCTCCTGCCTGACTGAGAGAATGGTGTAGCTGACTGATGGAGTGATGTAGTTAAGGCCATTACATCACACAACTGGAGAAGATTAATAATGAATAAACAGACATTTAATAACCGAGTATCTGAAAATGTGCTATTGACACGTTTAACAGAAATATAAATGGATTATGGTGCTGCCATATTTTTTTACTGTATGGTAACCAATGTTTTTTTGTGTGTGTGTGTGTGTCAAATAAATTAGGGTACAATGCAAAATCACGGTACAAAAAAAAAAAAAAAAATATGGTAATCATTAATTAACATGATATATATCAAAGTACCATAAACCATTACTGTCCTCGGGAACTCCTATGAAAAGTCACAATGATAAACAAAGGGCCACCAAAATACCAGTGTTACTAAGGTAAGTCATAAATTTATATGGAATGGTCTTCAGGGGAAGGATTAGATATTTTCTGTATTTGTTTTTTTTTTTAATTACAGTGTAGGCTAATGCTAAGTAAACACGGTTTTACTGTAGTAACGAAGAAACTAAGGTTACAATGTAAACTTTTGTAAGAATACTACTAGTATGACAGTATTCTAAAATAAATATTAAAGTATGATTGTTATTTTTTATATATAGTTTTTTAATTTAATGTGCAAAACGATGTTTATCAACCTAAGGAAATAAATCATTTGAGGCTCAGCTGCCATGTTATGAAACTATGAAGGATACATAGGCCCACCACAAAGGCTCCGATGGTCAGACCCGTAATCAAATTACGGCTTCGGATTTGTTTTGAATGCCTTTTCCAGTATTCCAGTTCCTGCTGTCTTTTGAGGAGCTGTTTCTGAGCAGGTGTAAGATGTTTCGGCGCTGTTGAGGACGCGTCCTGAGTCTTTCCCTCCATGTTTGTTCCGTCTTCTGTGACGTTGGACGCTGCACCAATCAAATAATCCATATGCGATACGTCATGTGTCTCGCTGCGAACAACCAGGAGGTGTCGCTATAACTACGAGAAATAATTTAACTAGGACTTTTAATTCTCTTCTTAGACCAGCTTTCACCGATTAAGGCAATAGTTAAATTAGTACATTTAAGTAGCTTTTTAAAACGTGCGTTAGATTAAAAACAAAACATTACTGGAGTGCATATTGTGACAAAACAATGGCACTGACATATTTTAAGATATGTCATTGCAAGCTGCTTTCAGTTAAAACAGCTCAAACGTGCATTTTATTCTGGGACTAGGCTTAAAGGTTTGGAGCATGAGGGTGAGTAAATGATGACAGAATTTTCATTTTTGGGTGAACTGTCCCTTGTCTGTGAAACTGGGCATTAGTATGACAGAAACTAAATTAAAACTCCTTAATCTACTACTATTCCATTATGGAGGGCCAAACCCAAAATAAATAATTCATAATTATTTCCTAAAGAGGAAATATTTAACAAAAATTTAGTTGGAACTTATCTTTCTATTCATTTTCTCTTTCTATGTATTATGTGTAAGAATCCCACTGTAATTTTTACTTTTACTACTAGACTATTTAAGACATTTTAGTCCATTAAAAGACTAAATAATTATAAACATAATCATAGATAGTGTATTGCAGGAAGATATAGTATATTGTATTGTATACGTAAAAAAAAAAACCCTCTTAATCACACATTTTTGACAATTAGATATGTACACAATCTTGTTTAAATTGACAAACTGGTTATTGAAAGCTTGAAAATATTTCAGGGAACAATAAAGAAAGACAGGAACTGAATTCATCTTCATACTGAAAATGAAGGCACCATATTTATTTATAATTTCTCACATTGCATTGATATATAGTCCAGTGATAATATCTGTTCACTATCTTAAATTGATGTACATCTTTTTCATCTGGCTTGCACAATAATTATTGTATAAATGCACTCTTGTAATACTAAAAACAACATTTCTTTATTATATCTTGATATATTTCCTAGATTTCTGTAATTACCAGTGTAAAAACTATGCACATATTTGCATAAAATTAAATATGGTGTTTTATTTACAGAATATTTATCTCTGTAATGAAATAAAATTGCCAATTTTTTCTTTAACCATATTTTTTATATAAACAACATATGTAAAATATGTACAGCTTTAGTCTACATCCACAAACTTTGTATTCAACACACAATGCACATCCACATTTTACTTTACTGCATAATGTTCTATTGTTCATTAAATTCATTTTCATACTTCTGTATATTGTACTGTCAGTACAATGTTTGATCTTAAAGATTAAAGACAGTGAAAAATGTTAGTCATACAGTTGATCAATAAAACACTTTTTTCTCAGTCTTCTCAGCAATAAGATTCATAGGCCTAGTGCTTCCTCCACATTGGTCTTTCATCATCAAGATCTTTGTTCAGAGAAAAGTTACAAATCAAGCAAATGTCCATACCTTTGTAGAGAACCTTTGCTTGTTCATTCAACATCTGCACAGAAATCTCAGAGGAAGAAGCTTGTTTGTTTGGCTAACTGAAACATGTTGTTGTTCCACAGGAACCATTTTGGATGAGTAGCAATAATATACAGTATATTATTCAGTAACAAGTACAAGTATGTGCTCTGCTTGTCTAATATCTTCAAAGCAGTTGTTCAAAGTTATTGCTTACAGAGGACTCCAAAACTGTCTCATCTCAAACATAAAACCTTGACAAATCAGAATTTGTCTTTCTTTATAAGATCGGTTTGATCATATTGGCTTTTTGTTCTCTTGATTTCGGCAGTACCAAAAACACAGATTGCATTCGGTTTCGAAGTGCAAATCCTCTTATTTGTTGTGATGTTTTGATTAGTTCTAATAAAAAAAATATCGATTGGGACAGTTGATATCTACTCAGTCAGTAACCTAGTTCATTTCTCTGGAGAGATGATGGGAATGTCAGAAGATGGTGTTGATGGTTGTATTCTCTTTCCTTTTATTGGGTAATTTCATTTGGTTTGGAAGAGCTCATTGAACTCGTTGAGTATGAGCTCCACAATCTGGTTCTGAAAGACCATGTGCATGGTGATGTTGGACTCTTCCTGCGGTCTCAGCAACGTTGGGCCGAACACAATGGCCATACTTTGGACAGACATGCGGTTCTGCTCACCATGCTCAATCACCCTGGAGGACAGAAGGGTAAATGGATTTAGTACTTCAACAGACTTTCTTGAATTATCTGATCGCTGTTAATACCAGAGACAAATGAAAGTAACAAAACCAACGTAAGTGACAAACATGGTCATACAGTAATACTACTGACATATACTACATTTAAACTGAGCAAAAAAAAAGAGGTCCATACTTTCGGAGATGTCTGAAGAGAACCTCCATGGTGTCGTGGTTGGGCAAAGGCAAGTTTCTCACCAGATCTCGTATATATGACACTTTCTGGCTGTAGTCACTCATTTCTAGAAAACAAATACAATTCTTGATTTTTATCCTAGTGAATTGTTTTTGTAGATAAAATAAAGAAATAAGTCAAAAAGAATCATGAATCATACACTGAGTTCATGGTGCAATGCAGCATTTAATAAAGAATCATACCAAATCAAATCACTGTCAAAGCAAATATACTGTACATCACTAGTTTCCATGTCAAAAACATTATTTTTAATATCTAACAAAAAACTGATTTATTAGGTATACGATTCATTTGTTCTCTAAAACAGGACAGTTACACTCACGAATGGCAGCGATGAACCTATCAAAAAAGCTGAAGGGGAAAAGAGGCTCAGGAAGTTCACGTAGGAAAAGCTTCAAAGCTCCTGTGATCACATGGATCTCTTCCCACTGCCCATCCTCCAGATCCAGATCCTCTTCTACAGAAAGAAAGGTAAATATAGTTTTATATTGTCAGAAATCATTCTAATATGCTGATTTGCTGCTCAAGAAACATTTATGATTATTATCAATGTTGAAAACAGTTGTGTACTTTTTTCTTTTTCAGGATTCCTTGATGAATAGAAAGTTCAAAAGAACAGCATTTATCTGAAATACAAAGCTTTTTAACATTATACACTACCGTTCAAAAGTTTGGGGTCAGTAAGAATTTTTATTTTTATTTTTTTGAAAAGAAATTAAAGAAATTAATACTTTTATTCAGCAAGGATGCATTAAATCGATCAAAAGTGACAGTAAAGACATTTATAATGTTACAAAAGATTATATTTCAAATAAATGCTGTTCTTTTGAACTTTCTATTCATCAAAGAATCCTGAAAAAAATATTGTACACAAATATTTTGTACAATTGTACACAATAAATGTTTCTTGAGCAGCAGATCATCATATTAGAATGATTTCTGAAGGATCATGTGACACTGAAGACTGGAGTAATGATGCTGAAAATTCAGCTTTGATCACAGGAATAAATTACTTCATAAAACATATTCAAACAGAAAACAGTTATTTTAAATTGTAATAATATTTCACAATATTACTGTTTTTACTGTATTTTTAATTAAATAAATGCAGCCTTGGTGAGCAGACCAAACTTCTTTTAAAAACATTAAAAATCTTACCGTGTCCAAACTTTTGACTGCGAGTGTGTGTGTATATATATATACACACATACTACCAGTCAAAAGTTTGGAATCGGTAAGATTTTTTATGTTTTTAAAAGACGTTTCATCTATATATATATATATATATATATATATGTTTGAAGGAAATCTCAAATTAATCTATTATGATTTTACAGAAGTAACCATTTATATTTATACTCATTTATATTTTTACACTATTTTTGTTATTTTTTATGTCAGCACATGGCTAGAACAGAACAGTTACAGTACAATGACAAACATTTAAAAACAAACTTTTACAGCTTTGTAAGAAAACTATGTAAGCTCTTTCAATTCAACATTTGATGAAAATTCCTGCTGGTGAGAACTTTTTAAAAACATTGATTAAATAAAATTAGAAATAAAATCTTTAAAAAGGTGTTATGGTGTTTTGTTTATTTGCTGAGCATTCTATAAATTCACTGTGGTATAGAGAACAGCTCAATCCTGAATGGTGGATGTGTTCAGTGAAACGGTTGAAACACAATAAAAGTAATTGCGGTGATCTTTCATGATGTGTCTAGCTCTTGTTTACCATGATCAGCTTTATATCGCAGCTTCTGGATGACAGCCAGGTTCCCGCTCACTCTGTAGATTCCATCTATTTTCAGACCTGCACCAGGCAAACAGACACTGACACTTTAGATTACTTTTCTTAAGGCCCATTCACACCAAGAACGACAATTATATCATAACTGTGCTGCAGTTTTGTCGTCTGCCGCTTTAAATGCTCAGGCTCTTTAAAGCAGGATGGATTGAAGCTGTCAATGTTTCTATTGTTTATCAGCTAAAAAAAAAATGTTCTGAAAGTGATTGTAACGATATTGTTTTTCTGTGCTGTAATTGTTATAGTTGTGGTGTGGACTCTGCTGTTCGTTTAGATTTAGAACGATTAAATAATTTCTTTATCGTTATCGTCCTTGGTGTGATCAGGCCTTAACTTAAACTCATTATCACACATCAAAATGAATGCTTACCCCTTTTCTCAACAGATCTGATGCATTTTTCCATAAACTTGGGCACGGTTGTGTTTTCTCTATGACAGAGGGTGTCTATGTGGCAGCCAAACACATTCTCTGTAAACAAAGTGAGGGAACAAATTGAAAGTTAAAATGATTTACTATATTAGAACAGGAAGTGAATATAAGATAAGAACCAGTGCATGACTGTCAGCTTCTCATTTATATCTACTTGTATTTATGGACTGAATTCATGTTGAAAGGCAAACGTTGATACTAACCTTTGATGTAGCCCTTCTCTTTGACAGACTGCAGGGTGGGCCGCCTCTGGAGGAACTTGCGTAGCTTGGTACGGACACGGCCCTGTTCTATGTCTGTGTTACTTGATGAACTCAGTCTTGTTGCTATAAGAAAAATATGTAAAAACACAAAGATGCTGAATTAAGTCGTTGATAACAGTGATGTACTTGATGCACATCTGATTCAGTTCCTCACATTCACTCTTCTTGTCTTTATCTGCAGGCAATAGAGATTTTTCTGGGATGTCTTCCACTTCATCCTCTGAGTGATGGCCATGGTCATGCTGTGAAAGATCACAACATATTTTCAACATTGTTTTAAGCTAACGTGATCTGGACAACTTCAGATTTTCTGTTATACTGTATGTGGCCAGCAGGGGCAGCACTCACCAGCAGTCTGATGGTGTCCAAAATAATCTTGTGCCAGTCATGTATGATGCTGTCTGTGTCATACTGTATCAGATACTCAGAGCCGTGACGTGTCTTGAGCTGTTCATGGACAGTATTATAGGCTTTATTATTAAAAATACTACTACAAGAAAATCTCTAAAGGGCAAAAGTCAACAATTATTGCCAGCAATCAATATCAAAGCGATAACTTAACATTTTTGTGCATCAGAAAACATACTTCTTGGCTTTACCACTCCTTAAACTGCAACACATGTTCTTAATAGTGCAAGAGTTTTAGCAGCATTTGTGTTTTATTGCCAAAACAAAGGTAACCAGTCACACTGGCCTATGACTAAACTCATCACAATGGAGCAGACTTGAATTCAGAGAAACAATTCACGCAAATTCAGACTTAATTCGTGGAAAAGCAATGTAATAAATTTCACAGGATGCAAGTCCTTTGTTTATTTATTTTGAAAAACTGTACTGAGTCACAGTGATTACCTCTAAAACATTCTTCTTGCTTGACTTTTCTTTAGACGCCCATGATAAAGTTGCTCCTTTCAGTTCCACTGTGTACTCTGGGACAATCTGGTTGGACTTGGTCTGCAGGAGTCAACCAATGGCAATCAGTGTATATGAAAGTTGCTTTCTTTAATAGACTTAATCAAGAAAACAGCCCTGTGCTATGTGATTTCTCTATATCCGTATTGTACCAAACTAGGGGTGCCAATAACCAATAAATGGGTGACAAATGGTACAAGTAAATTTAGGCAACACAACATAATAATGTAGAGTATGAAAAATGGATATTCATTTTGAGATCTGATTTAAAGATTTTGTTATTTTTTTTATTAATTTATTAAATTATCATCTTTTAAAAGATTTAAAGATTATGACAAAGGTAATCTGTATGTAAAAATAGAGGAAATGAGCATGTGGAAATGAATATAAACAAGTATATACCCAATATAGTCTAATATGATAATTAAAAAAATAAAAACAATATCGGCTGATAAGTGATGTTACCGATGCATTGTGTATTCCAAATTATTAAGTAAACAGATTAGGTGAACTTACAGACATCCCAGCAGGTGTAAATTTAGGGTCTTTGTGGAAAGTGAGTATGCCATCGTGAAGAACAGTCCACGACTGTGCCCAGTTCTTCCTGCAAAGACAGCAGCAGAGGTTTCAGAGCAGAGAGACTTGTTAAAACACTTTAAAGATCACATTCTCTTTAATCTTCCTCCATTCTCAACATCTGAGCAATATATATGAAAGGGAATCTTTATGTAAACTCTCTGTGGCGTGAAGCAGGGTGGGGCTGAGAGCCGTGGGAGCGGATGTTAATGAGCGACACCACGACACTCTGTATCAAGTCCCGGGGGAAGAGCTCTGGAAGGATAAAAGGAGGAGTGACGACAGTGCAGGACGAGAGAGGACCAGGCCTGGGACTTTTGCTGAATTCGGAACCGCATACTAGCATGCTTCTCTTACTATTTTTAACATCTCTTTCTATGGCAGGAGGAGTAAGAGTAGCATGCTAGCATGCAGTTCCAAATTCAGCATTCAGCATGTTGTGTTATATGCGGCAGTCGTCCGTGAGGGGGTGCCGCTTCCTTTCATTTTGTTGTTTATGTTTATTTTGCTGTAAAATTATGTTAAGTTCGCGGGTTCCCACCTCCTTCTTTCCCTGAGCCTTGAACATTGTTACACTTTCATTAGCCAGAAGTGCATAAAGAAACACAGGGTTTCCCAAACTTGATGAGAAGTTAATAATTAATTAAATCATAAAAATGAAAAAAAAAAAAAACTTACTAAAAAAAGGATAAAATGTTTTATTTGTTTACCTGCACATAAAAGTACCATAAGCATGCAAATGTGTTGTCAAATTATTAAAATATTTACTGAAATAAATATTCATATTACTACTGAAATTAAATTTTTGGAGTTTACAAAGAGACAATAACGGTATCACTTTCAAAAACTTGCACTTTGAACCCCGTTTTTAAAAGTTTGCATTTCCAGGCCCCCAAAACACAGTTGTTGTGTAAATGAACGGCCAAAACGCATCAGAAATTTTCCCTTTTTAGTTGAAAACGGTGTAGTGTAAACGGCCCCTAAACAGATGACTGATTTACATGACAGATTTTTTCCCCCATCAATACTTAGGTGAAGTATGACTATACTGTTTAACCACAGATAAAAGCTGTTAATTTAAGGCCACACCTCAGCCTCTTTCCATTCTCAGCCACTTTGGTCTTGTTGAGAATCCCAGCCTTCTCCAGTGATGACTGTTAAATGCAAAAGACAAGGGGTTGTTAGTCAGATTAAAAAAAAAATGGAAAAAATTCAAACCATGGACAAACAAAAAGCTCTTTTTGAACATTAAAAATAAACCATTTGTTCATTTCATAATGACAAATAAACAAGAACTAAATTTCAGAGCTTAGAGAGCTGGTAAATGTTGTGTGATATGAGTGCAACAGTTGTTAAGTGTGTGTTAGTGCAGGTCTGTTGGTAGAAAGTTAAATAAGTAAGTAATTATGGAATAGCATGACACAAAACAACATTATCTACAGCTACTGATGAGCGACAAACATTTTAAAGCCAAGAAAGACCATCAGAGAACAAGCAGTGATGTTAGTTTTTGTCTAATGCATGACATGTTAGTTTTGGACCCCAATGCAGACAACTTAATAGGGCTATTAAACAAACTCAGGACGCGTACATGATGAGTATGTGAATCTGTGCTTTGACAGGACAGGTTTCTCCGCCGTCTTAACGTTTTATCCTTAAAAAAGGAAACAAAATCATGGGTTCTCACATAATCTTGGATTTCTTTTTATTGTCCTTTTTTTTTTCAAATTAAATTGCATTTTTTTATATATTTTTTATATTTATAAACACTGATAACTAAACCAGAACATCAGAAAATCATACTTGAGACTTAAAAACATCTTTTCTTTTATTAACATGACTGGTTAAAATCGGTTTAAGATCATGCATGCAAATGTATTCCGTTAGAGAAACTTAACATGAATTAGAGCGAAATTATAATAAAATATGAATGAAACTGTTACACATGAATGAGATTTGGAGAACTAAATGACATGAGTTAAACGCTCCAACGAGGGCTGGAAATAACAGAGGTCACGTTACATACGTAATGCTGTGATTCTGGTGAATTCCCTGTGCTGGATGCATCACTGGCGTTGTCAGAGGCGATCCGCCTGTGTGAGGGGGAAAATTTCTGTTGGAGGAAATGAAGAGAAAGAAAAATAAATGAATATTAGTTGGTGGAAAGAGGTGCAGTGGTGTGTCAGATCAGGTACCAGATGTTTCCTTCCTTCCTGTTGTGGTCACTGTGATGTCAGCTGCAGAAAATAGCTGAGAATGAAATGTCTCACATGAGAGAGAACAGGCTTTGCTTTAAGGGCATCCCTCACACAATTTGCTAAAACTGTGAAGAAGCATTTTGGTTTATGTCCTCTCTGAGAGTTTATAAATCAGATAAATGTTAACTATTTAAAAAGCAAAGTGAGTGTCCTGAGCTGACACTCACCAGGTCTTCCTGAGACAAGTTGAACTGGGCCATTGTGAATCTCCAGTTGTTCAAAACAGGTTGAGCATCTTGGTCTATTCCGTTTCCATTTATTGGCTGACCAGGTGGGACTGAAGCCTTCACAAAGAGTCAATACAGTTCAGGGTGAGACATGCATTTGTAAAGAATATAAAATGCTTTTGATTTTGACTAAAAAAAAAAAAAAAAAAAAACATGCACAGACCTCTGGAAGGGTCCACTGACATTTAGACCCATCTTTTAAGTGGTAATACATCTTCCCTTTGTCATCCTTAGACTGGATCCACTACAGTTGGGAGACAAAAATATTAGGCAGTCATTTTGTAAAATAAATGTCTGGGTTTATTTATTAAGCTATTTATTTGTAACTTTTTTCAGACTTGGACTAGCCTCAAAATTATTTAGACTCCAATAAAATGTTTTGAGCTTATTTAATGTGCTGATATAGGTCAACTACAGAAATCTCTGACAAATCTTTCACAAAGTTCAACACATTCCTTACCTCTTCTAGCATGTTAATTTATTAAATAATTTAGCTAATTTAATTATGCATTTAGCTACCAATAAGAAAGTAGTAAGCTCAGCTCCATTTTAAACATGTTTAAAATTATTTCCCCCATGATTGTCCACCAAATTAGGAATAAATGTGAAAAAAAAATGGAGCTTGTTTGATTAAATTGCAACATGTCCTCAGTATGTTGCCATGTGCACAGTTGCAGTATCATGAAGGCGCCAAAAGAAGGCGCTAATACACACAAAACAATTCTGCTATGCTTTATTTACTGTGACAAGCATTAAAAATATCAAAGAATATATCTTCTGATATCATATGAATTAAATATGAATGAGAACTCACATGTATTGACATATATGAGTATTAAAAATAATGATAATTAAGTATTTCACCCACAGCACTGAAGGGGAAAAAACAGGACTGGATCAGGGCTCCTAAACTAAATATGATTGGTTTTTTCACAGCCTGTTTAGTAGTTTATGATCACTGTAGTATATTCATTAGTACTCCCAGTCTTGTGTGTTTCATTACCTTTTCTTGTGTGAGATCACCTGTGTAGACAGATTTGCCATCGGCCCCTACAGAGTGAGTCCAACCCAGTGGGGCATCTTTACGTGGGTCCATAACAGCCCTGGGGATGACGGCACGCTTGATTGGGGGCAACTGAAAATCTTTAGGGAGTTGAAGTGAAATGTGCGAATCCTCACACTGATTCGTTGGGTAGTCCTCATCTGGAAGAGGTGGCTGAGGATGCAAAGAATGAATAAAATATGAATACACCAAGAGACAGATGGATAGATGGATAGATAGATGCATTTATTTGATCAAAAATGCAGTACAAACAGTACTACAGTACAGTACAGTGTTTTCTATTTAATTTTAAAATGTAATTTATTCCTGTGATCAAAGCTGAATTTTCAGCATCATTACTCCAGTCTTCAGTGTCACATGATCCTTCAGAAATCATTCTAATATGATGATTTGAAGCATTTATGTATTTCCAAGAAATATTCATTCTTATCAATGTTGAACACAGTTGTGCTGCTAAATATTTTTGTGTAAACCACCGTGATACTTTTTTTTTTTTTTTTTGATGAATATAAAGTTCAAAAGAACAGCATCTATTTGAAATAGAAATCTAGAAAACTGTCAGTTTAAATGTAATTTAAATTAAATACATCCTTGCTGAATAAAAGATTAATTTCTTTAAGAAAAAAATCTTTTCAAACGGTAGTGTAGATACAGAGACAGGCAGAATCTTACCGGGAAATCTGCCTCCTTGCCATGACTGTGTGCCTCGTCCGTGGAGGACAGAGGTGACGATGGCTCTGGGGCAGTCCAAGAGGTTTGCTTCAAAGCGCTATTATAATAATAATGTCTCCCAGTGGTCTCATCCAAAAGCTGCACCCAGTCAGAGCCCAGAGACTGTGCTGAGGATGGGGTGGGCACAGGCATGGGTGAGGTCACAGACTCCATACCAGCACCTGGGTGGGGGCTACGGGGATCAGACCAACTGCTCTGTCCTGTAGCAGGGTGGTAGTAGTAATCCTTTCCGCTGTCGTGGTCAGTATGGACCTGCCATTCGGCCAAGTTGGGTGGGGAGACGGTATCTGGGGCGGGACTGAGGGTGATGCCGGGTGAGGAGCAGGTGGAGGCAGAGGAGTTAGAAGAGCGAGGAACGGTCTTCTTCAGGTCAGAAACATTAGCATACACTGCAGTGGTGGGGTCATTCTCAGTCTGATGGGAGAGATGAAAGAAGAAAGGTGCTTTTACAAGACTAAATCTCATCTAAAGATGAAAAAAAGGAAATTTAGTCATCATCTACCAACCTTTATGGTTACATAAAGGAATGTTATCATATTTAAATTAATTGAAGTCACTTTTTGACTGAATTACAAGGAGATGACAAAAGCAAAGAATTGTTATTTCAGTCAGAAAAAGGTGTTATTTTGGGAGGTCCTTAGATCCAAAATGAGGAAGAATTCTGACATAGTTTGACTTTAGTACACTGTAAACCCAAATAAATTGGCAAAACTAAAAAATATGAGGCAATCAGTTGCCTCAAAATTTTTAAGCTAAGAAATTCAAAGTTTAAGTAAGCAGAACTGGCAGATTTTTATTTTGTACTCATACATTTTAATTGTTCTTAATTTTAAATGTTTGACTACACTAATTCATACATTTAACTTAAAATTTTCATGTAACCTCAATGTGAACATATTTATTAATGTAAACTTAGCTAGCTATAATAAGCTAATTCAGAAAAAGCTAATTTGCTAACATGTTAACAACAGCATGGTATAGCACTTGCTGAAAGAGTGCAGAAAAGCATTTAAAACATTTAACATACTTGCTCTCAAACTAAGCCGCATGCACCAGCTGTCACCATGATGGTAACTCTCCAAAAAAAACCACATTAATAGAAACATTAACAGAAACTCCTCTGAATTAGCATAATAAAACATTAATCACTACAAGGGGTGGAGCCAGACATTGTAAACATTCGGGGCTTAGCCCAAATCTATTTTGACCAATAACATTTTAATAGCTTTACTGACATGAAAGGAGATTTGTTGTAGTATTCTTGAGTAAAGTTCATAAAATGTACATAATTTCGCACTGAAATTTGAAAACTTTATTGGGTGTACCTCCTCTAGGGGGGTCCGGGGGCATGCCCCCCGGTAAGAAAATTTTGTACATTTTAAGGTTAAATGCATGAATCTGGTGCACTTTGGAAGCTCAAAATTAAGAGCTTCAACCCATGTACAGTGTGCAAATTGACCAAAGAAACAGCATTGTACCTGGACATGAAAGAGGGTTCAAACATCTTTTTAGTTGTGATATAGTCTCAGTCTACATTGTGTTTTAGGATGCCAAACAATTATTACAATAAAATAATAATATAATAATGTTTTAGGCCTATATAATTATTCATATGACAGTAATATCCATATAGGCCTATTGTAACAAATGCACTCTAAAATAAATGACAATTTTTATTAGTTACTTTACACAACAGTATAGGGAAATTACAATACTTCTGTACTAATTTCTAAGATAAATCCTTGAGCTTTTATTTTGATCACCAGCTGATCGCGTGAGTAAAGCGCACACTTATATTTAAAACACGCAGGACAGACAGACTACTTAATCACTGTCTTTTGCTGTTTTATAAAGGCACAAAGCCATTTCATGGTTTCGATTTTAGTTCGTTGGCAAAATACAAAGACCATTTAGCTATGTACTGTATGTTTTAAAATTTCAGTTCATTATGAAACGGTGGTGGCGGCACAGGGTCATTATTGGGAAACACTGAATGAATGTTTAGCTGACAAATGTGCTAAAGTTGTCATATCAGCTGAAATATAACAAAAACCCTTCAACCGGACCGAAAGAGAGTATCAAGGCCTGCCGCTGCTCTGAGTGAGTGACAGGAGGCGTGGCTCTGTACAACTGCAGTGTGCGTGAACTCGCTGTCGGAGAGAAGAGAGAGAAAGGATACTGTAGAAAAGCGGTATTGAACTGTTTAACATATTTTAATAGAGAGATATGTTTAGAAAAATTATATTTTGACAGCTGAAACCCGAAAGATTCGGGGCTTTTGAAAAAAGCATTCGGGGCTCCAGCCCCCTTAGCCCACCCCTAGCGCCGCCCCATTCACTACTAAATCTCCCACTTAACATTAATCTTGCGCAAAAAAAAAAAATACTTTATATAACACTTAATTTCAGAATTTCATCATTTACTCTCCCTTTCGAGTGCCATGGGCAAAGCATGCTGGGAAACAGTAATCCCAGCCCAGTTTCAGTTAAACTTAAATTCATCTAAATTAAAAGAAATAAGTTCATAAAACTCAAAACAGTTCAGTTTACTTAAAATATATCAGTTTTGTGAACTCGAAAGAAAAAGAAAGTGCTAAATACTCCTAAAAACTAATTTGAATAAACCAATTTGTTTAATTTAAGTTTGTCCTACACTCTTAAAACAGATGTGTTAAAAACAACACATCCTGTGTTAGATCTTAACACACCCATGTGTCTAGTTAAGGACAACACATTTTGTGTTACTTTTAACTCAAACATGTGTTATTCCTGCTCATTTTCTACACACAAATGTGTTATATTTACACAATTTGTGTCAATTATGTACACAAAATGACACAAAATGTGTCACAAAAAAATAACACAAAAGATGTGTTATTAATTAACACATCTTTTTGAGAGTGTACTCAAACCAATTAATTATTTTGAGTGTTAGGGTTTACAGTGTAGCAAAAACTGAACATCTTAACATATCATTGGACTTCTCTAATTTTGTTGTGTACATAAGCACTGAAAACCACACTCTTAAAAATAAAGGTTCGTTATTGGCATGATGGTTCCATGAAGAACCTTTAACATCCATGGAACCTTTCCACTGGATAAAACGTTCTTTATAGTGGAAAAAGCTTCTTTAGATTATAAAAATGTTCTTCACACTGGTTCATTAAAGAACTGTTAAGTAAAAGGTTCTTTGAGGAACCAAAAATGGTTCTTCCATGGAACACAGCACTTGCATGACATCATGTCAAAGTGAGGAGTGTATCTGTCTATATCCCATGCAAGAATATCCATTATTCATCTGTACAAAGATCTATAGAAACCTGATGAAAACAAAGCTATATGGGGAGAAAATCCTGCTGGAACCGCTCCCTCGATTCAGGAAAGACACAAAGACGTTTATGTGGAATCAAATTCTCGTCAGCTTTCATATTAAGTCCTTCACTTTTTCTCCCATTTATGGGGAGCTTCAATCAAACAGAACAGGTCTCTGCACTTAAATGGAAAGTTTGCCCAATGTATTATTCTCTTCATCTTGCTTGAAACATTTAGAGTTATATAAGAATATAGAGTTGTATGGACAACTGGGAGTACGTAAACTTGAGAGTCCATAATCACCATTTGTATGGAAAAAAGCTACCTGGACATTCTGCTATAGTCAACTCCTCTTGAGGAGAAAATGGCATCATATGCGTTTCAAACATCATGAGGGGTGAGTAGATGACATCATTTGAATTCGTTTTAGAACTATCATTGCATGGCTGCAGACTTTTGACCCGCACACCTTTGAAAGCTCGCTGGAATCCACAATGTGAGGTCTGAAAAACATCAACAACAGGCCCTCTTAATGAAAACCTGTGTTTGTTTAGTCCAAGTGAAAGTTTCTCTGGATACCACATCCTTCCAAAATTTGGATGCATCCAGATAATGTGTTTTCCAAAGCACAGCACACTCTCTGGGGAAGGGAAGCCAAGATCAAAACAGAACAACGGGCAGAGGTTTCCGCTGCACGCTGGACATTTGAGAAGAGATTGATACACGCATAATGGTGGAGTGTGGACGACTGCCAAAATGTACAGCCATCTCACAAAAAAACTCAATCACACGTGCCTGCTAAAAAGATTATGTCCAAATAATGTAAAATTAATCAACTGAAAGATGTTTATAATGCAGTAAATAGACCATATATGTTTGTGTGTGTGTGTGTGTGTGTGTGTGTCAGGTGTGTTTCCTCCGAGGAAGCAAGGGAGGCAGTGCCTCCTCAAAAAAAAAAATAGTAATATAATCTATATTACAGATAAAACAACACAAATATTACAAATTACGACATTAAAAAGAGCGCAAGTCACTCGCTATTTCTAAAGGAACACTGCCCAACAGTAAAGCTACAGCAGGTGTCATGCCTCCCTTTCCACTCATAGAAAACCATTAGACCCCCAATAGCGTGCGGTGGTTTTTGTGGGGGGTAATTGAGAATGAATGGGGGAAAGTCACATGAGAGGAGGCAATGTCTCCATCGCGCTATGATTGGATGTAATTGGTTATGATTGGTTTGTGCGATAAATCCCGCCTCTTGTTTACGTGCATGTTCCGCGCGTCAGTTTGAATGAACAAATGATGGCGTCAACAGGAAGACTAATTGAAAAGTAAGTAAACAGATCACCCAGTTAGATATCACTGCCTTATGTCACGTCAAAATGAAACTTGAAATGGACTGAAAACAGGATTTTTAGTGCAATCAGCTTTGTGAAATTAAAAATACACCTTCGTGTCTGTGACAGACGGTGTTTACGGAGCATGACTGATGATCCAAAATAGCCTAAGTTGACTATTAAAAAGAAAAACATCAATACACAAATAAAATATATTGTTTAAATTGTTACAGCCTTTACTTATTATTTTGGAATGAATGTAGAAATGCTTAAAACACTAACTTGGTTTTGATAAATAGAACATTTATTACAATACATTGTTAATGTAAAATTACAAAATAGAATTGTATTTGGTTTCTTTTTTTCTTTTTTGATGTAATGTAAAGTAATGTTCATTTAACAAGTAAGATGTGTCAATGTTAAGAGTAATACACATGAATTTACATTTGATTCGTAAATAAATAAAAAATGTGCCTCCTCATTTTAGAACACCACTGCACGCCACTGGTGTGTATATTATATTAATATAAGTGTTTATATTTCAAGTGCTGTAAATAGACCCAGAATTTTGAATCACATTTTTCATGTTCATACAGTGTGACTAAGTAGAAATAATTAATGTATTAATCTCTTAATTAATATAATCATAAAATTGCATGTTAGATACTTGCACAAGAATTAGAAAAATGTTGTTTAAAAAGCTATGACAAGCCATTATTTATCATAATATTATTCATAATACTGTCATAGTATTAAAATAAACAGTAAAAAAAAAAAAAAAAAAAAAAAAAAAAATCTGCAGAAATCTTAACAAGTGCAAGTAATGGATTTGCATTATCTACAATTCAAATTCTGGTCCCATGCAGGCTATATTGTCATCCAAAATCTCTTTTATGAAATGAAAACAGGAATGACACAATTACAAATTATTTCTGGTGTCAGTTCAAGGCAGCAAAACAAAAGTAAATCATTTGACCATGTGTCACCTCTTCTCTAGCAGTAACAAACTTTGAGTAGAAAATCTTTAATGGGTTTCTTTGAAGCAAACAAAGGTAGTCTCACAAGCACTGATGCAATCAGTGTGTTCATGATATCCTACCTACGTATCTGTCACAGCATTCCCACAAAACCCAGTCTCAGCTTCACAATGCTACCTTGTGTTTACCGCTTACCTTACGGAACCTCAGAAAGGTCTGCAGCCTGGGCATAAGCGTATGGCAAGCCTTAAGGATCACCTCTTTCACTTCCATCCAGACGGTTATCAAAATAAAATTCCTCTCAGGACCAGAAAAGAAATATTAAAAAATTCAATAAACGGAGCAATTCCAGTTGGGTCCTCCTCGCACCGTCAGTGCTCGGGGCCTAATTATTGTGTTCAGAGCACATATGGAGGGAGCGAGAGTTTCAAAACACCACAAGATCTGGAAACGCTTTCCCTCTGAAATGAAGCTTCTGGCTAAGAGTACATTATCAGCAGGTATACAGCGAGTAGAGTTTCACAGAAATTGCGAATTATCATCAGGCTTTAGGGGAGGGGCACAGATTATTTGACAGGAAAGCTGAAGGGGATCTCCTGAGGGTCCAGCACGCATGTTTAAGCGCACATACAAACACAGAAAACTCAACTGGGAACACAAACTAACTGCTGTGGGTGGAGGGACTATCATTTCCTCTTGAGGTGGAGTAATGCTAATTAAAATAAACAAACAATCATATAGGCTCAGTAAACATCCTGTGATCTGTCAAAAGGTTACCCGGACAGCAACCAACCGTTTGAAGTGAAACCAAAGCTATAAATGCTGATTTTTAGTGTATGCCAAGCCCCTTAATTCCATTAGGGGAAGTAATGCTTGCAAACTGAAATCACAAATTTAGTCTTTTCCATTAGGCTACTTCCTCTTTCCTGTTGAACAAGCTATGTGTGAAGAACTGGGTGAGACAGGCTTCTGGTGTAATCAAATCAAGCGGTGAGAGATTACAGGCTGAGTTTTGTCATTCAAATAAAACCTCAAAAGCCTGATTTCACTTTAAAGTTGGCCCTATGGACTCATAACAAAAGTCTTAATGGATCAGACCTTTCCTTCCAAACAGATCCAGCACTGCAATCAGAATAATCAGGTTTACAAAGAGACAGAACAGGCCAGATTTAACTCAAAATCACAAACTATTACTATTTCTCATATTTTAGTAATGTTTCTAAACCTATAACTCAAGAAATTAAATATTGGCATGTAACTTGTGTATTGTTTGGCTTGTTGAGGAGAGGTGATAAAACTTATCTATGCAAACAATTTTTGTGTTGGTTTCGAGGAAACTGCATTTGAGTTTGTTTGTTTTTTGTGCCATCTCATTTGCAGAGTTCGAGAAGAACAGCAGTCCAACAAATTAATTACATTACCGTTATGTTTACATTCATATTTTAGAGAAAAACTAATGTGTAATGACTAACACTTTGATTTTTAAATAACAATCAAGGTTACAGATAATTAAACATATTTCATGTAAACCCATGAACTACTCTCAACATACTTTAAACTGCTGAAAATCAATGTTCACTAACTGGGATGTTTGGTTAATCATTTACGTTGCATACGGTCTCAAAATAGTCTTATGACACACATTTCATGTGTAATTTGACCCCATTCTTGATTATTCACTTCTCAAACAGTTCTTCCTTATGCAGGACAAACAACAACATAAACCAGGAATCCAACCAAGTCCTTTTCTTTTAAACTGAGATTTCTTAGTTCCTTATCACTTAGGTCTCACTAAAAGCAATCCTAAATAAATATATGTGACCCTGGACCACAAAATCAGTCATAAGTCGCACGGGTATATTTGTAGCAATAGCCAATAATACACTGTATGGGTCAAAATGATCAATTTTTCTTGTATGCCAAAAATCATTAGGATATTTAGTAAAGATCATGTTCCATGAAGAGATTATGTAAATTTCCTACCGTAAATATATCAAACATGTATTTTTGTAAGTAATATGCGTTGCTAAGGACTTCATTTGGACAACTTCAAAGATGATTTTTTGATTTTTTCGCACCCTCAGATTTGTATCTACTAGTATCTAATAGTTGTTTCACTATCAATGGAAGGCTTATTTATTCAGCTTTCAGATGATGTATACATCTCAATTTCAAAAATTTACCCTTATGACTGGTTTTGTGGTCCAGGGTCACATGTATCTGATTAAAAGTAAAGGAATTCATATCAAACCAGATGACACAACTATTAGTCACAACAAAAATCACGCGGACACTGATTCGTTCGGTCAGTTAAAATTATCAGTGGTGACACCCTATCAAAGTTTAAATGCAGGTAAATAATAATTATCTAAAGTTGAGGATACAAAACTAAACTTAAATCACATTTGCATACATTTGAGAATTTTTGGTTTGCTCATGTTGTAATTGCAAAATATTCATATCCAAACAAGGCAGCATTAATCAACTTGAAATTTAACCTTACAAAAAAGTCCCACAAATGTGCAAAGAAATAGGGCTTTAAATAAACAATTTGCACAACCAATAAAACCTGATTTACAGCTTATCACTGAGCAGTTCAGAGAGCAAGTATAATAGCTCCACTCCTGTAAGAAGGCAAAACAGACTGCTGAGTTTGTGTACAAGTGTGAGAGATGGTGAAAAAGAAATGACTGAACAGAGGGGACAGACACAATAATTCTCAAAGAAAAAAAAAATCTAAAAAAGAAAAAAGAAATCAGAAGTTAGAGAAAATAAGTTTTTAGTACTTCAGAAAGTGCACACCACAGAACAAAAACAGCCTTAGCCGTGCTAGGAGACCAGCTGAAATCAAGAGGATCGATAAAACATTTTATACCGGTTTAAAAGGTTGTTTTAAAAGCATTATTATACTTTACAGCTACAAGTAACCAAAGGAGAAGGTATTAAAGCATACGCTGCTTATAAACAGTATGTACTGTGAAAAGTACAATTTAAACAAAAATCACTTGATTCTTGTGACAACTACAAGCGAGGGAGTGCAGAGTAGCGCGAGCGCTGTGATCATTCGCGCGCAAAGCTGTGGAGTCTCGGGAACGCTCATTGTAATCAACGAAGCCGTCCAAAACCCGCGCGAATCGGTTAAGTTCTACATTCATCGCTACTAAACAAATGAGTTGTAAAGTATAATAATACCTGTATTTGATTTCCGCTGGACGTCTGCGATAAATCTCACCTGTTTCTCTGACTCCTTAGCAGAGAATCAAGTCCGCCTCCCTGCAGAGTCGCTCGAGCAGGTAAGCTACCAACAACAGGTTTAAGGGAGCGTCGACCCACCTTCGTTTTTTAACTCTTTCTCTACCAAACACAAGGGTAGATACGAATAGTACTTGCGGTGTAAAACGAAAGCGGTGTATCTTTTATAAGTGTATTCCTACATTTAGCTCTTCACACAGTATTCCCGCCATCTGTCACGCTGAGGGTCAGAGGAGAGGACACGGTTAGCTGGGTATTCACAGTGCCAGTGGTGTTGGTTAGGGTGGGAGTTGTTCTTAACTTGTTTGGGTTTTAAGCAGTAAAATGACATTTGGAGGCCTTCAGGAAGAACTCCTCCTTTGTTTTGTAAACGTGCTGGTGGCTGAGGGGCATTTTTGCAGGAATGGACCAGCTGTCTGTTCTCATGGTTGTTGCCAGTAGACAAATAGAGGTACAATTGCCTACACAGCTATAATATTGACTCAGTAAAAGTGAGCCCATAGTGATTGAGCTCATGGACATGATTATGGCGACAACCATGTACCTTGACTTTGCAGTCATTAAAAAGACATTTAGTCTAATTAAAAAGACGTTTTAAGTCTCTATATAGACAAACTATATAGAAGCATAAAATCATCTGAGGAGGACATCTAAAGCTTCACACACAGTACTGGTTTTGTGTGAAACATTTGTCATGTACACTGGTGTAGACAGACTAACAATGGCTTTGAAACCTGATACAGGTGCACTGAGAGCTCCACTCCCACTGTGCCTCTCCCCTTCATTTCCAAACAAATTCCAAGCTATTCCCAAACAATAGTGGAACCGACAGTCACTGCTTTCATCTATTTCTTGTCATATTTAATCAAAAGACAAAAAAAAAAAAAAAAGTTGGAAAAACATCAGGTTTTAGTTGAACTTTGTTGGCACTGTCCTCTATAACTCAAATGCTTTGGAATGAGGTAAAGTTCAGAGAAACTGAGAACATGAGAATGAACTTTCCCTGGAATTTTGTAAAAATACTTTGTGGTGAAACTAAAATGAAAATGAACATCTTATAGGAAATATATTTTCTTAGGAAGCTATTTTTTTAAAAGGTAAGCCAAAAGCCTCTCTCTTTCGCTCTCACTCTCCTCCTTGCTAGTTTCAATGGCTTTATGACATATAATTATTTAAATTACCAAATGAATGAGACAACAATTTGAAAACGAGAACAAAAACCCTTCTCTTTCTTTCATACTCAGTCATTATCACTCTCCCTCCATCACTTTCTGGCAAATTTCAGTGATCTTCAGGATCATTTACTGTTTTTGAAACTGAGAAGCTGAAAGCATCTGTGATAACAATAGTAACCTTGCAGCTACAACACCAAGCCTGACTCAGATCCCAAGATCTGTGCTAACAGTGTCTCAGGAGATTAAAATGTTCCCTTTGAAGTGAACATGCAAAAAGCTAAATTTTTTTTTTTTTTTTTTACTCTACTGCCAAAGCCGTATTCTGAAACAAAAATTAGGAATATTATCTTATTATATTTCAGGTATGAATTTGACTGAAATCATTACCTGCTAGAAGTGAGATGCAAACATGTCCATCCCGTATTCTTTAAGAGATAGCTGACATTAAAGAAAATCTAACCCTGTTGTGCCACCCTGTAGCTCTTATTAACTGAAATCTGTTACAATGTATTATCAAACCTCTAAAATTTGTTCACATACATGAAAAAAGGGGATGGGCGCCCTGACAACCTGTAAAAAGACACGAGTAAGTGCATTACAGAATGAATGCAAACAGAAAATGGATTTAAATGTTTTCTTTGGATGCAGTTTACAGGGTAATGGCTATAATGGGATATTAAAGGGTTAGTTCACCCAAAAATGAAAATAATGTCATTTATTACTCACCCTCATGCCGTTCCACACACGTAAGACCTTCGTTAATCTTCGGAACGCAAATTAAGATATTTTTGTTGAAATCCGATGGCTCAGTGAGGCCTGCATAGCCAGCAATGATACTTCCTCTCTCAAGATCCATAAATGTACTAAAAACATATTTAAATCAGTTCATGTGAGTACAGTGGTTCAATCTTAATATTATAAAGCGACAAGAATATTTTTGGTGCGACAAAAAAACAAAATAACGACTTATATATTGATGGCCGATTTCAATACACTGCTTCATGAAGCTTTGGAGCGTTATGAATCTTTTGTTTTTTGTTGCACAAAAAATATTCTTGTCGCTTTATAATATTAATATTGAACCACTGTACTCACATTAACTGATTTCAATATGTTTTTAGTATATTTCTGGATCTTGAGAGAGGAAATGTCATTGCTGGCAATGCAGGCCTCACTGAGTCATCGGATTTCAACAAAAATATCTTAATTTGCGTTCCAAAGATGAACAAAGGTCTTACGGGTGTGGAACGGCATGAGGGTGAGTAATAAATGACATTATTTTCATTTTTGGGTGAACTAACCCTTTAATGGCAAAAGTTTTTATAAGTTTTTACAGTGTCTTTCAAATGCTAAAACACACAAGCTTTAGGCTACCTCACTATATCCTTCCCTCGCTGTAGGAAAAGTTGTAATATCCTGTTCTGATGTCATGTAGGAAGGCTGTATTGTGAAGCGGCTCTCCTTTATTTCCCATTGCTTTCGTTGCTTTATTTCATCTGTCTCCAAAACAGCTGAGTAACTACTACTCAGTGGACAAAATGTCACTTTGATGGTGACTTGATCGCATCAAGATCATGGCTGTCTTCAAATTCTGTATGATTTTGGGTGCAAGTAACTCTGAAGCTGTACCATATACTTAGTGTTAGATCATATAGTGAAACTCAATTCTTAGTCTACACTCAGATTTATGCAGCATGCCAACATCGCCTCCCAGTGGCCCATTGTGATAACATGCCCAAACATTTCCTTTGATAAATACTTTCTGTCCTACTGTTTTCCCTAATAAGGATTTATGCTCTTTTGCTTACCAATCCAACCAAACAGAAAGAATATATTTGTCAAAAATACACCGTTTAAAGGTGGAAATTCATTATAGCTAATTTGTTTTACAATAGAAACGGATCACAAATCTCTGAAGATACTCCATTCAAGCTAAATTTTCTCTAAGGAAGATAGAAGATTGAAATAACATAACAGTATATGCGCAAAAGGCAATGTCGTCAATTTGCTTAAAAGATTGATCTTTTAGCATCAGCATTGGTTGTGTCCGTACAGAAATAGGTCCGTGTCATTTAAGGAACTGCCAGAAGTGAAATTTTAAAAGGGAAACCACTGCTACAAAGAGGATTTGAAAACACACATTCTTGTTTCTATCAGCAGAGTAACCAAGGCTGTAAACTGCAAGGCATATATGGTCTTCTTTAAACTTAATTTTAAAGTTAATTCAAAGTTTGACTTTTAATTTAAAATTACGCTTATTGCTGTTATATGTGTTTGGATTTCAATTCATTTGAATTCTGCATAAATTTAATTTTGAATTGGAATCTAAAAGGCATTATCAATTTAATTCTGAATGGGGCACAACACTTATAAACAGGTAAATCTGTACCTTTATTGTTGGAGGTGAGCATGAAGTGTTGGTCTGAGGGTTTGGCAATCCAGCAGGTGCTTTATCTGTCAGTGACAACAGGTCTAGATTCAGGTCTGATATGGATTCATAAATATTCTCAGAGTCTGGTGATGGCAATGGTTCTGAACTGGAACTTTCACTTTCAGGCTCTATTGGGGATTCCAGCTCGGGAGACTTCCTGTGAGGCCTGGTCTCATTTAGGTTCTTGATGACGGGGAGCTCCACAGGTTTGGCAGGGGTAGGTCTATGGAGAGGGTCAGCTGGGCTGAAGCTGGGAACTCTAAACTTTTCAGGCACTGTTTCAGCTGGAGCATTGCGAGAGCCAAACAGCAGATTAGTCGCATGATTCATCCTCTTCTTCTGCTGTGATGATTCTGAGGCAGAAACAGTGTTCAGGGAGATGAGAGAATCTGAAGGTCCGCCATGTTTGTAAGAAGGGGGCTCATGTAAATCCAAAGGAACACCAAATGTCGACATGCGGTTTTCTGTCTTGTGGTAATTCCCTTTGGAGCGAAGTCTAATTGTCACCTCATCTGGTTTGCGTATCTCTGTGAGGTCAGGCACTGCAAGCCTCACATCAGGGGCTGGAGGCTCTCTGAAGTCCAGAGGTGAAGGGATGTTGGGTGGAAGCTCTTTCACATATTTAGCAGGGATATAAAATGGCTTGGCTTGTTCATCCTTGCGCACATGCCACCAATGATCATTTGTTTTGGACAGGAGGATGTAGCGCTCGTTGGGTTTAATGGACACCATGTGGCCATCCCGTCCCTCATATTCATATTCAAACTCCACCAATACCAGGCCCAGACTGTGTAAGGACGTCATCTTACCCGTCTCACCCATTCACCCCTTAAGGGAATCAAGCTGGAATCAAGGCTCAGGAAAGGCCCTCCTGTGGATAGAAAACAAATGAGAGGATTATAAAAAGCAGTTTGAGCATAAGACACAGATTACTGTTTAATAGCTGTTCTCACATCTGAGTCATAAGCAAACAGCACCTGCTCTGTAAGTGCAAAAACAACAGCACTTTGGCTGACCTTTCTACTGATCCAGCTGTTCAGACTTTGCCCAACCAGCCTGATTCAATCAAAATGAGATAGATCATACTACTCCTTCCGCAAAGTCATATCTAAAGTTTTTTGAACTGTGATTTTCATGTCATGTTGCAGTGACTACAAATTCTGCAGTAAAAGCAAGCACAGTATTTCATTACATCACAGTACCACATTCCCAGAGCTCTGGATCATTTTAAGCTGACAGTGGAGATCATTAACCTCCACCTTTTGTCAACAGCTGATGTTTAACTTAAGAAAATTTAAGGCTGGCAACTGTGATGTAGTGCACTGATATGGACCAATAACTGAGGTTAAATGCTATTGTTCTGATCAATGACCTGAAGCAATCAATTTAGCGTGGCCTCCACAGCCATTCAAGTAAGATTAGAGCACCCGTTTGATGCTCTAGTAGTTTCAATAAACAGGATAACGTCGTAGAAAATTGCTGAATTTAAAGAGACTACCAATGGTCTCTACGATCATCATAACTCACAATGCTTTTGGGAAACGCAGCCCAGATCAATCGGATTATATACATGTTACATATTATTATTATTATTATTACACTGTAAAAAAAAATTGTTGGTTTAACTTAAAAAAGTAAGATACCTGGCTGCTTTAAAATTTTGATTTCATTGAAATGAAAAATTTCAGTTAATACAATGAAGTCGATTGGTTTAAACAATGTTTTGAGTTTCTGTTGATATCTGAACCACATTAATTATTAATTATTATTGAAGTTGATTTGATAAAAGAAATTTTTTTTGTGATAATAAATCATGAAAATATTTTTTTTACAGTGTACGTTTATATATGTGTATAGGATTATATTGATTGACAATTCATCTTGTTTACTAAGTACTCAAAGTACTTTTGAAAAGATTCACCCTTGACACAAAAGTGGTTGTTTAATGTTTACTAAGCATCGTTTATCACTTGTTAATCTTTTCTATGTGGTTTGACTACTGGAAAGGAAGTTTACTGTAATACGAAAGACAGATAACAGCATAGTGTCAGTAATCAAAGTGCTATTTGGATTCAGCTGCCAGCAAATTTATGTAGAAATTCATCTGAGATATTAAGGTATAGACATAGGAAATTATGTCATTCTAAGGAACATTGTTTGATCTATTGCTAAAGCACTGGAGAGGTGATGCATTTTTGCAATTCTAATGTAAATATTACAGTGCTGCACCTTTGTTTGTTTTTTCCTAATGACCACTATTTCACTTGATCTTTTTAAAATTTTTGGTTTTCGTGGTGGCTCTTTTTAAAAGACTTCCTTCCCCTTGCTGAGAAGGAGAGAGGAAGACTGGGTTGCACTGTCAGCAACACAAATTTACTTTCTACAGATTTGAGATGTGTATGTGTGTGTGTGTGTGTTCTGGTTATGGCTATGTTGTGCTTGGTCAGGGGCCTCAAGATGTCAAGTCCCTCACCCCCAGTGCGCCATGCTCTTTTTAAACATCCAATGTGTAGTAGTTGTTTGAAGCTGCGTCAAATCAAAGCAAGCTTGCTTCTTCAATCAAAAAAAATCTCCAAGGATCTTATATGTAGTTCTTTTATGTCTAACCACAGCAGAGTCTAAACCACAAAGTAAACACATGTGCTATGGGACTGTTTCATTAGATAAGCAGCATTTCAGACATGATTGGGTCAAAATATATAATTAAATTACGTATTATACGCATTGATTGATTTGATTAATTATATATTTGCTTTTGTTTAATCACTTTACACAGAGATATGTAAAGCTAGCTTTGAAAGGGCGTCTCTTTAGAATTTCTTGTCAGACCTGATGTTTTTTTGTATAATCGTGAGTGATAGAGCCAGCTGCATGACTCATGAGACTTGGGAGATTTTAAAGTTTAAAAAGCTTTTAAGTTTGAGCTGATTGGTAAATTTGTAGGGTAAACATACCTATTAAGCTCAAGTACCAATTAAGCACACTACCATCTTTGAGCTCAGATTATAAAAAGAAAAAAATAATGTATTATCCTACTTGATGTCTTAACCAATTGATGTGTTTGTTACTATATACCTCCTGTAATTTCAAGAAAATCAGGCCATTGCACACTGAGATATGGGTGTTCACACTGTCTGGTGGCCATTTTGAAAGTTGTCTGAAAACTTTCACCAAAAGAGGAGCCTCTTAAATGTGCATTTTTAAGGTGGTTAAGTCTTTTTTTGGGGTAGTTATAACTACTTACTGCAAAATTAAGAGATTAATGTTTAGACTTTTCCATATAACCTGGAACCTGCATGTGGAAAATTATTACAGTTAGATCCAAAAAATAGTTTTAGCAACATAGCGCAGATGCTACAGAACATAGTTAGCCTACTAGCTGTATAAGATTGTTTGCTACACTAATATATTACTTTTCAGGCATTACTGGCTTGTACTTTTAAATCCATAATATTATACATTTACAGTTTATTGATGGTCTGTGGTTTTAAACTGCTGAAATTTTTAAAGACTTCATATTATTGTTAGGTGAGCTTAAAGGGTGCACTACTATGAAAATCACAGCTTCAGTGTGACATCAATAAGAAAAACTATAATTTCATAGATATTGTCAATAATAGTTGTTCATATTAAAATATGTATAAACTTAATACATGACCTAGATTATTTATTTATCAAAATTGTGTCCTTTAAATTTAATGTAATATTTATTAATTAAAAATTGTTGCTGCTCCAATTTAATCTCAGTGTGCTCCCTTTAAGCTCATCCACATTAAATGTCTATGTAAATACTTCATAAACAGACTTTAAATTTTAACTGACTGGTTGTCACTTTAAGTTAATGATTAATAACTTATTTTCACAGCCTTAAAGGGTTGGTTCACCCAAAAATAAAAATTACCCCATGATTTACTCACCATCAAGCTATCCTAAGGTGTATATGACTTTCTTCTTTCAGACGAATACAATCAGAGTTATATTAACAGTTTTCGTATTAAATAATGTCCTGGCTCTTCCTAACTTTATAATGACAGTAAATAGAGGATGAGGTTTTGAAGCCCAAAAAAGTGAAACCATCCATAATGGCTCGGGGGGGTTAATAATGGCCTTCTGAAGCAAAGCGATGCATTTGTGTAAGCAAAATATCCATATTTAAAACTTTTTAAAACTAAAATAACTAGCTTAGTTCCAACAGACGGCCGTACACATCGATTTACAGCGAAAGAGTGAACTCTTGACTTGACGCATGACGTAATGACGAACACGGAAGCGCAGAGGATAGAGCAAAGCAAACCACCGGTCATTAATTAGATTATATAACTGATCAAATTTAATGCCTTGTTGCTTGATTTTAGTGTTCTGTTTTTTTTTTTTTTTTTTTGTGATAGACTCTGTACCTTCAAATAAAAAAAAAATTCAATTATATAAACAAGAATTTTTAATAAAACATGTTGTGAGCTTAATGGCATCAGGGGTGTGCTTAAAGGGTACCCATTAAGCACAGCCAAACTTTTTGCATTTAATGATCTACATCTTAATTATAATGCTCTTGTCATTTAAAATAAAATGAAATAATATTGTGTGAGAGATTAATATTTTCCTTTCTGCAATTCAGTAAATTTCTTTTTATGTAATTCAAATTACAGCTTCCTTTAAGGGATGGCCAATTAAATTCATGTTCCAACTCATCAACTGTAAGGAAGCCTGTTTTTCAGTTATGAATTTAAAATGTCTGGGAAACTCTCAAAAGCAGTTCATTTGCGGGATATGTAAAAACACTCTTTCAGTCGGTTTGCTCAATTTGCAGACAGATTGAAGTACCCTTACAGCCACTACTATACTGGAATGTAAATGTAATTTGAGCAATTATATTTTTAAAAAAATTATTTACCACTCATTTGTCACAAAAAAAGATTAATTTAATAACTATTTTAACTGATCATGCATCACATCATAGGAATCCAGAAACTGGTCGTCAAAAAATAAGGCAAACTGAAATTATTTGCTCTTAGCAATATGAAAAGGAGAAAAATCCACTTGGTCTACAGAAGACTTTATCAGCCTCTTGCCAAAACAACATCAGCTGCTATTTTTTTAACAAGTTAAGACATGTCTCCTGAGAGACAAACGAGATGAAGAACACCACCCTTGTACACTTGAAAAAGCTTACAAAAAGAGTTTGTAGACAAACAGAGCAGTTTCTTAAATAAGGAAATAAACAAAAGGCCTGACCACCTTCTCACTTTATAAACCATGGGGTAGCAATGGATTGAGATGAGGCCTTGTGGTCTACCAAAGGAGCACATTGCACAATCCAAGGAAGGAATGATAAAAAGCACTGCCATACATTTGATTCTGAGAATATATCTTCATACCGATATGCGCTTAGAGTATGCCAACTTAGATCTCAGATTGGATACATAATGTGTTTCACAAACAGTTCACCTTTGAAGGAGAGAGACCGAACCTGCTTGACAACTTTTGAGCCTGGAGTTGAACAGCAGCAAAGCAAAAAAGACAGAAGCATCAATGTGTGATTCATTATAATGGAGCAGTTTAAATAGAAATCAACTTGGAATTTGCACAAGATTTATTTGGGGGGGAGGGGTGTCCTTCCAGTTGGCTGTTAGTGCAGAACAATTGGAGGAGGCCGTTCCCATTTAGACACTGTTTAAACACGGAAACTCCTTGTTTTTCTCTAGCCCGACTTGCTTTGACCTTGCTGTGCTGTCTGGATCTCTCACAGGATGTTCATGGCGGGGGGGGAAATGGTTCCCTATGTGATGTGTTCACTCACCCTGCAGCACCCAGTCATTTTTAGAATTGGATTTAGGGCTGTCCTAACACTTCATTTTATCCCCTGCCATATTTTGTCAGTCCAAGGTCTTCAACATCCTCATTATGTTTTGAATAGTCTTTCATAGCCTGTCAGGTGTGGAACATAAAAATACAAGAACAAAAAATGTACAAATATTAAAAGCTATTGTCTTCCCCTTCTCTTCCTTGTTACATTTTTGAGATCGTGCCAGAGACTGTGAACATGCAATAATAATAAAAATTGAGGAACCAAATAATTCACATTAGCTTTGTTTGATAAACAGACTGACTTGTTATTTGTTGAAAATGATCAAATCTAATTTGTGCAAGTGTGCATTCAAACATGCACCAGGTTTGATGTCAGTAATCTCCAACTTCATTGCCTGCATAAATTGTGAAATAAATGCAATGAGATGTGAAAGCAATGGCAGATGTGATTTCTCAGCATCTTTGGTCAGCTCATCATGCAGAGCTATTGTATAGCTTCAGAATACTTGGAAATAGGTGCTTCTTTCATATGGACTACTTTAATGATAGTTTTTAATCTATTTTTAAGCTATTTTTTTGTATGGAAAAGAACAGCCTGATCATTCTATCTAACATCGCCTTTTGTGCTCCTTGAAAGAAAGAAAATTATACATGGTGAGTAAATGACAATTTTCATTTTTAAAAGTTAACCAGTAAACCAAACTCAGATGTGTACAGTGAAAATGCTAAAGTATGATTCTAAACAAAACCGGCTGTACTTTCAGATTTTAACCCAACCAAAGCAGTGGCCTCAGAAAGTCAGAGTTATTTTGAGGTGCGCACAAAGCAAAGACCTGAGGCAGAACCGAGATTCTCTTCGGAATGTGCCGTGTACTCGGATAGCTGTACCAGATCTGTGGTGTTCCAGTTTTCCTCCACACCCACACCCACCAGCCCAGTCACCTCAGGAATGCAGAAAGAGCACTCTCACTCTGAAGTCTACACACTAAAATGTTTAAAACATTTCCCCTCAGAGGGGATAGCTTGATCATGCACACTGTAAATGGATTAAGCATGCATATAAAATGATTCTTCCTATCTTTCTTCACAGGTTCCTTTGAGCATATGAAGCTGAATTACTAAGGTCGGAGAATGATGAGATCCAAAGACTGACACTGAATGACAGTGTTACTCACGTCACAATACTTTTTATCCCCATTTCACCAATCAGCTTGACAGCTGCAATTGATCAACATGTGCCACCAACACAAAGCAAAACTCTGAACACCAAAAATCAAGTGCGTATGCTCTGATTTTCTGGTCTCGCATCACAGCGTAAGATGGCTCACTGTGCCTTCTCTTTGTAAAATGCAACAAGTTGCTGTGTATGTGGGCAGACAGCTGTTTGTCACGCAACAAGACAGAAAAAAGGAAGGTAGGTATCTCAAACAGATTTTAAGGCTAAGAATAAAATGCAGAGGACTTTAAGAATGAATACAAAGTACATCTAAAGTAACCAAATTCATAGAAGTTTACCTGCTTAGGCAGGACCGGAGCACCATCTTCTCCACACCTTTGTTTCCTTCTCTTGTTCAAATTACATTTGTATGATCCGTCTCTTGTTTTTCTTTGTCTTTAAATCTTTTTTCCTTTCTCAGAAACTCACTCCGCTTAATATCTTAGACAGGTTTCGATCTTTTGCCGCCACTGCTTTGTCGTTACACCTATAGCTCAAAGTTCTTGCTCTGACAGTTGTTGCTCAGGGCCAGTGTATGTGTCTGTATGCTTGTATGTGGGTGGGTGTGTATACACGCTAGTGCTTTGTGCCAGTTTCAGCTTGCCTGCCTCCTCTGTCTGCATTCATTTCCTGTTCCAGCACACACATCATAGCTTCAGAAGGTTCAGACAGTTAGCAACAGGAAGAGAGAGAGATGAGGGTATGGTTCAACTCAATCATTTGAAAGAAAAGCCTCCTAACTCATAATCAATTTTTATTCCACAGAAGCAATAAAGCAATACTCGGTTAAGATGATGTTCCTTATCAAATAAGCTCAACAGTCTAATGTTCTGCAAAGTTACTATGTGTTTTAAGCTGTGTTGTGCCTCATCAACAAATCAGAATCAGGTCACCGGAAAGTTGGTGGGTGAAATCAATCAACAAAAGCTGTAGACAGGAACACATGACTGAGACTGCAATTGACAGGATGTTTTAACTTTTAAATAGTTTCCTTACCTGCAAACAGAAAGTTCTGCATTCATCTCTTCTGTTCAGATTTTTTATTGTATATTGTTTATTTGTATTAAAAGGTATTTTTATGCTACCCTGTACTGGCTCTCTTGTGGCAGTTTCATGCACTCCTCTTGTCAACTACTGAATGACAAACATCAGCTATTGCAAGAGTTCTCCATGCAGTTTCTATGAATAACACTTGGTGGTTGATTCACACCCATTTGGGCTCTGGTGGTTTCTTCCCTCCCTTCCAGTTTACACAACCTCTGATCACTTTTAGGCTGCAGAAAACTGAACAACCTCTAAATATAAATACTAAGAAATCTCACAGTGAGGGCGAACCAGGAACCAAGAGGAAGGTACTCATCCTCAAATGTGTGAGCAGGTAAACATGCCCTACCCCTGTCTTCTGGGTGGGGCACGTGAAGATTTACTGTTGCCTTTGGACTCTGTACTTTCAGTGATGTTCCATTTTGGCATGCTCTTGGAATGTGTAGTTCTTTCCTGGAACAAAAAGGGTGGAATTTTTTTGTTAGTATATTTAAATGAATCAGCTGTAGTTAGATCATAAAACAATATTCTAGTTACTCAACATTGTTTAGTGAACACATGCATCACATGGTGCATTTAGCATTGGAAAATGAGTGTCAAATGCTACACCAACGGCTAGTTTATTGTTACAACTGTTACAAACATGTATACATGTTATAGTTTCCTTTGGATTTTTTATTTATTTATTTTCAAAATATTGTACTGCCTGTGAAGCATTTTGCTAAATAAATTTTATAATGAATAATTTTAATTTTATAAATTTGCTTGTACATAATAAAATGTGCTGCTAGTGCCATTTATGTGCCATTTATAACTTTTTTTCAATTTTTTTCTAGCCTAAATAAGCAAAATGGTTCACAGGCAGAGAGTGTTTTTAACTTTTCTGATTTGGCTAAAATAGTGTGGGCCGCTCCCAGACACGTTTTTGCACTTTACAGAGCTTAAGGCTGACACCGTCACTAAGACAGGTGTGATTTAGTCATGTCTGTCAGGTAGTTGGATTTTTTTTTTTGTTAAATAAAACTAATTGTTGTGCAACCATAAACATTCCATAATGACGTATTTTTGAGTGTCAGTGTTTTTAGCCTTTAAGATCTCATTTGGAATGTTTTGGAATGGTGATGATGAATGATTCACATGGCAGAGAGTGTTTTTAACTTTTCTGATATGGCTAAAATAGTGTGGGCCGCTCCCTGACACGTTTTTGCACTTTACAGAGCTTAAGGCTGACACCGTCACTAAGACAGGTGTGATTTAGTCATGTCTGTCAGGTAGTTGGATTTTTCTTTTTTTTTTTTATTAAATAAAACGAATTGTTGTGCAACCATAAACATTCCATAATGACGTATTTTTGAGTGTCAGTGTTTTTAGCCTTTAAGATCTCATTTGGAATGTTTTGGAATGGTGATGAATGATTCACATGGCAGGTTTCAGAGAGAACTATTTCTGACTGTAGAAGGTGTGTTATGATGTCATTTGTGTCATAACTGATTGTATAATTTGTGGGAAAGCAGTCAGTTTAGTTCAGTTTATTTATTTTAAACTGATCAAATCATTTGAACTATAAAAAAAATTCCTCTATCAAAGTGTATTATTATAGTCTAATAAATATAAATGCATATTTAATAAACACCATTTACAAAAGCTAGAAAAGCTCAAATCAATTGAACAGTGATTGGTGATGTTTTTGACACTGTCCCTGTCAAGGTCTAGAAACATTCACATGTCTGTCCGTCTTTCTTTCTCCCTGCAGTCCTCCCTCTTCCTCATCCTCTGGAAGGAACCCCCCTGTTTCCTGTTCAGTAAGCCAGCCACATAAAGTTTCCTCTTCTCAAACTATCTCATTTCCTGTCGAGGATTCACATGTCCTTGCCCCAAACACACTCTGGAGTAGAGGACAGGTAGTGTGTGAGTTTGGGGACTGTGCATATATGATGACATACTGAGACATATAATCTACAGTCACATCACAAAGAAAGGTGGTGTGTGCATCTCTTGATCAAGTATGAACATGTCCCAGTAGTCTGTATGTATCTCTGAATGTTTTTTTCCTCATTTGAAGTAGCTAGGCTAGATAATATTTTGTAATCTAGCAAAACATCTAACTTTTTTCCAGTCCGAAGTACATTTTGCCTCAGTCAGATTCAATTTTGCAATTCACTGGACACAACATTTTCCTAATTCAGGCAGTTCTCCAATACTCATAATATTTAATCGAGCCATAAGCACAAACTAGACCAGGCAAGCAGTGCACGACATAAACTTTTATGGTTAATGTTTATTATTTATCAATTAGGCCTATATGTACAATAAGAAGGTAACAATACAAACAATTAACAACACAAAAGGTAAATCGATGGTGATAGGTGTTATGTAACTAGTCTACTTGATTTATTTCCCAAAAACTGTTTCTCTAGAGCAAAAGCCTTGCATATAAATGTAAACTGGAAAGCTGCGAATCTCACAGACTTGTTTAATCGTCACGACAGCAATGTTGCGCTGCCCTCTACCGACTGAGCCTTGCAATAACGGAGAGAGAACAAATTCTAATCATTTTAGATAGGCTACACTGATTTAGTCGGAGCTGTAGGCCTACCTCAGAATCAGGTCTCTATAAATTGAGGTGTATGGTTTCTCTTTTAAGACTAGCTTTGTGCTAGCCTTAAAGCAGCAGGGGAGAGTGGGGTAAGATGAGCCAGTGGGTAAGTTGACCCACCCCCTGTATCTTGGCAACCGTACCCTTTTATTGCCATGTGACCATATATTTTGGAACTACCCATTATTTCTGCCAGACTGTGAAAAGGAGAAGCACATGGGAGGAGTGGAAGGTGCCAGTTTACTTTAAAAACAGTTTTTGGCTTGTCAATGTAAAATTTTAGCATAACAGATGTAATGGCTGTTACATCAAAGCAAATTTGTCCATGTCTAAAAATATTTATGAATCATATTGGTGATTAAGCAATGTATAAAACCATGCAAATCATTTAGCTAAATATTATCCTGAATTGGTAAGCTAGCTTGTTTTTTTCCAAAATGGCAGCTATGGGGCAAAGTGAGCCAAATGCTGTGGGGTAAATTGAGCCAGTGTTTACTTCACCATAAGGCACTGAATTTACAGTGTAAGTTAAATCTCTGAAGTATAAACTGCTATAATTTCAATGTAATATTATGCAGCTGGGTTTTTTTTTTTTTTTTTTTGAATTTATTTGATAGGAACAGTGTATAAGTCCACCAAATCCTTCTCCGATATGAACCAGAAGATGTTTCATCATATATATCTTTCCACCAGTAGTCCCTAATGGCCTAACATGGTCAACATTGCAGAAAAACTACCAGACCAAGAACATTTTGACTAAAATATTTATTAGTTTCAGTAACATTTATTCATTCTAATTCAGTTTTTATTTAATTTTACTCAAATTCTCTGTTTAGTCTGTTTTTGGGAAGGTTACTACTTTGGTGTTCAACATATTGTTTCAGAAATGCAAACAATTAAAGATACTGAAATTTCAAATTCATTTGGTTGGTTTTATGTTGTTTAAGGTAGCTTTAAGAAAAGAAATACAAATATTTGTAATTGGATATTTGGTTATTATATTAGTTTTCAAAAGAGGTCTTTTAAAATCTTCAAAATTTCACATGGGTTTGATTCAGATTCAATTAGATGGTCAGTTTACACCCACCTACTGACTCGGCTCAACTTACCCCTAACCTGGGGCAAATTGAGCCACAGGAACACTTTTTTATAAGAAGCCATATTCTTAGAGCCCTTTGTCATAGAACTATTCTGATAATTTAAAATGATAGGAAACATCCTGAAATTACTTTAAATACTTTCATTGTACTTCTGCCTCATTTTCTCTTATCTTGAGGACCACATAAGTAAAAAAATGGCTCATCTTACCCCACTCTCCCCTATAGGCTACAATCCTCTACTTTTAGCTTTTATTTTTTTATACTCAACGTTTTACATTAAATTATTATAAATTTCTATTTTTAAATTCATTATAAGCTTTAATTTAGTCATTTTTAATGGATTTTAATAGCTTATACTAGATTAAGGTCAAATGTCCTTCTTAAATTAGGCTATTTATAATTTATTCCTATATAAGCTATAGGCTGATTTTATTGGAATGAGCAACAATGTTTTGGCCCTACAAGATGAATGGTAGCCTACTTTTTATTTTTCTAAATTGAACATAAGAAACTGACTGGGATTTTGGAATGAATTTCCAGACAAAACAAAAGGAGACAGCATATAGATAATTAACTATTTTTTCCTTTGAACTGACATAGACACTTAGCCCTATATTTTCCTTTTTTATTTTTTTTTAATTTTTTTTATGTGGCCAGTATTTCTTTACGCTTTGGTGTAAAACAGTTCTGTTTCCTTTTACAAGACTTTGTCGTCCATAGCGTGTTTTGCATAACATATGGATCTGGATTAACATCCTTTGATGATTCTTTGAAAGATAAATGAAAAAAGAGGAATAATCGACGATTGTTTTTTTAACAAAGTAGCCTATACGCGTCATTATAAAATTGCGTCATAATGCAAGCGAGGCTATGGAATTGCTAAAGGAACTCGTCACTTAGGAAAGTGAAAGTGAAATGCTCTATGTAAGCAATGAGGGATTACCACTAGCCCGAACTGTGTCATCACCTCACACAAACGGCTTGATGATGTCACCCTAAACAAGAACGGATACAATTGCTCTTGTTTTAAAAATTATTTTTGCACATTTTGAGTATGATTTAATTATTATTTTTGGTAAAACTTTATTTTACAGCATTCATTGTTAAGCATATTACATGTAGTTACTGTAGTAACAACTATAAATTGTGCATAATTACATTACATTCAGTATATAATTACACTGTAACACGGACACCTTAAAATAAAGTGTAAACTTATTTTAATAAATAAAATGTAGCCTAAGTGTGCAACAATGTGAAAACTCTCTTTTTGACAAATAACAGAGATAACGCGAGATTTTTCCAAAGGCAGAAATAAAAAAATAGGGATATGGATTACATATATAGCTTAATATTGACATCATTTGTTGACATCACTTGTTTGATGATGGCATTGCGGCGATGCCTACATAGTGAGAGTGATAGTGATTATGAAATTCCCAATTTGACTGAGATCCCTCTTGCTTTGTTTTCAAGATAAGTCAACTCTAACATCTCCTTACGTTTTCAAGGTGAAATAATGAACGGCCACCAAGACGAAAAGAATCACGTGATTCTTTCATTTTCTCCTTCTGAAACTTCCAATTGTAATACCGCTGGGCTTCCCGCGCAATGCACCTGCTGAAGGGAATGCAAATTACTAGGGTATTTTTTTCTCTCTTGGAGAGCACTATATAGCCAAGGTCTTACCATGAACTAGTATCCATATCGTAGTATTCATATCACTTGAACTGTAGCACTCCACTGTACTGCTGTCAATATAAAACCATTATGAGAACTTTTTTGTGTTTTCTGAGGCTTATCGTTTGTACGACCCTATTTGCAGAATCCTTTAGTCAGGACGGAATGAATTTGTCTAAAACAATTAGACTTCTAGGTGCACTGGTGAGTGGTCTAATTTATTTTGATCTATCTATCTATCTCTCTATCTATCTATCTTTTTTTTTTTTTTTTTTTTTTTTTTTTATATGTTTCGCACACTCCACAACATGCATGGTCCATTACTCTATTAATAAATATTTACTGGATTTATTAGCGAAAAGTTAAAAGATTAACAATATATCACGACAACAAAATTACATAGACTTACTTTATTAATCTAGGTTAATGTTAATTTATACATACTGTTGTTCATTGTTCATTTATTTGATTAATGTTAATTTATAGCCTACAACTTGTGTTAAATATTAATCAATATGTTAATAAATACTAATCAATGATAAGGACTAGTGTATTGTTTTAATATGGAGCTTACCTTATGTAGACATAGGCCTACTGCTTTATGAAAACTTATTATTGTTCATTGTTAGTTCATGATACCTGATGGTTTAATCTTAACAAAAGTGTGACCGCAATATTTAATAACCTTCGGTCGAAGAACACATCCTGAACATTAACATGTTTCTCCCTCTCTCTCTTAAAGGGTCCAAAAGAATGCCTTAAAGAGGTGGAAAATGCGACGACAGATCGGTTCACGAGTCTTCCCACAAAGGTACACAACAAAATATCAAGATACAGTACACAGAAATGTTAAATCCTGGAGATATATCTTCCTGCAGAGTTTTATTTGCAGCCTCACTCAAATGCAGTTAGGGTTAGGGTAGGGTCTATATTTTTCAACGAGCCCAAAAAACTTGATTTGCTGGTTCAGGTGTGTCATGATAAAACTCAGTGAGGCTGATCGCTGGAAATACTTAGCACTGTTGGTGTTACTCATTGTTTTAGAATCCTAGGGGTTTGACAATGATTTGTCTTTTTTTTTTTTTTTTTTTCGTGTGAATAGAGACAGGAACTACCTCAGGCACTGAAGATATCATATAACTCTATCTTTGAGCTCTTCAAAAAGAAAGTAACCCATGGTCACTGGAATAACGCTGCATTACAAAATCTAATGGAGCACCTCGACCGGCAAGCTAAATCAAATAGCGTAAGTCACGGGCATTGTTTTGGCTGAATCAACATCTACTTTTCATTATCAACAGTTCTAGTGTGTAATACAATATTGTTAATATCTAGGTCCCGGTGACGAGCTCTGAACTTGAGACGCTGGTCAAGAACTTCAAGCTGCTTGATAATTTTCTTACACAGCAGGTGAGATTTTCAGCAAATAACGCGCTATAGCCTACGATAAAGAAGAATGTTTAGCAGATGTTTGTACCTTCGTAGTTCAAATCTGCAATGATTAATGTGTGGCTGTCTTTCCTCCAGAATTTTAGCCGCTGCGCATGGGAGATTGCGCGCAATGAGATTTTGGTCGTCATTGACCACTTCAAGAAAATGACACACAGAAGGAGACACAATTTGTCTAATATAGGCTAAATAGTAGTAAAATGTTGTTAAATGTTAAATTAAATTAAATGTTGTTCATTATTTATTAATATGCTATTTTATTGTTTTTCTTTTGCACTTTTCAATTTCATTTGGTACAATGAATGAATGAATGTATTTCCAGATTTATATTTGCCATGTGTAAACTGGCTTTAATGGCTCTGCACTTAGGCTATTTAGAAACATATTTATTAAAACAGAACAACTAATCTAGACTACACTAAAATGTCTTCATCAAGCAACTTATATTGTTTATCCGGGGCATGTAGGAATGTTTCGTTTACATGTTGAATGTGTTATTCAATGAATGTCTTTGTAACAGATGTGTGGACACATCACTAATGTTAATCAAAAATAAATTCTCAAAAATGTACACTTGTCTCTCATATTATTTCATATCATTCAGTAACATGGGGTAAGATGTCCCCTTGGGTAAAATGAGCCCCCATCCATTTTTCACCTGACCGTAGATGACACAAAATTGAACTTGGTATTTTGCTGAATATTTTTAATTTTGTCATTTCATCTGAATATCATCATTTGTGAGATTTAGACAGTCGAAACAGTTTTGAGTTTAATTGATCTAATTTTGTGTCTCTGGAAAATAGAGATCTATGACAATGTATTATGTTGAATACATTTTTGTGTCTATTTAGTAATGAGGGATTTGTGGACACATCAGAGTTTTTGGATTTGTAGTAAAAGTTTTTATTTTGAAGTAAACACAGAAGGCGCCAAGTGGCATGTTGTTATTTTTAAATGTAATACTTATTGTAGTAATGGGGTTATTATATAATATATCCATGAATTTCAGATATCTTCGCTTTCATTAAAACCTTGAGTGAAATCATTCAATTTGAATTCACGGTGTTTCTATATTATCACATATCTTCAATTAAAATATAGGCAATTCATATGCCTGTTGCCTACATAAGTCATAGAATAATTTTACCTTTCACATAAATCTCTTTTATGGGATTTTGCTTTGTCTGTCATCGGTTATTCAATTAATAAATTAAATTGTCAAAATAACATTTTAAATAGGCTATGAGTTGATTTAGTATTTTACATTAATGGCACTTTTAATAATATTAAAATATTAATAAGACTTAAATAAAAAGTCATTTATACATTTTATAAAGGCTTATTCGGGTTGGAGGGACTTCATTCCCAGTAGGAGCCATCTTACTCCTTAATATTTGACATAGCAAAATTAGCAAATGTTTTTATTTCCTACATTATGCATCATCAGCACATGCTAACTTATATCTAAATATACAGTTTAAAAGTAAATCTACATTGTTCTCAAGGGGGGCTGTCAAGGGCATATTCCCCCATTTTACCCTATGTCTATTCACGCAAGTTGTCACGTTTTTTACTCCCGTAAATAGCCTAATTTTCAGGGTGAGTATTTTTGAAAGTCAATTTCGGTACATATGGCATAGCTACAGAAAAATCAACAACAACAAAAACTTTGAACATGAACATTTAGCCTACAAAGAAAAGAAGACGACGAAGAAGTAATTATTATTATTCAATGTTTGTGTTTGGGCTCTGACTTCATGCCATATTCGGCAGAAATGGTATAGCCGACAGCTGTGGTCGAAAAACACCAAAAAAGGTATCGATGAGTGAATTGTGAAACCAGGAGCCCACTCTCACGCAAAGATTTTCTCCCTCTAACTTTTTTTATCCTTCCTTCACTTATTACACCTAATACTGGTAAACAAAATGTGTGCTAAGGACTTTCTTTCTTCGCTGTAACTTTTGTTCCCTGTCTCACATCAACAAACTGTGGTCAAAACATAAAACCTCTGTTTCAATGCGGCTCTTTATGAAAGTGATTTTTAGAAACTAGTAATCTTGCCATCTACAGGCAAATAGATGCAACATCTTCAAAGTGCTCCAGTAAATTATATGAATAACGCATGCGTAGGCTATTTATTGCCTAAATATGTTTTTTATTTAATCTTACAAAAAGTTAATACTGAGTCATCAACTTCGTACCCTAACAACTAGATAAAATCATGATGACGCGAAATGTGTTATAAAAATATCAGAACAAAACAAGGATCTTGAAGAATCTTATAAAGTTAGATTTGATTTGGGTGCAATGTTTTAGTCCAGGGGTGTCCAAATTCGGTCCTGGGGCCTATACCATGATGGTAGCTGAACAAACTCAGGGTTATAGGATAAGTTTCGAGTTGACAAAACCAAACCACTCCAATCCGGCTTTGTTGGTACCATGATGCTGATCATCAACTTTCTTTGTCAACTCAGGCTTTGATCCTGAGTTCGTGGAGCGCGTGCACATGAATGAGTGACATCAGTGGTGAACAGCCAATCAACAGAGAGAGCCAGCACGATTCAAAACTCTTTTGCTGAAGGTTAAGAGATTGAAGAAAATGAAGTATTTAAACTCATTTACACTCATTTACACTGATGAAAATACTTGTCCATGAAAGAGGACAGATAAAAGAAATTTTCTTGCTCTATCAGTGCAAGTGAAACTTGTGAAGTTAGTTTATATAGTTGATAATATATAGCCTAGCGATAGAGACTCAAACATATAAGGTCACATCAGATTTAAAGTTTATTTACAGCTTATTTATCTTACATATGATCTGTATATATTAATATTCATTAAAACTAAATGCTTAATAATAACTGCTAAACTAAAATCGCTTGTGTGTAATAAATTAATAATAATATATATCATATAATAATTACATAAATCATATATAAATCTTAAAATAATTCTAAGTTATTATCATTAAAGGCTAATTATCATTAAAGGCAGACATTTTTTTTTCTTTTTTTTTTTTTTTTTTTTTTTTTTTTTTTTTTTTTTTTTTTTTGCTATATAGTGACCTTTAATTTGGAGGAAGAGAAGGGGAGTGACTTTATTGCATTGCATTGGATGTATCAGTGTCAGTTTGCTCACATCTGATTGACCCAATTTCGGTTTGAGATCTCTAAACCAGAACATAACCTGCCCCGGAGCAGGTTAGCCGTGGAGTGTAAGTTACTATGGTGATGTACACCGCTAAAAGCCAAGTCACTTTCATGGTACCTAAAACCCAGGATTGGCGCAAACTAATCTGAAATTTATCTGGCTAGCCAGCTAATCCGGCTTCATGGTACAGGCCCCTGGAGGACCATGTCCTGCAGAGTTTATCTCCAACTTGCCTCAACACATCTGCCTGGAGGTTGTTAGCAGGCAAGGAATAGCAAGACCTTGATTAACCGGTTCAGGTGTGTTTAATTGGGGTTGAAGCTAAACTTTGGATGAACAGGGCTGGATTTCCCGAAACCTTCTTAACTCTACGTCGCTCTTAAATTATACCTTAAGCTGTACCTTAACGTTAATATGTGTTTCCCGAAACGTTCTTAGTTAAGTATACCTTCTGTAAGTCATTCATTCTTAAGGTTGGACTGGACCACTCTTAGCTAGCTATACCTTATCACTATTGACTGTCTATACGAATATAATTCTGAAGATGTAATACACGCAGTGTTCGATTAGGATTATGGCAAAGAATAAAATGCAAAGATTCACTGCTAAATTCAAATGTGCTTTAGCGCTGATTCAGACAGACATGTATCACAACTATTCGGTGTTTTTAACCTCATCAGGTTTATTTTAGGTTTCAGACATTTAAATACACATTTGAATTAAGTAGGCTACTGCATAAAAAAAGACGTTTATAGTTTGTTAAAATCAAATTCCATACACTGATGTCTACGGAAGCTGCAACAATAACCCTTTCAATTATATAATTTGACTCTATTCTCCTCCCAGTTCATCGGCCACATACTTTTATGTGTTTCGGGGAAGATTTCGTAAATCCGACATCACTTCCACATATTTTACAATCGGAATATATCATATATATCATATATCATATCATATATCATAAAATTCATGATATAGTTCACAAGTTTGTGAATTTTTTGAATAAAAAATGAAAAAACAATATAAACGCGATACCTAGGCCTACCTGTCTGTCAGCATGACGCGTCTCCAAGGAATTAAAATTTTGTTCTAAATAGCGGTCGCCTTAAACTCACTCTGATGGGGGCTCCGCGCCCCCAGAATATAGATAAATTACAATATAGATTTAGTTTGCAATGTGAAATACTTTTATAACATCCCATGAGTCCTGATAAATGCAATTTCTACTTCTGAAATACTTTTTTTTTAATATAGAACACTGATTTCTCACATAACACAGTGAAGCAGCCCCTGTATAGAGTGAATTATCGATTCTCGAGCCATCGATATCAACCAATTCACCACCAGCGCCATGGACAGCACCTGGTAACGTCGCACTTATATATCACAAGAAGATATAGGCCTACCTTAAGCAACCTCGTAAGGTAGGCTATAGTTCGGGGAACACGCCTAGAAACGGTATATCTTCAGTTAAGGTATACCTTTAGAGTCTTCGTAGCGCGCTAAGAGACAACGTTATCGGGAAATCCTGCCATGTTGGCCTCCATGGGGCAGGATTGTACACCCCTGTTTTAGTGGAATAGCTTTTTTTATACCTTATACTTACCTAAAGGCAGGGATGGGCAGTATTTATGATACATGTAGCCTACTTCAAATACTTATTTAAAATATAAAATAGGATTTTGTCATTTGTATTTGATGGGTTGGTGAAAATGGCTCCATATTTTGGTATCAAAATACTTTAGTGTTTTGTATTTTTGTAGTTTTAAAATACTGTAAAATACTGTGATTGGTCCAGACTTGTTGAGATCAGAACAGAAAATTGATCCATATGGAAGAAGGTGGTCAAGGTAAGAAACATGCAGCTTTCCATCAATTTTTTGCATAAATTGCTATAATTTCTAACAGTTCGTGTTAAGTTTTGGTGTTCGTTTTAGTATAGCCTTGGCTAAATATTTTTTACAATTTAAATGATGTTCTTGAAAACCGTTTTACCGAGCAGCAGCCCTGTATATTTATGATTAACAATGAAATGATTAATTAGTTAGAAACCAGTATATGAGGTGCTATCAGTGTCTTCTTATGAATGACTTGTTTGTCATTGAGTCAATGTTGGTGATGCAAAGTAGGCTAAATTATACTAAATTAGGATACAATTATGAGTAATTTGCAAACTATTAAATATTAAACTGTTGGTTCCTTTTAAACTAACCTTCATCTGGGAGCTCACAGGGATATGTGAATATTTGATCTGTTAACTGGTTGCATATGTCAGATTTATTGCATGACTTAGGCAGAGAAAAGCTGTTAGCTATCAAACATTATCGTTTACTTAATCAACTGTCAATGTATGGTGAAGGGATAGATCAAATAGGCCAATTGATGCTCCCTTGTAAAAGTTTTTTTATTTTTTTTTTATTTTTAAGAAACAAAAAATACATTAGTTTATTTTGATACACGTGGCTGCTGTATTGTGTAGTTTATTATGATACACTTAAAATTAAGGTATTTGGTAGGCTATTTTATTTTAAAATACATTTTGATGTAGGCTACTATCTTTGCCCAACCCTGCCTATAGGTTTGTTTTAAAGTAGGCCTATGGATATTGACCATTTTTCGTTTGATTAAATTGGCACATTTGATTGAGTAATTGATTGCTTTAACAATTGTTTATTACTTTATTATTTTTCTTGTAATTTTCATAGCATTTCATTAGTGAAATTTAGGTGCAAGCTGGTCATTATAGCAGGTTGACCATCATATTCCAAAACATCTTTTTGTTCACAAGCTCGAAATCAGCTACCCTGTTCCAAAACACTATGGGGCGGTTTCCCGGACAGGGTTTAAATTGATCCAGGATAGGCCTTAATCCAGAATAGTTAATCGTGGTTTAAAAAATGGCTTTCTGAAACACAGATTAAGTACAGATTACTAAAACCTGGACTATGGAGTCTTGAATTAAAAAAAAAAACAGATTAATTTAAAACCAATTGTGCAAATCTGAATTATCATGAGAGAGGTTGCCTGTAAAACATGGAATGAACCAAGAAAAGCTTAAAATTGCATGGAACTCAGAAGCAAATCCAAGGAAAACAATAGCAGCAAAAAAGACTCCAATTTAAAAAAACAAGAGACATTTTAAAGCAAGCAAAATACATCAGCTGTGAAAAAAAAAAAAAAGAAAGAAAGAAATGCCTGGAAATATATTTGTAATTAATTATTTTTAAATAGATGAATTCTATATATATAATAATCATATGATTATTAATGCTTTTGTTTTGTCCTTTACAAACTAAACGTAACTATTTACACATGTGGTAATCAGTGTTGGCAGTCTAGAAATGAGACTGGTTTGATCCAAAACACTATCATAGTGGTTGCTTCATTATATATATATATATATATAAAGGCAATTCTTGTTAGCAGGTCCTCAACCCAAGCACAAGCTCAACACTTCACCACAACAGTAATCTCCAAAAAACATTAACATAACAAAAACATTTACATAATAGAACATTAAAGAGTAAGAAGTCTCTCCATATTCTCATCTTTCTAAAAAACGCATACAATAACACTTTTTCAACATTTACTCTCCCACTTTGGCCCGGTGCAAAGCATGATGGGAAGTGAAAGTCCTGTTTGATTGGGTTACTTGACTGAAACATTTTATTTCAAAATGACAACAAGTGAGTTCTAGTAACCATTTCAAGTCAATTTAAGATGAAGCAATCACATTTGAACCAGAAACAATGGTAAATCAAAATAAATTGTTTAAATAAAGTGAACAGCACCAAAAAAAAAAAAAAAAAAAAAAATATATATATATATAAATATATATATATATATATAGGCCTATTTATATACATACAGTGTATATCGATATACACTAGGCTACCGGTCAAAAATTTGGAATCTGTAAGATTTTTAAGTTTGGTCTGCTCACCAAGGCTGCATTTATTTAATTAAAAATACAGTAAAAACAGTAATATTGTGAAATATTACAATTTAAAATAACTGTTTTCTGTTTGAATATTTTATAAAGTAATTTATTCCTCTGATCAAAACTGAATTTTCAGCATCATTACTCCAGTCTTCAGTGTCACATGATCCTTCTGAAATCATTCTAATATGATGATCTGCTGCTCAAGAAACATTTCTGATTATTATCAATGTTGAAAACATTGTGTACTTTTTTTCAGGATTCCTTGATGAATAGAAAGTTCAAAAGAACAGCATTTATCTGAAATACAAAGCTTTTGTAACATTATACACTACCGTTCAAAAGTTTGGGGTCAGTAAGAATTTTTATTTTATTTTATTTTTTTTTTTAAAAGAAATGAAAGAAATTAATATTTTTATTCAGCAAGGATGCATTAAATAGATCAAAAGTAACAGTAAAGACAATAAATTGTAATAATATTTCACATACTGTTTTTACTGTATTTTTAATTAAATAAATGCGGCCTTGGTGAGCAGACGAAACTTCTTTTAAAAACATTAAAAATCTTACCATTTCCAAACTTTTGACTGGTAGTGTATATTCAAGTAATACATGTGTCTTCTTTGAAACACAACGTTAATCTGAAGTTAAACCTGCCTCCTGGTAGGTTTAATTTAAGCCTCAGTTTAGTCCTGGTGTAGCTCTAGTCTTCCTCCAGGAAATCAGCTTATTAAACTCTGGACTAGACTAAGTCTAGGACTATTTTAAACCATGACAGAGAAAGCAGATTTCTGTTAATCTGGTTTAAAGGGCCATTTTATTCTAGGACTAGGCTTAATCTCTGTCCCTATAGGTCTAACTATCTTAACCTGGATTAATTCTTAATAATAGGCTAAATAGGCTATACTATTTTTTTTAAATATAAGAAAATAATAAAAAATAAATAAAACGTTTTGATAACAATCATTTCACTACACTCATTTTTCTTGCGTATTGACAAAGGGTGAGAAATTACATTTCATTGCACCATGAGAAAGTGCGGTGAAATCCAATGAGAGTTTGAGGTTACGTCATCACGTAACAAAACAAAGCGCATTACGTCTCAAACAGAAAGTGTCTTTCCATACGCTAGCCCGCATCTCTTCTAGTTTGGAAACTTCAGCGACCTCGAAATACTTTTGGAATCAGGTAATTATTTTGGAATTATATAGCCTAATTATTCTGAACCGTGGGATTGCTTTAACTTATAGGAATAGCGTTGATTATTGTATTGTAAGTTTGTGTGCTTTTTACGTTGGTGTCTAAGCTAAAGATGATTAAAGAGTAAACAATAACTACATTATTATTTTTATTTCTTTTCTAAATACAAAATTAATTACTTTTAAAAGTATTTTCTGTTAACTAAAGCAGACCAAATGAGTTAGTAGCTCATCAAGTTTGTGTTGTAGTCTGAACGAAAGTGAAAGTTGGAGAGGGTAATGCCCAGACACTACTTCGATTTTGCTTTCCAATTTCCATACTCCCGAATAAATCCAGCACACTTCACCATGTCTCTACAACATTCTCTCGAGCGACTGTGTAGAAAACTACTACATGAATACAAAGATGAAAACTCAAATGTGGACGTATATGTTTGTAATATTTTTAACTCTGCAGAGTCCATGCTCTGCTTGCGAGTGGCTCGGCCGATACAGGATGATAAGCAACGAGTCTTTGAGCCTCCTGAAGGAAATGGTAAGTACACTTTAATCCTTTATGCATTATTTGTAAATTGTTATTAGAACAGATAGCCTATAGAGACAATGCTGCTGACTGCTGCGCACAGCTAGCTTCTGCAACACGATTTCAATGATTTGTGCAACAGATTTGTTAGTTTTTTCTTAGAAATATCCAATTGTTAATTCAGCCTTAGGATCATTTCACAACTATTTGGAATAATTAGCAAAACTGTTTTTTCTATTGAGAAATTTCTATTTTTTCTATGCTGTCACTAATTCGTTTGAAGTAAAAAAAAAAAAAAAAAAAAAAAAAAAAAAAAATTACAGTATATTATAAAAATGTTTCATCATTGTTACATCTTTGCTTCTGTTCTTTTATTTTTGTCACAGTAATTAGAGTAAAAGAGTTTTTGCATGCTCTAATCTTCATTAGTAATTCAATGTGGTTGCCAAAGTGCAGTGAACTAACCACTGTGGGATTGCACCACTTTGATTTTATAAAAAATTTAAGGGAGCAATTAAAGTTTCCAGTTATGTGGGTTGATGCTTGTAACAGATCAAATACGCCAAATGTGGTATCAAAAATTACAAACTGTACTCTGTCTTATAGGGTGGAAAATATCTTGAGGATACCAAGGTGTCATTTCCAGGAGGCCTGTACGACAGGATAGACAACGCCAAGGTTTGCAGAACTTACTTAATCCCATAAATAACACTTATGTTACCAGAGAAAACTTGCATACAATGTTTATAATCTGAAGGACCTAGTTACCTACACAGGCATTATGTCTCCTTACAGGTGGAGGACCAGGTGAAGTTTCTTGTCCTGACCTTAGATCATATCATCCGCCTCATGGATGCCAGAGAGCACATGAATTCAGTGCAGTGGAACCTACAGACTGTAGAGCGTTTTCTAACTGTCCTGAACAGGCAGTCATCTGATCTTAAAGAATGTGTAAGTTTTGTGTGTGGAAACTGTTTACAGAATCCCATTCTATGAATTGCATATAATCTTACATTTTTAATTTAATTTTAATCATTTAACGTAATATTGCATTAATCCTACAAATGTTGATGTTTGGATGAAAAGGCTAATTGAATAAGAGCCTAGCCATTCAATAAATGTGTTTAAATGAGATTTAGAGACATAATGTTAAAAACATAAAAAAGATATAGAAGCTGGAGAAGTATTTTTCATTGTTAGTTGCTGTTAACTAATTTGTTATTAATGTTATTTTTGCTAATTGTTTACATTTTGCTTCCTTTTTTTTAGGTGGCTGGATACCACCAGCCATCACATAAGCAGTCCTACGAGATAAAGATAAATAGACACTTCAAGACTTTAAAGAAGAATCTAAAGAAAAAAGTAAGTTTCATTGCATAATATATCACAGCTTGTTACATTGTTTGCATGTGTGTTTATACTCTTTAATTAGTCGAATGACTTCTGTTATCAGCTTTGTTTTCTTAGTGCCATAAGAGATATATATTTTATTTGTGATGCAAATGTTACTTTGTAAAGAGCAAAAGGAATTATTGGAAACACTTAATTTTAAGGTGATGTAGTTACATATTATTACATGTACTTACTATAGTAATAACAGTATGCATATTACAAGTAACTAAGCTTATACCAAACCCTAACCGTATATAGTAAGTACATGTAGTTGATTAATACTTATTTGAGTTATGTAGCTATGTCACCTTAAAATAAAGTGTAACCAAATTTTTGCAAAGTCAGTTGTACACAGCTAAAGTTGTTCCTCTTGTGTTTTCAGGAATACAGTGCTCAAGCATGGGAGCAGATCCGGAGAGCTGTGAAACATCATCTTCAGAGGATGGACATCATCGCAAGCATTGCCAACAGACGATAAGACATAATGACAGACGAATTACTTGTGACACATTCCATGGAGTGAAGAAAAGTTACTGCAAACAAAGCCTTAAAAACTAAAACTGAATGTAACAAATGTATTTATTTACATGACTGTATTTCATTGCAATGAATGTACCCTAGAGTTGTATGTTTTGCCTAATGGCTAGTGTTTTAATATAGAGTTTACCTTATGTGTTTCCTATGAAAACTTGAAGTAATCTGATCAAGCAAGCTAATTTTGTTTCTTACAAAAACCTGTGAAACCTTTTGTTTATTTTATGTATATTTAGGCCTCTGTGCCTAAACTATACTCAGATTTTTTGCTGAGTGTGAAAAAAATGTTTTAAAAAAACAAACATACTTATGCATTTCAAATCATGTATTTATTAACGGTCAGTCAGTTATGTTGTGATGCGCGTGAATATTTATTAGGTATCAGATATTTATTATACTTTACTATTTATATATTGTTGTGCACAATTTTTGTATCCCTGAATATTTATTATTTTCATAAGTAGTGTTATTTATAGTTATTTATTTGCTCTGTTTGCTTTCAAAATATTTTTGTACTTTTAAATAAAAAATTGATTGAAACTAAGGTGTTTCTTCCTTATAGTTTACTAAATCCATTGAACTGTCAAACACCATAAGTTCTAGATGGTTGACAATTCCTTATACATTTTCAATCTCTTCAGAGATTGAAAATGTCTATGGCATCATATTGCAAACCCATTTTTTTTTTTAATTCTACAACCCCAAATCAAGAAAAGTTGGGACATTTTATAAAAATCTGTGATTTGTTAATTCTCTCAAACCTATATTTAACTGACAAAAGTACAATGAAAAGTTTTTCAATGTTTTCACTGACCAACTTGATTGTATTTTGTAAATATTTTGATTTTGATGACTAACGCTCCAAAAAGTTGGGACAGACCCATGTTTCCCACTGTGTGACATCACCTTTCCTTTTAACACTTCTAAGCTATTCGGGATCTTTTTGAAAAAAAAAAAAAAAAAAAAAAAGGCAACTCTGGCTGTTTGGAGTCTCTGGAGACCCTGCTGGATAAAATTCATCCTCAAAATTAGAAACAACTCATGGTCCTAGATGTCTGTAAGAATTTTGAAAGAAATCGGCCACTAGTTGGCGCTAACGCGTTTTATGCCTTAGTACTTACGTGGTGTTTCACAGATCCACACAATATGCATATCATTTGATAGATCTCCTCTTGCTGAACAACTTTGCCTCAAGAACCAATGCTGTCAAACTGGAAAAACTTATGAAAAGATGTCTTCCAATTAGTCAAACAGCATTTCAAATAGCAAATAGTGGAGTTCTGCAGCCATCTACTGATTAAAGTGATATTTTTTTTTACTTTTAAAACTATATTTTCCAACAGATATTAAAAATCTTAACACTAAACCATGGCAAATTGTCCATGTAATCTCCATGAATGAAAGTTAGAAATGTGGGTCTTTTTTAAATTGAATTTTACATACAGCATCTGGACCAATCAGACACAATTATTCATTATATTTAATGAATTATCCAGAAACTCACTCTCTCAACAAAGTTCTGTGAACCCTTCCCCCTAAACTGCAACTAGCACCCCAAATGCAGCTTACACCAGGCCTCTGGTTACTGTGGTAACACAGATAAGGTTTATGATCAGAAAGAATTTGCAGAAACTTGTGACTCTGGCTTAATTCTTGTTGAGAAGAACAAATAAACACTTTTTATCATATATAATCACTTGAGAAATGTATAAACATGTATCCAATTTTCCCATCTCATGATTTACCTTTTATAGGGTTTGGCCTATGTATTAATTCTCTCTTTGTTAATGTTTCAGAGTTTTCTTTTTTCTTTTAAAACTAAAATCACATGGTAGCATGTTTGGTCTCTATGGACATTTTGCTAACTCTGCCACATTAGTATTATAAGAATCTAGAAGGTTCTTCTCTCAAACATCCAATGCAATGTCTCATGCTAATCTTTTGCAACAGGACAATTCTTCAGTGTCACATGATCCTTCAGAAATCATTCTAATATGATGATTTGCTGCTCAAGAAACATTTATGATTATTATCAATGTTGAAAACAGTTGTGTACTTTTTTTTCAGGATTCCTTGATGAATAGAAAGTTCAAAAGAACAGCATTTATCTGAAATACAAAGCTTTTGTAACATTATACACTACCGTTCAAAAGTTTTTATTTTTATTTTTTTTAAAGAAATTAAAGAAATTAATACTTTTATTCAGCAAGGATGCATTAAATCGATCAAAAGTGACAGTAAAGACATTTATAATGTTACAAAATATTATATTTCAATTAAATGCTGTTCTTTTGAACTTTCTATTCATCAAAGAATCCTGAAAAAAAAATATTGTACACAAATATTTTGTACAATTGTACACAATAAATGTTTCTTGAGCAGCAGATCATCATATTAGAATGATTTCTGAAGGATCATGTGACACTGAAGACTGGAGTAATGATGCTGAAAATTCAGCTTTGATCACAGGAATAAATTACTTCATAAAACATATTCAAACAGAAAACAGTTATTTTAAATTGTAATAATATTTCACAATATTACTGTTTTTACTGTATTTTTAATTAAATAAATGCAGCCTTGGTGAGCAGACGAAACTTCTTTTAAAAACATTAAAAATCTTACCGATTCCAAACTTTTAACTGTATGTGTGAATGTCAGAGTAGTTTAAGTGTTAGTTAATAAAGTCTTGTTCATGTCACATGTAAAGTTGTCTGTGTTTCATGCTCATATACTCGAGTCCCTAATCATACAGATTCTGACTACATGCTCTGAGTAGTACTGTACAGTGAGAATGTTATTCCCATAACCCGGAAATGAACATTTCTTAAAATGAATAAACAATTAACACTGAGTGTTAGTTGGCCAAACAGGTTAATTGATTGTAATATTAATTTTATTACATTAAGTTAATTTTATTAACTGATCCAAATATTTTTAATTTATTATAACTAGTTATTATTATTTATTCATATTTCTTTTGAGCTAATTTGCTATAGATTGTTGTCATTTTGAAAAAAAAAAGCTATTTAAAAATATTTATTAATTTATTTATATAAATTTAAAACATGCCATAAATAATCAATCATCATTAGTAAAAACATTAATAAAGTAATATTAACTGGTGAAAACATGTAATTTTTTTTTTTTTTTGTACTTTTGTCAAAGGAGGGCGCCAAAGTCATATCCGGGCGCCAATCAAACTTTCTTCTGTGAAACACAAAAGAAGATATGTTGTCTCAGTGTTTTTGTCCATATGGTGAAAGTAAAAAACAACTGAAACATCTTTTGTGTTACAAAAGAAATAAAGTCATACAGGTTTGGAATGAAATAAGTAGCTGATTACAGAATTTTCATTTTTGAATGAGCTGTCCATTTAAAGTCGAGCTGTTGTCGAGTAATGAATAAGTGTTATCTAGAATTATATATATATATTTTTATTCAGCTGCATACTGTAGAAAAGAGAACATGGCCCCTTTAAGTATTTTAGTTACCCTTTCTGTGATCTAGTCTCTTATTGGTTCAGTTACACACTTTTATAGTGTTCTGGCAGGTCACCTTAGTCAAGCTCGCATCAGCTGACACTCAGCTGATTCACATTGACCTACAGTATAGGAATAGGATGCCTATCACCACATTCGTATATATATATGGTCCATTCAGTATTATCAGCAGCTTTATCTCATTGCTCAGGAGCTAATTACCCTCCTCCATCCCCAGCTCCTCCTTTGTTCAGTCAGGACTTGCCCTTGATGTTTTGATCATACTCATTCTTCAATTATGTTGTTACATTAATTATTGTCATTAAGAAAATTATAATATAATTTGCAATACTTGGTTCTGTTTACCCTAGAGGGGTTTATCGCTGCTCTTCCTGCTCTTATCCATGCTAGGCTGCATGTATGGGCAGGGAGTTTTTGCCCAGAACAGAACTATACCGCCAGTACAAACTGTATGCTAACTGCCAGTCTTCTTTGAGGACAGTGATCCTGACAGAACTTTAGTTTGTTTTTGGGGTCGCTCGCATGCTCATCGCACGTCGGAAAAACTGCCGTCCTGCGCCGGAGCAAAAGCGCGCATCAATTTCATATAAAGTGTGTGCACTGTTCATGAACGCTATACTGTTGGTGAGTGCGCTGTGAACTGTGGCTTACATCTGTGCAGAAGGTCAGTAAACTCTGTGGACGAATCTCCTTGTCCTGGCTCATTTCACCCGCGTTTCCCACTGCATCGACTCAAATCAGCAGCACGACAATACTATACGCATTTATGTCTATGTTTCACTCTTAATCTTATGATTTTCTTTCATATGCTTTTGTTTTCTTGGTGCTTTAAGATTTATTTGTAAAATGTGTCGGTAAACTATTTTTTTTTCTTTTTTCAAGATGTAGGCTACACTTTTTTTTACCCAGCTTTTACTATGAGCAGAAAAGAGAATGAATTAGTTCTGATATTACAAATGCAAAATGTGAAAAAAAAGTATTTCAGTCTTTCTATTTCAAAATTTCACGTTTCAATTCAGTATGTTACTTGTAGTTTCTTTTAATTAATTGTGAAATGTTCTAGCAATTTCTTAGAGAAAATAGTTTCTACACCAAATATTTTAGAAAATGTTATAGCCTACTCTTGTCTAAAGTGGTTATCTTGAAGCATTTATAAGCATTTCAGAGCCATTTAAAGATTATTGACAATTATTTATTTTTATATGCCTATTATTTTTTACAACAAGTAAATTTTTCTTAGATCACAACTAAATTATTCATAGCCTATACAACACTACTATATCCATAGCACAACGCAATCTTTATTTCTTTTGTTTGTTCTTTTAACAATTTTCTGATGATGCAAGGAAACTTTGTTTTGTTTTAAATCGGTTGGTCTCAGGCTCAGTTCCATAATGAAGCACAAGCACATAATGATTTTCTATGTGTGTTTTTTTCCAGATATACTCAACAGCAAAGGCAAACTGAATATAATAGCTAATTTCAGGTAATTACGTTAACAATGGTGAAGATGGAATATTCCGCTAATGAATGATGACGGTGTGGGTATTATTAATAAAGCGCACACTCATTATTAGTTATGCGTGGAACACAACCTGCCACACACGCTGAATCGGCAGAATTGAATTCATAGAGCGCGAGCTTCGGGGTGTAGTATGCTCGTGTGGTCTGGCGCGTGGGAAATGTTGTCTGCGTGCGGTGGATCTTTGGTAGGTATGATTTGCTGATGTGGGTTGCTGAAGTACCTCGTATGGGTGCTTCCCTTTCCCATTATCCGAGAAAATTATTTTTTTCTCATCAGCTTTATGAAAGAAATCACCCGTTCATTCATTGAAATTAGTGGGACTTGCCCAGCAGCTTTTTTTTTTCGGGTTGAGAGTGAAAAGTGAAAATGCCTCTCAGGCAAACACTTTACTACGTATGCTACAACCTTTCGGTCTCCTGTTAAAGATGCAATTATATAAAAATACCTACTGTAATTAAAAAAAATGACGATTGTACATTTAAACTTAAGACGGGCGCTGGGTTCACTTTTCTTTTTAGTTTTGAGCATTTTTTCAAGGTGAAACTCAACGGCTTTTATTACTACAGTTTTCTCCCATTTTACGGTTTTTGGTTGACCTACAAGAAAACCCAAGATGGCAATAATCCAAATAACTAATTCAATCTAAATAGTCTGTTTTCATGATAAGATAAAGAGTATTTTACCTGACAGTGAGAACTTTAGTGATGTCTATAATTGTCTGAGTGAAAAACAATGTTAGATAGCCTAGATGTATATAACAAAGATGCATTAAATAACAAACTATCAAAACAAGTGGCACTTATTTTAAAGAAATATGGCATAAGCACACTTTTCAAACAAAGCATTTCAAAAAGTTTGATAGATTTCAAATATAGAAATATTGCTCAAAATAAAACATCTTAGACACTTTCAGATTGTTAATCTTTGTTGAACGTTCATTGTTAAACTTCTGCAGTTACTCATGTCAAACATAAAAGAAAAGTGCATATATATATATATATGATATATATATATATATATCATATATATATGATATATATATCATATATATCATATATATATATATATGTGTGTGTGATAGACAGACATATAGATAGATAGATAGATAGATAGTAAGATAGATAGATAGACCACATCCTCTTAGCCACAGCAAAGTAGAGATGCGCAGTGAGAAACGAGACGCTGTGGTTTGTGAAAAAATTTCCAGATATGATTAGGCTTTTCTTTCCATTCATCACACAGTTTTAGTATAAAACGGACCATTTTGCATCCATGTCTTCAGAAAGAGATTTTCAAGAAGTTTCAGCGCCGTTTGTGACTGAGTGCTACTTTACAGCTCCTTTATTTTTTTGACTTGGACACTCAGCATCATTTTTCAGATTTTTGGTCTCATATTATAGCTACAGAATGGCACTTTGGAAATATATTGCTTTATTGAGTCCATTCCTTTTTTTCTCCCAAATTTGTTCAATGCCAACAAACTGCATCCTGCGGCAGACACCTGTGAAAGAAACTCACAGTCTACTTGAGAGAATGGTAAGTTGAGTTTTCTCCTTTTTTCCTGTTCCTTTTTTTATTTCCTTTCCCTGCCTTACCTATGTGGCTATGTCCTAACTTATGTCTTTTCTTATAGGGAGATCTTTTTCCTCGTGAATGCTTGGGAGAAAACATCAAAATAACCTTCCCGAAATCTGCACTGCAATCAAATGACTCCAGTCAGGTGAACTAACAACACACCAAGAATAGTTATTCCAGATTAGCTCCTTAATTGTCTAAATGTTTCTGAGGAGTACTTGCCAGGGCATGTGTAATATTTTCTAACTTGTTATATGTTTAATTTTCAGAACATCGGTGTAACAAAGGCAATTTATAAAATCATGGAGCACATTGATTTCCTGTTTGCTAACGACAGTTATCCAGAGTCCTGGAACCAGCAGGATGTGGAGCATTTCCAAAACATAGTTTACCGTTTAACTCACAAGAACAAATGTGTAAGTTCGAAATACATTTATTGTTATAGGCTATTATAGATGAATCTATGAATCATGCCTGTAATTATGTCATATTTCTCCTCTGTGTGTAGTTTATGGGGAGAACGCACGGACCCGTGGATGATTTTCCAGCAAGAGACGATGCTCTGAAAACCTTCTTTGATAAACTGGCCACTCTCCTCAGAGACAAGGTAGCCTACTGCAGATTTCAGTATGCATATAACATTAACTACAACGCACTGTTACTTCATCCCATACCCTACTAATAATATATAATTTGTCTTTTTTCCTCAATCAGGACCACAGTGTCTGTGCGTGGGAAGTGGTTCGAAAGGAGCTCCTGTGTGTTCTCCGTGAAATCCTCAAGCTTAAATTATTCAAAAAGTAGTTCTCTGTAGACTGACAAACTATTTATTTATTTATTAATTATTTATTGATGGATTCCACTTGGTGAAATCATGAAATTTATTTATTTATTTATTTATTATTTATTTATTTATTTGATTGATTTGTAAACTGTTAAATCACTGTACTGAACACTCAATAAAACACTCAATGCAACTGAAGACAAGTTTATCTCTGAGTATAATTTACAAGCTGCGACTTACAACTGAACAATATCACAAAAGCAAGAGTGCCCTTGTTTCAAATATCATGCTGTATTGCTGTAATATCATGCTGTAATGCTTTTATATAACATTTTCCAAAACACAAATACACATTTTTTTTCCAGTTGGCATAGGACTGGTAGTTCAGCTGCGTCATTTGGAATTAAAGGGTTAGTTCACCCAAAAATGAAAATTCTGTCATTAATTACTCACCCTCATGTCGTTCCACACCCACAAGACTTCGTTCATCTTCAGTACATAAATTAAGATATTTTTGATAAAATCCGATGGCTCAGTGAGGCCTGCATTGCCAGCAAGATAATTAACACTTTCAAATGTCCAAAAAAGTAGTAAAGATGTATTTTAAACAGTTCATGTGACTACAGTGGTTCAACCTTAATGTTATGAAGTGATGAGAATACTTTTGAGCGCCAAAAAAACAAAATAACGACTTAATTCAACAATATCTAGTGATGGGCGATTTCAAAACACTGCGTGTTTTGAAATAGCGTTTCGAATCAGTGTGTATCAAACTGCCAAAGTCAAGTGAACCATTGAAATTTCGAAACGTTTCAAAACCATAGTTTGAAACACTTGACGTAACGAAGCCTCATTTACTGAAATCACGTGACTTTGGCAGTTTGATACGTGCTACGAACCACTGATTTGAAACAAAAGATTCGTAAAGCTTTGAAGCTTCATGAAGCAGTGTTTTGAAATTGCCCATCACTAGATATTGTTTAAATAAGTTATTTTGTTTTTTGGTGCACAAAAAGTATTCTCGTCGCTTCATAATATTAAGGTTGAACCTCTGTAGTCACATGAACTGTTTTAAATATGTCTTTAGTAGCTTTCTGGGCATCTGAAAGTATTAATTATCTTGCTGGCAATGCAGGCCTCACTGAGCCATCAGATTTTATCAAAAATATCTTAATTTGTGGTCTGAAGATGAACGAAGGTCTTACGGGTGTGGAACGACATGAGGGTGAGTAATTAATGACAGAATTTTCATTTTTATGTGAACTAACCCTTTTGGTGGCCACAACTAAAAAAGTGAAACGTTCTAATTAAAGTGACCAGCAGGGGTATGTGCAATCACAAATCAACACTTCCCAATCATTTCATATAATTGTAAACTAGCTTTTAGAGGAAATGCCACAAACCATTACAAAGTGACAACTACCATTCTGAAATGCATTATAAAAAAACATTTGGAATGTGCTGGACCTTGACACTGGCTCTTTACAATGCAGAGTAGGTCTGTAGATACATTAAATCTGCCTAGAGCAAGTCAAATATTTTAACAAAACATCCAGGCTTCTCCAAAAGGAATGCATGTTCACACTTTTATTTTTTATTACATGATTCCAATTCATTGTGAAAAATTTAAGTCATATATGAGAACCACTAACCAAACATTAAATTATAGGCCTATCTATATTTATTTACATCAAAATCAGACTCTACTTGTTTTTGCTAACCGTCAAGCTCACAAACAAATAACAAATACACCACCTTTGGATCTTCCTTAACTGTCGTAATTTTTGGTCTATCTTGGGCTGGCCAATGTTACACTTACTTACACTGACACCTACCGGTGTGCACCATCATGCAAAAATAGAGGTTTACAGTAATGGATGCGACTGTTAATGCAGTTAGAGATTCATCCGTGTTAGAAATAGATCTGGGTCACTAAAGACCTGAATATGTAATAATGATTGGTGAAACATTCATGCATTTAAGGGTTAAATGACTCATAAAGAGTCACTTTTTGCTGGTGTAACTTGCAAAAAGGGTCACTGAAAAATTCCCACCCCCATCACAAACAGCTCATTTGTAATGCTCTAACCAAAAGCCTGTCAGGAAAACAAAAATACAAACAAGCGGCTAAAAAATCCCTAATAGCAATAACTTTTGGGCCAAATGTGGAAGATAGCTGTCACATTTGGCCTAGATATGACATGGCTTGGGCACATGTGAGCCGAATTTTCACTATGTTTTGCCATGGCTTTAGAATTGGAGGGAATTTTCTTTTGTATCACACCATTTTTATTGAGGTATATGGCAAACACTAATTAGCTTCAGTTAAGAGCCGTTTTAATAGTGTTTAATAATATAAAGTAGCTATATTAATAAGTATATCCCTATATAAAATAGCCTGTTACTAGTTTGTGAATGATGAGGATAGCAATTCAGCTAATGTTTTAAAAATGGCTACACAGCTGTTAGAAACACACCATTTATGTATGCTGAATTGCAATCATTAGTAATATGTGCTTGTTTTACTATTCAAAATAATATCTGATGCATTATACTGTCACGCTCGGACGCAATGACCAGAACTGAGGTAAAAATCATACGGGTAGAACTCTTAACACTGGTAGTCTGGTAAAAAATACTCGGTAACACTAACAGGCTAACTCAAGTTAACTCAATAACAGAAGAGCACACAAGTTCTCACACAAGTTCTCAATAAAATTAAGGATCTCTCAAAACACAAGTGGGGAGAAGTGAAACTCTCTGCAACACTTCTGCTCTCATATGGTTCATCAGCTGTGGCCAATAAGCGAGTGCTAAGCAAGCAGAGTGAGAGAGAGGCTGCATCTAAAAACCTAGGCAAGCAATCAGGAAATGACTTGTAAGGCAGCGTTTGTGCATGAAGGCACCTCACGAAACTGATTTCGGACAGACTTCTGAGGCAGCGTAACAGTTTAATGATCTACAGCAAAATAGCACAAGCTTTGGTGAGAACTAAACAAATATTTAATTACTACAGTAGAAATTTCTCGCTAGAAATGACATCAAAAGTGGAAAATGTTTTTTCAGAAACGTACATTTACACACAAACTGACCAGCAAACGCAACTTTCGGATCTTTATTTTTTTAGCTCAACTGTCACAGAATGGAACACACAGGATTGTGGGATATCAAAGGCAGCGAAGGATTCATCTATGCTGCCTTCAAAAATCGATCAGATGAAGGTATCTCAGCAAACAGGAAGTGAAGGTAAACACTGGATTCGGATGTGTCCTCCGAAGGCAGCATTTTCCAGTTTTCAGACGCAGCCAGAGACAGAGAGGGAAAACAAAACAAAACATAAAAAAAAAAAAAAACGTTGGCAACATAAACACACCCATGCAGTCAGGAACACAAGCATGCTTGTTTGAGATGCTCCTCGCCTGAAATGTAGACGAGAGCAGGGGTGCCACTGGGGTTTCTGGGCCCCCTGGCTAGTTTGTACTCCAGGCTCCAAGACTCCACCCAGGGCCATAGCTTGACAAGGGGTATTGTCAAGTTATGATTACTGCAGAACTTTTTCACTTGCTAATTAAAAAACCCCATTATAAAAACCTATAGGAAAATCTGGAGGGGACCAGTGGCGATCCCTGCATATAACAAAAATCATTATCAATAAGCATAACAATACTGCATATTCCATAAGAGAGACAATAAAGCAATATATATGAACAAACTGTTTAATGAATAAACTGAAATTATGCATTTATAACTATATGCAATTAACTATATATATAGTTCAAGTAATTAACACCATTGCACTTTCTCTCTCAAACACAGACACTATTGAAACTCTGTCTGGATGTCTTTGCACAATATTTAATAAAATATAGAGAAAAACAATTAACTTTATTATTATTATTATTATTATTATTATTCGCCGAGTGAATAATAAGTTTCACACATCAGCAGCTCCAGAAAGAAGCATGGAAATGAACTAAAACAGTGACAGGATTGAATCAGGACATTGGATCAGTGAGTTGAACTCAAGAACCAAATAAGTTCTATTCTCAAATGAATCATTCAGACTGGTTTTTTCAACAGGATCCTCAAATTCGTTGAACTGAACCAACTCAAACAAGTGATTCACTCACGAATCAGACATCATTACAATGCTTACAGTATATCATAAACTCACCAAAGACAATTAATTCAGATTAAATTTCAATCGATTCCTCCGAGAAAGCTGTTGCAAGGCTTCAGAAATAGCCTACATCACGGGACTAGTTTTATTGTAACTTTGTAATTTTCCATCTTTTATTGAAGCTCAATGCTTCATTACTATTGCTGGATTGCATGGAAAAACATACATTATTGGAAATATTACTACAACTTCCAGTGGATAAACATAGGTGTGAGTGATTGATGGAATTTCTGTTTTCTAAATGTTAATTATAACAGCTTCATATGGGCTAGCTTCAGAATCATAGCACAAAAGAGGGAACATAAATTACTTTTTTTGAAAAAACACCTAGACAGCTTGGGCCTAGTGGTTAGAGAGTCAATCTTGTAACATGAAGGTCGCCGGTTCGACTTTCAGTACTGGCAAGAAAATGTAGGTGGGGGGAATGAATAAGCAGCATTCTCTTCCACTCTCATTACCCACAACTGAGCTGCCCACAGCAAAAATGGCTGCCCACTGCTCTGGGTGTGTGTTCACCGTGTGTATGTTCAATACTCACTGCTGTGTGTGTGTGTGCACTTGGATGGGTGAAATGCAGAGAACAAATTCCAAGTATGTGACACCATACATGTCACTTAACTTTCCTCTTTTGGTATCCCAAGTTTGTCTGTCATCTCTTGCCATCTACTTGACGTGCAACAAGTCAGAACTTTGAAGTGCCGGGTTTCTGAACAACCCACGAACGTCTTAAGGGGACACACACACGCACTTGCCACAGTCTGAGGGCATTCATTATAGCGTGCTTAATAGATTATTGTGTGAAGAGACCACTTAAATACCAAGTATGGGGTTCTGCTGGGCCCCCTGTGTTCAGACTCCAGGGCCCTTAGAATTGTCCTAATCAGTGATCAGATAATTGACCAGCTCAGTTGGAGGAGAGCAACTGACCAAGTGACCAACGCCTGACTGCAGAATCTGACACGGCCGCCTCGCCATTGCGAGAGTTTTTTGACATGTCAGCATGAGTAAGTTGGACCATACTTAGACACATAACCAGCATGCATCTCGCAGTGATCACCGGTGGTCAGTTTTGTGCAGATTTTGCTCATCTCATATGAGCCTATTTATAAAAAACAGTCTCTGACATGGAAAAGTGCTTAGCGCCAAGTCAGGGTCTAAATAGACGTATGCAATTTTCCTTGTGGCAGAGTGGAGTACTGCAGGTATTTGGAAATCTAAGCAATTCTTGCCGCTCTCATTCTCAAGTAAAGGATTTGGATGTTGACGTTGATCTTATGACATTAGGCGGAGTTAAGGCAGAGATCTGAAACCATTCAGTTGCCCACAAATCATTTGCGATTCATAAATTTCCCATCTGGAAGAGTGTAAGCCTACGCACATATTTTGAGAAATGATCGTAAGATGGCCACTGTGGCCACTGTGGCCACTGTGCTGCAGCTCAGTTTCAGGGTCTTGGCAATCTTCTTATAGCCTACGGCATCTTTATGTAGAGCAACAAGTCTTTTTTTCAGATTGAGAGAGTGAGAGCGATAACACCAAATTTAACACACCTGCTCCCCATTCACACTTGAGACCTTGTAACACTAATGAGTCACGACACCGGGGAGAGAAAATTGCTAATTGGGCCCAATTTGGACATTTTCACTTAGGGGTGTACTCACTTTTGTGGCCAGCGGTTTAGACATTAATGGCTGTGTGTTGAGTTATTTTGAGGAGACAGCAAATTTACACTGTTATACAAGCTGTACACTCACTACTTTACATTGTAGCAAAGTGTCATTTCTTCAGTGTTGTCACATGAAAAGATATAATAAAATATTTACAAAAATGTGAAGGGTGTACTCACTTCTGTGAGATACTGTAGCTATGTTTCCTTCATTCTCCATTTCACAGCCATTTAAACAAAATATGCTCACCTGTTACAACCATATAAGCTTAATATTTACATTCCTGTTCTTTGGCACTCTGAGTTTACTGATCTCAAAACATTCATGTTTAACTAGAACTACCACTGCTGTGTAAAAAGAACAATGTTTAAAGGATTTCACAAGTTCGTCTGCCCATTCAGTCTGAATGGTTAATGGTAAAACAAACTTGGCTTGCTGTCCTTGAAGGAGGCTCGAACCCAAGGCTCGGCTCGAGCTCCAAGTTAAACCCCCCTATAACAATACTGCATAGAGGGAGAATAAGATAAATAGAGGAGGAGATGGGGAGGAGGAGGGATGCTGAAAGAAATGTCGCAGGGACGCAGTGACTGCTCCTTATATATGCTCATAATGATGATTGACAGGACTGAATGTTTAGGCTCCTCCCAAACCTACGTTTGGAATTACATTTAAATTCAATGTCTGTTAACATTCATTCTTTAGCTGTTCCTTTTCTGTCCAGGTTTGCTCAGTGATAACAGTTAAGCAATAAACTGGTTAAATAAGTCTCATAAAAACTATGAGACTCCAGTCTTAGGTTCATCTTAACTGACATCTTGGTGCTTACAGAAATCAAAAATGTAAGTGTAAAGAGCAAAAGAGCTGAAATATATGAAACAGAAGAGGCTATAAAAAAATTTATATCTGTGACCATGCAGCGCAGTGCATGATATCATGCTGTAACTTAAACAGTACAACAAATTTGCATTTGCTCTAGACATAGAAACAGACAAAAACAGGATGTTATTTTGCAACAATGTTGCAAACACAGGATATGTGGTTAAAGTGTGATCGCTAGAATAGGTCTATTTGGATCTCGTATAGCATAATGTAAATCTAGAAATAACTTCTGCTGGAACAAACAGCTACATAGATGCACAAATGTATAAGGTCACATCATCAAAGTGTAAGGTCACACACACACACACACACAGAGAGAGAGAGAGAGAGAGAGAGAGAGAGAGAGAATGAGAGAGATGTAGTTTAAATATCAACCTTAATATTTTGCAGGTGTATTTTATTTCACATTTACTTATCCACCTTCCTTCCTTTTTTCATAACACTCTTTTTTATTGATCTGCATTTATCTCTTTTATTCAGATATTTAAGCTAATTTCACCAGGTATGATACTGTGATAACACAAGATTCTGAGAGGTCAATGTATTCAAAATGTATTTTTTATTAAGAAATTACAAAAAACATACAAAAATACAACATTCAAAATGTATGAATAAAGATGTGTTCAAACTGTGAACTGTCCAGTGCTGAATGGAAATGGTGACATCAACAATCAAAATCAAAAGTGAAAGTGACAGTGACAGTTATTTCCGTTACAGTGATCAGGCACAGAAAATGAATACACGTCTATAGTCACAAAGACAAACAATAAATAAATAAATTAATAAATAAATAATTAATTAAATAAATAAATAAGCATGCAGGCAAGCATCTAGAGTTGTGGAGATTCATACATGATGTCAGATTTGTGCTTCAATATGAAGTTCAGGGTGCGGAGAATCTCACTTCTCACGATTTCCCATGCGCAGAAACTGAAATCCTGCACAGAAAAACAGCATTCAACATTAAAATGTTTATTATATACCACAAGAAATATGACTAAAGTTATAGACTGGAGACATAAGCATACCTTTTTTTTCAGAGTTGAGGATATAGCTTCGAAGTAAACCTTAAGAGAGGCTTCTCTGCTGGGAAAATCCTTTTCCGCTTCAGACTTGCTCATGATCTACATTTGACAAGATGCAGAAAACATTAAATATTAAATGCAAATAAATTAAAAGTAATTTACATATACATCAAAGTCATATATTTTTTTCTTCTTGACCATAAATTACTCAAAATCTCATCTCAAACCCTTTATGATTGGGTATGGTATTTTTAATTTTGTCATTTCAGAATATCAACATTATGAGATTTAGTCAGTTGAAACGAAATCGAGGTTAACTGATCTAATTTTGTTTCTATAGAAAATAGTGATCTTTGACAATGTATTACATTGAACATCAACGTTTTTGTGTCTATTTGTTAATGAAGGATTTGTAGACACATTGTTGATTTTAGATTTGTGGAGTAAAAATAAGTTTTATTTTGAAGTGAAAAGTAAAATTAGATAAAATATTGCCCCAGGTAAGGGGGCCATCCTACCCCATTTACAATTTAAAAGTAAATGCACATTGTTCTTAAAGGGGCATCTTCCCCCATCTCTATAACATACATGCTGCACAGCTCTCTGAAATACTTGATTCTGATTCGTCAATTGAGGCACCACACGGTCAAATATTTTTTGCATAATGGCCGGTGCTACTTCCATGTCTCTTGGCGCTTCATGTGTCTCAAAACGTCATTGAAGCTGTTCAGAGAACTTCATTATTAATTTTATGTTGAATATAAAGCTTTCGATACTAAAAGTTTAGGAATATAGGCCTAGAATTAAAGAAAAATGAAAAAGGACGATTATTTTCTACATCGTAAAGGACTATTTTTCGTTGCGGCAGCTTTAAGACAACATGCAACATAACTTATTTCAGGTCCACGAATTGCTTTTATAATTTAATAAAATTATAATTTAATTATAAATTAATTACATAGACTACTATAGCCTAATTTGAACGAAATCGAGATTTCTGACGTTTAAGACATTAAAACTTACGCATTTGCTCTCCTCAATCTGCCGGTATACGATGCCTCGAAAGTCAGTAATTTTTTCTTCATCCCACTGGTCTGGAACACTGTAGTGTTCAAACAGTGCGTCAATATTCTGGAGTGTCTGGTAAACAGCCTTTTCAACACCAGTAACCTTGAGAAACAGTAAGAGTTGAAGAGTAAACTCATGTTCACAAATACAACCTAATAGTACAAATTAAAAAGGGCAATCCAAGTTTTTTACCTGAAGCGTGTTGTTGGACTCAAACACATTTTGGGGGAAAGATATGGAAACGATGTCGTTCAGGCATTGCGAAGGGAAAAGGCCACCCTAAAACAAAATTTCATTTAGTTAAAGAATATATATTTGCCTTCAATAGAACCTTGCAAAATTATCTCCAACAGTTCTTACCGCAGTCTCTATAAATGTACAGGTTTTCTTCATCAAGTCCTTCCGAAGGATGCAGTTTGTTGGCAAAGACCAGACCTGCGCAAAGCAGAAAAAGGTGCACAGCCAAGCCACACGATGAAGGTCCATTCTGACAGATGCCTTTAAAGGAACGGAGAGCGTATAACTCATAAAGCAACATGATTCATCAATTTCAAGCAATATATAATTAGATTAATTATAAGCAACTAATTTGACTGCTTACCTCGCTGAATTGTTGTGTATCCTTTACAAGTTGTGTTTATCGGTAGTGATATTCTACTCACAGTAGGTCTGCAGTTTATATACTGCATTTTAATTGGAAAATTTATTTCATATTTCATCCGAATAGAAATAGCCTACGTTTTCGAGATTAACCGTCTTAGTGGTTTCTGGTTATATTCTGGTATAATGCTTGTCGTTTTCTTTATAGCATATCCGACAATGCTGACTGTCATTCTTGTTTATACTGAGATTTCCTCTTATGAATAAAGCCACAGGACGTGTTAAAAAACTTTTTGAAGATCGATATGGTATCTAAGAGCCAAAGGTAAAACGAAACTTAAATACAAAAATACATTCCTTTGTATTTGTAATTATTGTAGATGAGTAGTGATGTTTTTGAGCTAAAACATGCACATTGCGGCATGTTGACACACGTCTTTGTTCACGAGAACTCATTTAGCCTAATCTACACGAAAACTTAGTCACAGATGAGCTGTTCGACAAAAATATTTTCAAACGTATCCAATCTAAATAATAATTCGAAACCAATTCACCGAATCGTAAAATGGGCTATAATTGTCATGAGATTGTGTTGTCAGATCATGTGTTCATAATTAGGCTTATATTTTACAGTCTCTCAGTGTGATGAGAATTACTTTTTTATTCAAATGTTCCCTTGCGTCAAGTGTCAAACACTCAAAACCCTCAAAAAGACTATAGAAAGAGTGAAAAGAGGAAAGTTAAGTAAGAAATTAGGAGGTTAACCATAACCATAAGAATATGTTCATAACACTGTACATAAATACTGTATATTTGTGACATACTCTACGGTCAATACCAAATGTGTCTGAAATCACAGATCCTTTCTGTGGTATTTCTGGTCTCAGGATTCTTGGCTCTGGTTTTGGTATTGGTCTCGGCCTGCGGTATTAAACCATACCACAGTCACAAATGCTCTCAGATTTTGATTTTTAGCTTTTTAAAGAATTAATCTGTTGAATGATGTTGATTTTAGGCTTCTTTTTAGATCAATATTTATTGTGAAAATTATTAATAATAAATATTTTTAACCCCCACCCCACCCCCACCCCGCTAAAAGATAATATTATAACAGTTTCTTGTAGCTTTTATTTAGTCAAATTTATAACATAAATGCCAGTTATTTAATTTAATTTTGAGAGCTGAACAAAAGAATTACGCAACAGTAGCAGTCTGGGATTGCCCAACATGGCATGTGGCCCTTTGCGGTTGTGGTTTGCAAGAAGAAAAGAAACAAAGATTTATCGTTACACTTGGTTTGTTTCTAGTGAAATACAATGACTGGTATATATTTCAACCTCGTGGGTATATGGAGAGAACCCCACTGGCATTACCTTGGAAAGTGAAAATGAGCATAGGGAACTGAAAGAGTGTGAATCAAGCTGTGATCACGAAAAATCAGTGTTGCCCCTCTCTAACTGGTAAAAATAGCACTGTGAGGTTGTTCGAGGGCAAGAGGAATCAAGCACTGTGCTGGTGTTTCTGCCCCTTAGGGAGACTTAGATCAGAAAGAGATACAGTCAGACATTCCTGATTCCTGAATAAACCTCTCAGAGCCAATAACATACTCCTTAACACGAGTTTATGACTTAGAACAAACAAGAGGTTACTAGTGTCACACCTTGTCTAAGTCAAACACACAAACCTTAATAAATCCAGTAGAACTGTGTTAACACTAGAACATTCGACTTTCTTAATTTGCCAAAATGTGGAAATTCACTGCTTTAATCAGCTAAATTCTATCTTCTAATTTCTATGCTTTCGATTTGATAAAAACTTTACTTAAAGGGACATTAATAAACATTCTTAAAGGGTTAGAAGTTCAAGTAAATAAATATGAAGTACTGTAATTTGCAGGCATTTCTATTTATTATATTCATTTAATACATCAAAAATGTCCCCTTAAGTCAACTTACAAATTTAAGGCAGCAATTGAACTTAAGTTTTTGAATATAATCAAATTGAATGAATGAAGACCTGGAGTCAGAGTTTAAAAACTAAATTGAAAAAAACTTTCATCAGCAGAAGCCAGATTCAGGTCTCACAAGGAGGCTGCTTTTCACAGCAATTATACTCTAACAGAGTCCACTAATTATGCCATTACTTCAGGTTAAACGATTCTGGCTAAGAAAAACAGACAAAATTGGCAATCCCACATTATCATGGACAGATAGTCAGAAGCGTTATCTCCATCCATCATGATGCTGACGATCGGTCCCTGAACTTAGGCACAGGATGTCCTGTTAAGTCATGAAAAGGCGTCTGGAGGTCTCAAGTCGAGTGCCAGTTGTCCATTGACACTAATAAGGGTGCCTTCACACTGGTCATGTTTGGTTCGATTAAAACGAACCCTGGTGCGATTGCTGTTAGTGCGGTTCCTTTGAGCATGTGTGAACGCTGCCATCCGAACCCTGGTCCGCTTCCAAATGAACTCTGGTGCGGTTCGAATGATATATGAACGCAACACGGACCAAAGACATGTAAACGAACCAAAAACAGGAAGATGAGACCCTAAAAAGGACAGAATCCTCACGCATATCGGTTTTCTCTCGTCATAGTCGCGAGTTTGCCCATCACAGGCATCAGACCCGCATCTCCACGCAGCAGATCGTTTGTGTGTGTGATGAATGGATTCCCGCCGCTGTTTTGACTCCTTCACGCACGAGTTCCCAGCTAGCCAAAATACCATCATATGCAGACGACGCACTCACAAGGAGTGCATTTACCTCAGCACACAACAGTTTTGGATGACGTTCGGTAAATTTCCACTCAAAATAGGAAATACGTCATAAAATCCGACCAATCAGGTTGTGAATCGCTGTGCCTTTAGGTTCGGTATCTTTTGGCTCGGTGATAAAATTGCCAATCTGAACGCTAATCGGACCAGGACTAAATGTTTTTTTTTTTTTTTGGTCCGGACCAAATGAACCAAACGAACCGAACTACAAGTGTGAACGCACCCTAAAACACTAGCGCACATACACAGATACACATGATTCACAGCTTCTTCCAGGCTGAAGTTGGCCCGGCTCTAACGGGAAAGATTCCCAAAACATACTGCTAAGTTGTACTAGTGTTTGAAGATGAAAATAAATGCTTTAAAATATGCTGAATAAGTCATTCAAATAATTTAATATTCAGAAAGATAAATGTTGATTAATAACTTGATTTTAAATCACTCAAAATATATATATATATTGAAGCGGCAGTGGACTCCAGAATCCACCCCCTTCAGCCTCAAAATAAAATACCTGTAATATCATAACAACAAAAGAAAAAAATTTATCCCTTTTAAAATAATCCTATTTAAAACTGTCACTGCAATTGGAATATGGGTATTACACTTCCTGTGTCCTCATAAACCAAATGGCTTCAAAACATACTAAAACATTTTTTTTTTTTTTTTTTTGGGAAATTCAAAAAATGCCAAAGGTTTCCTGTGATGAGTAGATTTATGGGAAGGTTTAATGTAAGGGGATACATTTTGTTTACTATAAAAACCATTACGTCTATGGAGAGTCCCTGTAAACCACATTTTCAAGTATGTGTGTGTGGTTGAGCACCCTTATTGAGCTTTTTGCCTGCTTGACGTACATACATTTTTACTCAACATAATTAGTCAATATTATCATAAATACATAAATGTGTGCCAGTTTGAGAAGGTGTTTCCAGGTGAGTTTTGTTTCTCCCTCAACCTACACTACCATCTAAGGGTCTTTTTCTACGGGTCTTCCACTGTTGCCCATGGCTTGCTGAGTATTATTTTTTTGTAACTGCATGCGTATACTAAAAAAGTCCCTGCACAATTCAATTGAATTGAAGCAGACACTGCCACCTAGTGGCACATCAGCTTTAATCACGCCAACAAATAGACAAGAAAGAATAGGTAAACAGAGTAACCTGATTTTATGAATATAATCTACTGATATTATTCTTCAACCTGGATTATTCCATTTCTAAGACCCAAAACAAATGATAAACATCTATTCTACAAAGAAAAGGCAGCCAACTGAATAACAGCAGCAAAGCAAAAGCAATGACGGAGAGGCACATAATATGATTAAAATACACTATATATATATATATATTTTATTTAACACTGCAGAAAAATCATACACAACACACAAAACCCCTTTTAAAGACAACATACTACCTGTCTTAATGTATTATAAGGCGACGCAAATTTTAAGTAATTTTAAGTTCACAGTATAGGTTTATAAAATTATGTGTGATGCATTTGGGCTTCCCTCATGGTTGATGCATTTGGGCTTCCCTCAATTGAAATGGCATGACTTTCTTTGGCTTGACATCTGACCTGACCTTCAAACCTTCAAACCTCGGTGTATCAGCCACATAAAAAAATAACAGAGAATAGGAAATAGAGAAGAGGAATCTGGGGTCAGTTGCACTGAAATCAAGAGGTTAACCACAGAGTATGACCGTAACGCTGCACACGTTTGACATTATGGTCAATACCACACTTTAAAGAGAAAACGTGTATCATTTTCGATGGTCACTTCTCTGGAAAATATTGGCAACTGTGTGGGTTGAGAAGGTTGAGTGGGTGTCAATGAGGGAGGTCCACAGTGAGGTCCCATGGGATATCATCCTCAGTATTACTGTCAGCACCTTCAAACTCATTCCAGGAGATGTCATTTACCTGGCAAATAAAGTAATTATTAGTTTGCTTTCTGATTAGCTGTTGCTAAACCACTGACCTTACAGTTCCTTATAGCAATTGTTCCTCATAGCAAAACTTATAAACTGATTTCAGTAGACTTAAATTAGAATAATATGGTACGCATGGGACAAAATTTAATACATTTAATACATAGTACAAGCTTTTCAAATAAAAAGGCAAAATGATGACTGAAGTTTAAAATTTAGTTCTCTGTAAATGGAATAAATTTGATAAGTCAAAGTTCAAAGAACTTGAAGGAACACTTACTTTTATGACTCCTTCTGAGTTCTCCTCTGGAAGGATCTCGTCTGGATCATACTTGATTTCAATTGCTACTTTTCCATTTCCTATAAGACATTAATTACATGAAATGGATGTTACCACAGACTGCAATGTATTGTATAATGGCTGTATAGGTTGTGTGATACTTACCCAAGATCATGAGAAGCACTTTTTCAAAGGCAACCACCACAGCTTTGTCTTTGGCTCGTTTCATTAGTATACCTCTTTTTCTCAGCTTTTCTTCTGGGTCTAAAAGATTTTTGCAGATATTGTGAACTCATATATATATATATATATATATATATATATATATATATATCACACACACACAAACTATATTGTGTTTATCATCATGTAGGGCTATTACATGGCAAGAACAAGGTAAAATAAATGAAAAAAAAAAGAAAGATAAACAAATTCACTAACAAAGAAGATAAATATTTTAAATATTATTTTAATTATGAATTTAATTAAAGAATTTATTGACTGACAGCTCTCCTGTCCTTATGTTGAGAGAAATCGGGAGTAAGAAGCGGAGGCGATGTGTGCGCTGTGTAAACATGATGGTTATTGTAATTCTAGACTAAATGTGAGCATGCATTTATTTATATCACTTGCACAAAAACAGATTCAGTATTCCTCAAAGTGAATAAAAATAGTGAAATTCAAACTCCGATTATAACACAAACCTGCAATAATTAAATATGTTAAATAACGCAAATACACTTTATGTATTTAATCTCACTTTATCTTTGCTGCTGACCTTTGACAATCCAATTCAACCATACGAATAAGCAAAAATGACATTTGTGGCTCCTTTATTTTTTAATTGCTGAAGTAAGAGTGTCGAACTTCCTTCTCTGTCCTATTCTTCTGGAATCCAGAATTGGCAGCACAGCTAAAAGGTTTGTTTGAGCTCCATTACTGATTGGCATTTCCTTCAGCCTGAGGCTTAATCATGTCACTTTTAGTGTGAAAGGGCCTTAGCATTTGCCAATATAGAACTTTTGTTTGTTTGTTATTAAAAAACAAACAAATAAGCAAGCCCAGCCCAGCTGAGAAAAAGTAATGACAATGTAGTGCATTACTTTCCATATAAAGTAACTAAGTAACGCAATTCATTACTTTTAAAAGTAACTTTCCCCAACACTGATTATAATTATGTATTATTATGTTAAGATATATTTAGGTGTGGTAAAAAAAAAAGAAAAAAAAAATTCAAGCACGCTGCTGGACTCCTCAAATCACCTCGATCGTTGTCAATGATCTCCTCTGCCACACCAACCCCCCGACAGCTCACTCCATGCTGTGGGAAGGTCAACTCTGCTATACAGCCATATTTCAAAAGTACACCCTGGTCATCTGCTTCTTCTTGACACCCGGCATCCACACACTTAGAGATGTCCTTCAACTTTTGAAACACAAAAAAATATTTGTTTACAAACCAGCCATGATGCACACTTAGGCTTGGGGGAAAATGAAGAGTCTGTTCAGTGTATATCACCCATATTGATGCATTGCTTACAGTGATAATGTGAGTAGACCAGCCGCCGAAGCCCAGATAGTGATTAGCCAGGTTGTGACATTTGGAAAGGCTAAGAGGTTTAGTGCTATAGAAGGACAGATTCTGCTTTGTGCTCAATCGGACCTGAGGGGTTGAAAGAGAGAATAGTAAATATGTATGCAAAATAAACTTTTAATTCAAACACTCAAACCCTCTGTAAAATTTTAAAAATCACATCACAACTTTATCTGTCACTGTAATACATTAGGCTACCTTTAAAGGAGAGCTTTGGAAAAGACACTGTTTATCAGTGGCCCGCTGAGCTTTGGATGCCTGTACTGATGAATAGAACTTCACCATCGCGTAGAACCCAGGTTCTGCCACCGTGGCATTAGGACACACCTTCAAAAGGTAAAGAGCTCCAAATGCTGAATACACGCTCCACAGGGACTCCTAAGAAGTCAGGTTATACAGTGAGAATTTAATTTTAAGATTAAAGTTGGGCACATTTATGCTATTACTGGGGATTTTGCACTAAAAATCCCTAAAGTCCAAAGCAATTCAGGTCTTGTTATGCAAATACAATGCTTATGTACATCTCTGGGCAAAAATGAAACATAACCTGACTTAAAGAGCAGGTGAATGGTCTAGAAAATCAAAAGATATTATTATTATTATTAAGAAGAAGAAGAAATGTAATAATATAATATGATTTAACTTACATAAATGTGGGCCTCTGAAAATGTTGGCTGAATGTCCCAAATAAAAATAGTTTTGTTGTTTTCGAGAGGGACTTTAAACTCAATTATATCGACCTCAATATCCATTGGGATATAGCTTTAAATAAAGCTACCACTCGAAAACGGTGTTGTTGCCTCAAAAAACATTTAAATGTATTTAAAACACTAGTAATCAGTTGACACGGCTCTCCTCTACGACTTCCGTAAACAGAATTGCATTTCGCGCTCTTAGACGTCATATTACGTAATGTGCTGTGATTGGATCAGTGGAAGGATTCTGAAAGGATTTAACAAATGAGAATTTCCCGCTATGTTACAGTACCTACGATGGTTCCAAACGTTCTAGAAGCGTTCAAAATAATAACTAACATAATTTATAAACATTTAAAAATGTAATCTTGGCTCATAATCTTAATATGTAGAGACCTGCAGCACTGCATCGTAGAACAATATTGCGATTAAATGTCAAATGAGTTTTTATGTATTATTTTTGCAAATCCTTTGCATTTTATTTATTAAACTAAAGGTAAAAGTTTAGCCTATTCAGATCCTGGTTTAACAACATACTGTAGCAGTGCTTTGGGTGATTTTTTTCGGTCCTTTTTGAACCCGTTCATTGTGGACGCATGATAGGGCACAAGACTGATTTTGATGAATATCCGAGCAGTAAAAATGTACGTGTAATGTTGAGACGGGTAGAAAAGAAAAAAAAAATCACACAGGTCATACAGCAGACACATTGGATGCAGTTTAGAACTTTAATGGATAAAGACACACAGCTTCAAGAGAACAGCATGAGCTAATAATATGGACATAATCAGACAGACAAATGTTTACATTCATACACTTGGTTGGGAGTGAACCCATCCATCCAAATGACAGTTTCGACAAAAGGCATCTTTAGCCAATTTTGGAGCCATAAAATACTAGAGTCAAAGCGATTTGGGCACATTTGAAAATATAGCGCCATAAATTGCTTAGCACCACTGTGAAATGTTAAATCAGATCTTAATGTCTTTAATTTACGAGCACTCCCCAATGAGAAGAATAAATACAATAGTGTTAGGTAGGGTTTAGATATGGGAGGGAGCTAGAGAACAGACCTAGCCATGCCTGGTTGACATTTCCTGCATATATAAAACCAGATAATAATTATATTAGGAGATTTTGAGGACTTAAACTGGTTTTAGATTTGCAGCAAAGTGTGTCACAGGCTTTGGCTAGCAATACATTGGCGCCCTCTACAGGGTGCAGTTTGAATCCAGGGATCTCCTGCAATTTGCAACCCTTAGGTAAGTTTCCACCTTGTGCATGTCCTTCTTGAAGCAAGCCAGAAGACGAAAGCTCTCTCTGAGGCTGCTCTCCCCCATGGTCAAGTAGAAATCCTCAAAAGGCAGCGGCAGGGAGTCGTTATCATCCATGTTTGGTTGACCATCCAGACATCCCTGTGCAGATACAAATGGCAATTTGTCATAGCTATCCAAATAAGCCCTGAAGATGTAAAGATGTCATCACATCTCCTGGTATGACCACTAGACACATTGTATGAAAAAACAGAGTAGCCTAGAATAAATCTGGTCTCTCTCACCTTGATGAGCACGCTGATGCCCACTTTCAAGTCGGCCAGCTTCTCAGTGATCTGGTTGGGGTTACCGACGGTCAAGCTGTTTGAGACGGCTCCGCTCAGGGTCTGGCTGGGGAACTCCCAGGACTCAATGAGGCGGAAAGAGATGCGAAGGAGCTTCAACATCTGAAGAAAGAAAAAATAATACCCGAGGCTTCAGAAAACTAGCCATTTTTGATGCTTATGTGTTGGTCTGTTTTCCAAACTGCAAGAAAATACTGCACTGTAAAAAAGAATTGTTGGTTTTAAAAAATAAGTTACATGGTTGCCTTAAAATTTGAGTTAATACAATGAAGGTGATTGGTTTAATCAACAGAAACTCACAATATTGTTATCTGAACCACATTAATTAAGTTGATTTGACAAAAGAAAAAATGTTTTTTACAGTGTAGGAACTTTTAATCTGATTTTTGAGCAATTGTGAAAACAAAAATATTTCACTTGCATCATGCATGTACTATACTACTGTTTGTTTCATAGTTCTATATTTTGTTGACTAAAACATAAGAGGTTGGGGTTTTGATTTTTAATGACATTGTGTACTTACAGAGCTCTTCTGCGTTTCATCTTTTCCAGTGGGCGCCTCAATGGAGTCAGAGTTGCAGAAAGACAGAGGAAAGATTTTACTCAGCTGTCTGCGTTCCTCAGGCAACAGGTTGTCCTCCTTGATAACAAAAGGAAAATAGTATTTACTCACTCAAATAACATAATCAATAAATACATCTGATGGAAATGCAAAGAACATCTGCTGATCACAAAAGAAGAATATTTTTCCATACTATGGAAGTCACTGGGGACCATCAACTGTTTGGCTACCCATATTCTTCAAAATATCTTCTTTTGTGTTCAGCAGAAGAAAGAAATTCATACAGGTTTGGAACAAACTGAGGGTGAATAAATGATGACTGAATTTTAATTTAAGTCCTAAACTCATATTTCACTTGAATAGGTGTGATCGATCGTTTTTGTTCTAAATGACAGGTTAGAATCTGCTAGTTTTGAATAGATTTTAATGGGAATCTTACAAAGTCGTTAATCATTTTTGCAGCCAGCTGGTGCAGGTGTTGAACACGGATGACTGCGTTGTTGAAGAGCCGCTGGTTCTCTGAGGCCGTCCCCTGGTTCACCAACAAACTAACCAGCACCACCGACAACAGCACTAATGCTAGGAGAAGAAAAGAAAGAGGTTTGTTTACCATCTGCAACATCGTTCCTGATAAAATAACCAATGAAATCAAGATTTTGGATTAATCAAAACAGATTTTGGAGATCAAATACATTTGTTTTGTTTTCCATGCTCCAATAAACTCTTTTACAACTATGAAATTAGTTTTACAAGTAAGAGGAAAGCACAAAAAAAACATCTAAACGAAATAAGGAGTTAAAAAATAAGTCTTAAATCCACAAATGACAGAAAGCATCACATCCATACCTCTAGCCATTTCGATCAGGGTAGATTCTTACAGTCTTAGTTGAAGGCTTGTGAATGTTTTCCTGGCTCAGGTATACTGATATTTATATGTGGCATGAACATGTTTTGATGCATCCTAATCAGAAACATGATAGTTTCCTTGCTTTAATATGCATGCTACATGTATTTAGACAAAAAAACATTAGTGTTGTGGTTCCGGTCATTTATATCAATTTCCATGATGTTGTTGGCACTAAGAAAAAGCCGAAAGGTCATCATTTTATTTATTGAATATGATTGAAATCCTTTGTATCATTTGAAAGAAATATGAAAGAAACACTTATAACGCAATATTTCTTTCCAAGTAAAAATCTGGTGAAATTATGGAAAATATTGTGGGTTATATATTTTGAAAATGTTCTACAAACAACTCAGCTTATAGTTGTGTTTATTTTTAATTTAATTTATTTATTTGACAGGGACAATGCTAATCAAATTATTCATCTGAAACAAGAACTGTAAATAAGTTAGAGTTTAGGCTAAATGTTTCTATCACTATTGTGGTTGTCATTCACACAGCGCTATAGGATGTGTGTAGCATCACCACGTAACCTGTAAATGGTGTCATCTCCTTCCAAAAGGACACGCTGTCAATAATTATGAGAGTGAATCAGGTCATATACGTGTCACTGTGGGGATGTGGGAGGATTTTCCTATGCGTGTTGTTGCCCTTTGTGTAATATTCAGCAGTAGTGGGGTTGTGAAATGTCAGTGTGACATTAATAGTTTAATCCCTTTTCAGGGAAAAACAGAATACAATCAGTTACCTGACCCTTATAGCTGTTTTGGGTGTCACTTTAGGTTAGCGGTATAAGGACCAAAGAGTAGCAGTGTGTGTCCTGGATAGTTAAAGTTAGATAATTCATTATCTATATGTGACTCTGGACCACAAAACCAGTCATAAGTTGCACAGGTATATTTCTAGCAATAGCCAACAATACATGGGTCAAAATTATTTTTCTTTTATGCCAGAAATCATTAGGATATTAAGTATTCCATGAAGATATTTTGTAAATTTCCTACCGTAAATATATCAAAAATGTATTTTTATGAGTGGATATGCGATGCTAAGGACTTCATTTGGAAAAATTTAAAGGTGATTTTCTCAATATTTAGATTTTTTTTGCACCCTCAGATTCCAGATTTTCAAATAGTTGTATCTCTGACAAATATTATCCTATCCTAACAAACCATACATCAATGGAAATCTTATTTATTCAGCTTTCAGATGATGTATAAATATCAGTTAAAAAAAATTGGCCTTTATGGCTGATTTTGTGGTCCAGGGCCACAAATAAAAGATTAGACCCATATTGAAAGTACAAAATAGTGAATGGTGAATCTCACAAATAACAAAATAGTGAATGGTGAATCTCACAAATCTGTCAAAAAACGTCTGGGCCGTATTTTACTCCCAAATTAAAGGAAATAATAATAATAAAAAAGAGGGAAAACTATACATTAAAAAAAAGCCTAATGAAGTTTTAATACCATTATTATTATTATTATTTTATTTTTTTATTTTTTTGCATTGTGACCTATATGTTAATGACAAATAGGCACATTTAAAGTTGCCATGAAATCAAAATTGAGCATTCTTATTTTTATGGAATATTTCAGTATTTATTATAAATGATTTATCCTTGCACATCATTTTTTTTTTTTAATTCATGTGCCCTCGTAAGCTTTAATCAAAATAACTCCTTTCTCTTGCAGCAACATGTCTTCTCTGATGATGTGTTTACTGGCGCGAGGGCGGGACAACCTGTCACTCACATGACATCACAGCAACAGAAAACCACAACCATCCAATCAATTCCTGACAGAAAAAATCAAATTGTCATTTTTTTTTCTTGTTCAAGAAGTTGTTTCGCTCGGATATACATCATAATAAGGAAATTGTCGCAACTTCCATTTCATTCCGTTTTTTTGCAACAATTTTTGCTGATTATAATTTTATGTATACAGACATGATTTTATTAAAGTAATGAGAGTGAGATTAAAGTAATGAGAATAATATTTTGTTGCAGTAAACAAATGACAGAACAGAACTGACTGGCACCACAAGCATTTAAAGACTGAAACTTACTTCCACCCTGTGGTTACAATTGGAATGGAAGCAGGTGCCAGAGGTAAAGCCGCAGCTGTTCATACTGGGCATTCTGATGACTGTCTACCGCCTGAACTTGGCACCTGTCAGTCAAGTGTGGGAAACCAATACTCCCTGAAGAAAGCCCTGTCAGGTGCATTTAGGAAAAGCATCCTTCCTCTAAATATCAACTTAATAATTATGAATAGAAAGAGATTTGTGTGAGAATAAATTGCCAATATAATTACTAATAGGCCTATTACAAGATTTTGTTTATCATTTCATTTCTAGCCACAAGAGCTAAATTCAAGATCTTTTTTTTTTTTTAAAGAGGCTGTATTCACGATTTTATTTGAGCTTGAAGGGAATTTCATGTTTTAAAGTCACCCTGAAATCAAAATTTAAGTTTTTTAGCTTTTAGTATGAATATGTTAGCCTTAAGGTTATGAACAAAATTCGTGTTTAGGAGAAACTGTATAAGCATTCAAAACTTACAGTCTCTCACTTCTGCTAAAATGGATCACGGACTTTCATGACATCACACTGCACTTCAGCTTCTCGTCAGATCTTCTGTCCAATCAAATACTCTCTTAGAATTTTAGATTTAGATCCCACCCCCTACATTATAAATAGACGCTGAAGCTGCGGCTGAAATTGCCACTTGTTCACACATTTACTATTTTCTACATGGTAAGTGACACATAGTGCACTATATAGGGGATTGGGAATGATTAAGACAGTGTAAATATGCTTTCCATTGATGCGAATGAAGTCTGGTTTCATTTTAGTGTCACGCAAACCTCAGCGCGAGCACAGTCTGCTCCGGTTCAGGGACACGATAGCACAGAGCAGATCATATGCACGAGTCGGCGCAGACCACAAAACGTATCAGACCCATGTGAATTTTGCACAGAATGCTGTATTTTAAAGCAATATGGAGGAGATTAGGAGGAGAAACGGTTAGAGATTATAAGGAAAGCTCAGCAGCTCTGGCCGAGCTGTAATATAAACGAAACACTATTGGCTATTTTAAAAAAGGGGAGGAGCTGTTCGATATGTCCTGCCCTGTCTTCCTGCTTCAGTTAAAATTACGTCAACACAAAATGAATAATGCCAGTGTTGCCAAGTCTACAATTTCCCGCAGAATTGGGCTACTTTAACACTGTTGCCACAGGTTGTTTTTCATGTCCGCAGGCTGAAGCAACCCCAAATAACATGATATGTATTTAGCCCCTGGAATGCGAAATTTACCAGGGGAACCCTGCCATAAACTCAGATTTTTTTCCTGAAATGGGGCTAGTTTTGAGTAGCAATTGGGAAAACCTGGCAACCCTGATAATTCTGCGCGTTCCAAAGCACTTCAGTGGGCCTTTAAAGCTGTTTCCAGTTACTTTGGTTGTACAAAAAACAGTCCATTAGCAGCTAATGAATTGGAAATCTCGCACATTTACAGGAAATAGCTTATTCTATTTCTAAGGTGAATAGCACTTTAAGCCCCTTGAAATGCTGATCAAAGCATTAAAGATCTTACAATTAAGAGAATGCTTACAATTATCTTGGGGTTATAGCTTAGCTAGTATCATATCACTGATTCTAATGGAGTAAACGGAGATCTCAAGTTAAGGTGAGTTGACGCAATCCTGCTATGATCCTATATTCAAGTAGACAGCTTTACATACCGGACAAGTTCTATATAGAGAACGCTACCTACTGACCCGCTTCCACTTTACACTGCCAGCTTGACAGATCTGGGATATCATCCCAGATGTGTGTGTGTGTGTTTTTTTTTATTTATAAATAGAATGATTTGAGAATATTTCCATTAAGTGCTTCAATGGAAGCATAAAATTCTTGGCCATTGGTCTGCATAATAGTAAGACTGAACCCACAATATTGCTAGCATCATAATATATAAACCTGACAACCTTTAGGCAAAGAAGAGGCACCTGCCCCTGACGCCACCTGCGACATGTTCACAATAACCTTTGACCCTTTTGTTGTAAACTGTTCTTGAACTTTTGACATCGTTGATGCACTTGCGGCAATAACTTTTCTGCACAAAGACAAGACCTGTCTTTCTGTGTCCTTAAACGATTTAGAGACCTATATAAGCTGTGCTCAGGAAACTCTTTTCCTTTAAGAAAAACTCCACCTTGTTCCCACTTCTCGTCAACTCTTGTTTCAAAGGGGGGCAATGTCTCCCCTGGAATGCACTGACTCCATCCCACCCACTCTCCAGTTCCACAAGCTGCTCATCACAGTTCTCCAGTCGTCTCATGTTGCATCTCTCCGGGCAGCTGCGGCTTCTTTGCTTTGGAGGCGACACTCGTTGATGGGACAAGCTTCTCCAGTGCTTCCTTAGCTTACATAAAGGCTGAATCCCAGGACAGGCCTTTCACAGCCTGTAAAAGTAGCAAACAATGGTTGTTCAGGTCACGTGTGCCATCCTGACAGTGCTAAGCACTATGTAATGTATTCATTATTACAGTTAATGAAACAACTCCCACATTTTTGTTGTGAAAAGTTACCTATCTGTGACTTTTGTGTTTCTGCACATGGTCCAGAGAAACTGGTTCTAGCCTGTTTCATGGTAATCTTTTCTCCATAATAATGTCCTGTCCCACACTTTAAAAAAACTGTAAAAATAGGGCACAATGTACTGTATTAATTTAACAGAATTTTCTGTAAATTCCATAAATTACTGTCCGGGTAATGAGCTGCTGTCAGGGTAATTTTCTGTTATTTTACGGATTTATTTTTTACAGTTCATGTTTCTATCAATAAACAGCCTTAAAAATAAATAAATGTATAATTTAAATAAATAATAAAAAATAAATAAAATAAATAAATGCATTTTAAATATTAAATAAATAAAAAATAATACAAATATATAAATATAATATAATATAAATAAAATTAATATAATATAAATAAAAAACACTAATGTATGTAGATTTTGACTGTTTACAAAAAGTTATAGGAAAACAACATAAGTGGACAAATCAAAATATATGTATGATTAATATTTATTAAATACAAATAAAATTAAATATTAAATAGGTTATTGTAAGAGTATTATGATTCTAGTTATTTCTTTACAGATGATGAATTACCAAAACACAAAACTCTAAACATACATTTAAGTCACAGTTGGTTTAAAACATCTAGTTTTAGTGATGATGAGAGTTTATTTCAAGAATATTCTCTCCAGTAATAAACCCTCAGCACTGAGAGTGTCACTCAGACGGCAGTGAGAATGAATGAGCATATTCACACCACTCGGCTTCCACTCATCAGTGAAAGAGATGCACTGAGAACGCACTGACCGTCTGTCCTGAGGTCACGCTTCACAGCTGACCCCTGACCTGATTTTCATGCACGGAACTTGGGCAGCTGTGATCCAGGGGATGCCGCAGTAGTTATGCTACGTCCATGTGTTCAGTATGAGTGTATGAGTTTGAATGTGTGTATGAGATATACCTTGACCAGGGTATTTAGTGCACTGGAAGCCAGGGCCGTAAACCACCATAGGCACTGATGGGGACAAGCCCCCAATAATTGTAAATGGCCAAATTGTCCCCCCTAATATTTGATATTTCTTGATGCTGCTCTCCATTATGCACTGCTCTGTTTGTTGTTAGGATGACAGACAGTTTAAAAAGTTACATTTTTAGGCTGGTCTAACGGCACTCGCCAACATCACAATGATGGCCAATCAGATAAAAGAAGGTGGGGCTTACTATTCACTGAAGATGAATGTAAATTCATTCATGACACTTAGTTTTTACAGTGAAAGAGTGTCCGTGGTAAGATATAAGTGGCTAAACATTTAATATTTGATCCCTTTAATTATTTTATGTCTTTAATTACCCCAAAACAAAAACAAAAACAAAAAAAAACTTATATAGTGTATATACTTGTATAAAGTGTATCCTGCAGTAAGACTATCCAACTGAATTTTTCAATCTGTAAAGATAAAATAATGTATTAACAAACCATTGCTGTTTAAAGTCAGCTCAGTACTATAAATAATAAGTACCTTGACCACAGGGTGGCGCATGTTTGCCATATCAACTGGACAATTTAGCAATGAAAAAAAAGTATAAAAAAAAACTTTTTTTAATATTCAGTTTTTGGTAATGTAATTCTTAACTTTACTCTCTCTTAACTGCATTTAATAAAACACTAATGAGATTAAAACAAATATTCTAAAGACAAATGAAAACTTATTGTTATATTGTTAGAACATTAAAAACTCAAAGACTCAAAAAACGAGTTTATTTTTAGTCATGTAAACAGAAAGAATATACAATAAAATTTACAAATATTTCAGTACTTGAAAAATGTTACATAATCCATAACATGCATTCAGCAAGTGACAGATACTGTGAGGTGTCAATACATTCAGTAAACAGCATGTTAGTACTTGTAAGCTGAACATTAAAGACCATCTAAAAAAAAAAAAAAGATTCAACTAAAATGTCTTAATTGGGACAATTATAAAATTAAATAATAAATCAATAAGGATTTTTTCAATGCAAAACATTAAGGTTTTTCTGAAAAGTATTTAGTTATTCCTCTATGTGCATTCCTATTTTAATCATTATCATGTTATTACTGCATGAACAAACTGAAGTTTGAATAGTTTGCTTGTAATCGCGCTTGTAATCCTCATCTCTCTGCTTGTACCCTCACTCATGGTTTGCATTTCAGAAATATAAAAAAAAGTGATAGAAATGCCATTAATAAAGAGTTTGTAAGCAACCGAAGCTTCATGCTTAATTAAGTGCTTATTCTAACACTTTCAGCTTGGGGGCTTAATTAAATTGGTTGCTTTAACAGCCAGTGCATGTTACAAAATGTTTTACCAATTCTATTAAAAAAAATTATCTGAAACGACAAGCAACTGAAAATACTTCCTAAAACATTTAAACCTTTTTACCTGGCAGCCAAAAAATTTACTGTAATATTTTAAATGCTGTTAAATCGGTTATGTGAAAGAAAGATAAATTGTTAACTTTGCAATTTAATGTTGATCATCACAATTTAACTGTAAATGCTGGATAAGTATAGATACAGTGAAACACGATGGGGATGCCAACAGTCTGATAAATATCATTATAGCAGACTGTGTCCATAGAACATCATAGACAGTCTCCACAGAATTCTAATAAAAAGTAGGATGCAATATGCTAAGCTGGCTAGTTTTTTTCCCCTTCTGACCCTGATACATCCATTCATACATGTAGTTTTTCCAACATACAATGACCTGTACAAAGCATACTCCTTTGCATAGTTTATCATCTACAGAACATTCCCTGTATATTGTGTCATCATGCCCATTATCATGCACTACATGGCTGGGCTGAACAACCTGACATTCAGGACACAATGGCACATCTGGCTCAAAATAAAGTAAAAATGCTCTACATACATAAGCCAATGATTTCACAGACTTATATAGATATATACTCGCAATTAACAATTTGCAAGTACACCCTCCACACGAAAAAGGCTCATTAGGCAAGTTAAACATTACAGAATCCACATTTACAGCATGTTCTGTTTGTTTTATGGTCTGAGTTAATTTAATCTTATAGTGACATTTTTGTCTTTGGGCAAACTAGAGATTCTGCTTTTATTTAATTAAAGATTTAAAATACTACCGAATGTACTGCTGTTAGTAAAGTCTGTATAAAGACATAATGTTACAGGTCTTTACAGTGAACTATTAAGACTAATAAACTATAAATTCTGAATAACAGGTTGCCAGTGTTAATTTTATTTAACTGTTAGTGCAAAATCAGAACAATATGTTTATTTTGAATGCTACAGTTGAAAGCAAGTAAAATAAGTCTAAATCTCAAATATGTGTTAATTGTTAAATGCAATTAAGTCAGATATCTGTAAAAAAAAAATCTGTAATATACTCTTAAAACAGGATTTATTTTAGTCTGTTCTGGCTATCATGACAAGTCATGGGGTTTCCTTTCCTGTGAAATTAGTTTTGAATGATTAGTAATCATTACCATTGACAATTGCTCTTTAAAAAAATGTTGTCATTTCAGGTGCGTCAAAATCATTGATGTCTGCACTAAGAGCCCAATCATTTCCAGTGCCATTAGACAAACAGTTGGCAGTACTGAGAGGAGCCATCGATTGCATCGATATTATTGATTACAACTCTTAGCCATACGCAAAGAATCTTCGCCATACTAACTCAATGAATTTCTTTCATACTGGCTGTTGTGTGCCAAAGTATAACTCTGAAGAAACCGTCTCCTGAAGGGTCTCAGTATTGTTGGGCTTTCCAAAGGTTGAGTGTACACCATGGCTTGAACCTGCTACACCATGGACTCCCTCAACTTTTCCGCAGCGGTTGAGGAGTCAGGAAGGGGAAATGGGGCAGAGTGCAAGACCACGTCGCTCTGAACCTTCACCGGGGGACGCTTAGCCAAGGGCTGTGTTTTCCCATGTTGAGAGAAAGAGAAAAACACAGGTTTGTATTCCTCAATGTCCTGATCTCCATAAAGATAGCTAATTTTCTTAGCAATCATTCCCTCATTCTCCGGAGCCTCTTCTTCTTTTCTCTTTGAGTCCGTCTTCTCTCTGTACATATACGAGGCATGTTTGAGGCAGCGTTTGAGAACGTGTGTGCGGTAGGCTTTTTGAATGGTCGAAGCAGCCACTTCTTCTTGCTTACGTCTGAGAGTGCTGGTGATGGGCTCGTACGAAACCTTCGAGGGGTTGTTCGCCATGAACTTCTCCTCCATAGTTGCTTTCATGGCATCCATCTGGCCAGAATCACCCAGCACCTCTGTAGTGAGGGCCAGGAGGATGTCCAGACAGTGGATCTTATCACCAGGGACCATGGGAAGGTCCATTGTGATCAACTTCAATGTGTTCGGTTTCGGGATTCTCAGGGGGTCTTTCAGCGTGTCACAGAATTCAGACAGTCTATTGTAATCGATGAACTGAGAAGCGTCGGGGTCAAATTTCTCCCAGGTTTCATAGAACATCTCGAAGTCGTCCTCGCACAAGGGGTCGCTGCTTTCTTCCGTCGCTACGTTGAAGTTTTCCAGGATAATGGCTATGTACATGTTGACTACGACGAGGAAGGACATGACAATGTAGCTGCAGAAGAAGACGATGCCCACCGCGGCATTCCCGCAGTTTCCCCGGACAGACGATCCCGGGTTCACCAAGTCCGGGTCACAGTCTGGTGGATTGTTGAGAATAGGCGACAACAGTCCGTCCCAGCCTGCAGACGTTGTGATCATGAACAAGCATATGATACTGTTCCCGAAGGTCTCGAAATTAAACATGTCATCAATGCCTGCTTCTTTTTTCACATACGCAAAGTTGGACATGCCGAATATGGAGAAAATAAACATGATTAAGAACAGGAGGAGGCCAATGTTGAAGAGGGCAGGAAGTGACATCATCAGGGCAAACAGTAACGTCCTGATTCCTTTTGCACCCCGGATGAGACGCAGGACACGGCCAATTCTGGCCAGTCGGATGACGCGAAACAGCGTAGGTGACACAAAGTACTTCTCGATGAGGTCTGCCAGCAAAAGACCTGTGAGATGACAAAGAATTAACAAGGAAATATTATGGTCCATTATAATCAATTAGATAATTATATAATCTGATCTACAATAATAATAAAAACATTAATGGCATTTCCAAGACTCTAAAAATGTCATGTAAATCAAGTCAAAAGTAATAACATATTTACCTTCCACCCTTAAAGGGTTAGTTCTCCCAAAAATGAAAATTCTGTCATTTATTACTCACCCTCATGTCGTTTGACCTTCGTTCGTCTTCTGAACACGATTTAAGATATTTTTGATAAAATCCAATGGCTCAGTGAGGCCTGCATTGACAGCAAGATAATTAACACTTTCAGATGCCCAGAAAGCTACTAAAGACATATTTAAAACAGTTCATGTGACTACAGTGGTTCAACATTAATGTTATGAAGCGACATGAATACTTTTTGTGCACCAAAAAAACAAAATAACGACTTTATTCAACAATATCTAGTGATGGGTGATTTCAAAACACTGCTTCATGAAGCTTCGAAGCTTTATGAATCTTTTGTTTCGAATCAGTGGTTCGGAGCGCGTATCAAACTGCAAAAGTCACGTGATTTCAGTAAACGAGGCTTTGTTACGTCATAAGTGTTTCGAAATTTCAATGGTTCACCACTGGGGGCGTGACTTTGGCAGTTTGATACATGATACAGTTCTACACTGGATTTATAGATCATTTGAAACTGAAAGATGGAGCGGTCACAGCGATAATGATCCCAGTCATGAGTCGGAACCGCAGGTGGTGAGTAAAACTGCATCAAATGTCTGTTTTGTTGGCAATAGGCGCCTAAGTGCATGTAATGTAAACAATACGAACGTAGTGAATTCATAAATTCATTATTCATCATTCACTCTACTCTATATTCATTATAGTGATTCAAAAGTTATTCATGGATAATACAATGGTGTATTGTGTGTGTTTAAATTTAGCTGACCATTGATAGCTTGCAGCCCATCTCTACACAAAAGCGGCGCAAGCTCGTCACTCTATCTCCGCTCACACAACACGCCTCCAGGCGCTCAGCTGTTTTCGGAAAGACTTGGTACAGCGTATGTATCTTTTATAAATATGATAAAACTAAAGGCTTTTTGACAATATGAAGGATGCTATACTACTCTATAGGTACTTAAGTTTAACATGAGATTGGCAGAAACTGTGTGTCATACCCCTCCTTTAAGCCAGTGTAGTCACATGAACTGTTTTAAATATGTATTTAGTAGCTTACTGGGAACTGAAAGTGTTGATTATCTTGCTGGCAATGCAGGCCTCACTGAGTCATCAGATTTTATCAAAAATATCTTAATTTGTGTTCTGAAAATGAACGAAGGTCTTACGGGTGTGGAACGACATGAGATGAGTAATTAATGACAGAATTTTCATTTTTGGCTGAACTAACCCTTTAATATTTTGAGTGTAATATTTAATAAATCTTTAAAAAAAAAAAAAGCTATATATATATTCACATTTTTGGGAAGTTACACCATATGGCATTTTACAATCTGAACTAACCTTGTCTTGTCTTAAAAAGTTAAATTAAGAGGCTTATAGACCTCAATGTTGGTCCGCTCAATGATATCATTTACTGTTTTAACCATTATTGTTTTTCACATGTTAATACCTACTAAGATTAAAAAATTACCTACTAAGGTTTCATTTTCAAAAATTGAAATTCCTTTAATGGGGCTTTTGTCTTCAATTTAATATTAAAAAGAATTTACATTTTTTTTTTTTTTTTTTTTTTAAATGCTCATCATAGAAAGTCATAGAAGATGAATTCCATTTGAATTTAAATTAATATGAAGGACAAAAAAAAAAAAAAATAGCATTCTGTCATTGACCCATTAACATTTTTCTACTTCATGATTTCTTAGTGATTACTATTAATAAAGCAGTCTTACCTAAGATTGAAAGAATGACCACCACAAAATCAAAAATGTTCCACCCAATGGAGAAGTAGTGATAGCGCAGGGCGAAGATCTTGAGAATGCACTCCCCGGTGAAGAGCACGATGAACACGAAGTTGATCAAGAACAGAATATATTCCTTTTCAAAAGTGTCGTTATCCGTCTCCACCATCATGGTGATCATGTTCAGGCAGATCAACACCATAATAAAGATGTCAAAGAATTGCTTGGTGACCAGGTCGAATACCAAGCCTTGGAAGCAGTTCTTCAGACATCAGATATATCCAGGCAGCATATAAGGGAGAAGAGCATCCCGAGGAAGAGAAGATGCAGTTAGTACTTTAAAAATAATAACATATCTGTTCATTTCAAGGATTAATCTGAGGAAAAAGTTTATATTACCGTAGGCCTTGGAATTGGTTTCTGTGGCTTTTTGGAGCCAAGTTTCTTCATGGCATTATAGTATTTTTTCTGCTCTTCTGTCATGAAGATGTCCGTTCCTCCTAAGTATAGGCACAGAGACAATTATTCCAGGGCATAAAGCGTTTTCGTGTCACTAAAGATGAAGAAGACCCATTTCTGACACTTATCTTTGCTTTTTGTTGGTTGAAATTGTCAATGATGACACCAATGAATAGATTGAGGGTGAAGAAAGAGCCAAAAATGATGAAGATCACAAAGTAAATGTACATGTAGAGGTTTGACTCATAGTCCGGCTGCGTTTCAACCTGCATGGAGAACAATGTTAAGGAATCACACATGTATGTATTGCAGGAAAACAATATTGCACATAAGACTCATTCACTTGAACCAACTAGTCATGATTCTCTTATTGTCTTAATTAATGGTTAAAATCAACATTACTCCACGGGAATCCACAGCACTATACATGATGTCCATCCATCCCTTAAATGTCGCCTGAAAAGCAAAGGGTACTTTTAAGCGTATTTGACATTGCAGATCAGTCTGTTCACATCTGTTTACAGAGGACAGAAATTTGATGACTAATATCAATGCTCACCACTTGCAGTAAGGAGAGGTAGCCCATGCCTACATTATCAAAGGTGACCTTCATATTCATCCATCGCACATTTGGATCAACCTCAGAGAGCTCCAGGCATTCACTCTTATTGTTGACCTCAGTGGGAAAGAAAACTGATTCGGATGTTTCATTGAAGCAGTAGTAGAACTTTCCAGCAAACAGGTTGACTCCCATGATGCTAAAGATGAGCCAAAAGATTAGGCACACCAGGAGAACGTTGAAGATGGAGGGGATGGCACCCACCAGGGCGTTCACCACAACCTATGCATATTGACAGCGTGAGAGCTTGGAACCCAACCTTAAACCGTTAACATTTACTAGGATTCAATAGCCAACTTTATGGTTTTTAACTTTCAAAATTATTCATAGTTTTTAGTCATGTGACTGATGTGGACACCTGGTGGGCAAAACCAGCAAAGAACTGCACCACAAATATTTAGATCACCTCTCAAAGAAAGAAAAACAAAAATATGTGAACAAAATGCAAGTTTTGGGCACTTGTGATCTATATACAGCACCTGTTGCAGTATTTCAATCACTAAAACAGCAGGTCATTCTAAAACGCTTAACATGAAAAGTGGTTTCATATGTTAAAGTGATATTAAAAGATCAAATTCAGTATACAACTTATTGATGATGCATATTATATACAGGCGAGCAGATAAGCCTGGAATATGAATGTCACATGAAAGCTACGAATAAGATAACCAGAAGAAATGTGAGAATAAGGAGGACTAACAATAGGTATTACGGATTGCTAATTAACGAATGATGTTAAGCTGAGGGTGGAAAGCAGAAAACTTACTACACACACACTTACCTTCATTCCTTCAAACCTGGAGAGAGCTCGAAGAGGTCTAAGCGCTCTCAAAGTCCTGAGAGACTTAATGGCCCCCAGTTCAGAGTAGCCTAAGATATTTGCAGTCAAGCTGATCAAGGACACCTGCAGAAGTAATCATTAAAAAGTGTAAGTATAACGTATATTAGTGGTTATTTTCATATCAACAACACATCTTGAAGCCCTAATTTTCAAAATAATGAATTAACACTTCTGTTGTCTTTAAATACATATTACTTACCAAAAATATTATCTGATTCATTTTCGGAAAATAATATGCATTTAAATATCACATAAATATGATATTGTTAAGAAAGACATTTTCTCATTTTAAATATTAAATATTTTACACATTTTCTTAGAAAATGAGAAAATGTACTTTTAGATATTCTTAATGTCATATTTATGTGGGCTGGGTAAAATATCAATTTTCTGATAACTGTGATCTTCATTTGAATGATTTCAGTAGTGATTCTTAAAATTCCACCATTCATCTTTTACTCTATTTCAATTTTCAGAGGCTTTTAAAATGCTTCTGTACAGCGCTGTCCATCCTGCAGATGTCACTGCGTTCTGAGGAACTAACTGTTGATAATCTTTAAAAAAGATTAAGCGTATATAATGAAAAATATCACATTTTCATTATATAGTGCTTCGCGGCTGCTAAACTTCAGCGCCACAGCAAAAGAAGACATATTTAACCTGAGTTGTGAATGTGAGTTCACAGTCTGTATGAATGGGATACAATAAAAAGACAAGAGTAAAGCAAAATAACATCACATGGTTTATATTGACTACATCAAACATCTGTAATACTGCAACAAACTGTTTTATATAAGTGGAGAGAAGTGGATTTGTTGTGACATATTGACTACTCCAGTCACAATGATTGAAATTTAATTGTGAAATACACATAAACCAAAATTTTAGCTTCAAGATCTAAGCTTTTAAAAAATATGAGATATTACATAAATAAACTGTAATGTAACTGTACATTAAGGACTCATTAATTTATAATGGTTTTCAATGTGTGTCAATTTTGACTCAAGGATCACAGATGGATGAAGTTTCTTAGGAAGTTAAAACAATAGTGTGAATTTTATTTGTACTTTTAACATGAAATTTACTGTTGAAGTGGAATGGACTAATACTTACATCAACGATGAGAAAGTCCAGCCAACACCATGCGTTTGTGAAATAGACCTTGAAACCATAGGCTACCCATTTCAGAAGCATCTCAATGACAAACACATAGGTGAAGACCTGATCTGCATATTCAAGGATGATTTTAATCATTCTCCGTTGTTCGATATATATGTCCTCAAATGCCTAATTAAAAAAAAGCATACGTGTAAAAAAATAAATAAATAAATTCTCTGGTTAAACAAATAAAAATCGTTTGTTGATTGACTCACCAAAGCTCCACTGCTGAGGAGAATCATGAAGATGATGAAGGTTTCAAAATAGCTGTGCTCCACAATGGCGTAGCAGGTTTTTCGGAAGTTCCACCATGCCCTCCCTTTACCCAGGGTAACATCAAGCTCCAAGCAAGGACATCGCCTGATGCAGTCTGGAAATGCGGACAAACAAAAATGTTAATAACAAGAATATAACTCACTACTATACATAGTCATTGTTCATGTCTCACTCTCTGTGTAGCAGTCCTCTGGGATGGTGGAGTCCACTTCTTCCACCTCTTCTTCCAGTTCTACCTCAGGAGGTTTGTCCACAGTGCTGCAGGTTGACGAATCATCTCCATCTGTCTTCTGTGCAGATGAAAACACTGCAGGTCAATTCGGTCTCTAGGATGAATGTAACCTTTACAACTTTTACAAACAAATCATTATCCTCCCCTGACAACAACATAGTGTCGGGCCAGATCTGGTCCACGTGTAATCCACATGTACCAGATGTGGGCCTGATCTGGGCCACACTATGTTACTGTCTGGGTCTGCTTATCTGGAAACTGGCAAAAAGGTGTCTCAAACAGCTTGAGGAAGGTTCACACTTGTTTCACAAGTGCCCAAATCAAGTAAAATTGAATTTGGTGAGTAAAGCTGCAGCCACAATAGCCTCACAAATGATCAGTTAATGCAGTCCCTGGGAATCTAAACCATGACCTTGGCATTGCTAGAGCTATGGTATACAGTTTGAGCTACATGAATCCTGCAGATTTAAAGTTTGCATTATTTTAATTCAGCTAAGAGGTCACACTGTGACATACTGATCTTCTGTTGCTCAACCATCTTCATGTAATCCGAATTCACAGGTCAAACTTCACTAAACCTGAACTTTGGAATTCTCATGAGTTTGCGTTTCCTGCCTCTTGCATTCGCATGTGTATGAATGGAGGTCAATGGAATGAAAAATCTAGTGTGATTGCCCATTCAATTGAAAAGAAGTGACTCGAAATTTCAACTTTTTTTTGATAATTACAGACAATCAGACTCCAGAGGATTTTGCTGCACTGGTTTGGTTCTGATCAGGCCAAAAACCTAGGACTAGTTTGCAAATGTAGGTTTTTCAAAAAATCCAAAATACCCGAAAAACACTTGAGTCTACACCTAACGGTTCAGGTCAGGAGTTATGAGCGATTTTGTACTTTTCACCGCTGTTGCGCCCCCATCCGGCCGATTGGGGCGAGCCTTGGTGGACATTGTAGACGGTGTGAGTAGTACCAGCCCTCAAAGTTTCAAGTCTCTACGGCATTTTATGATGCTTTTATGCAGTTTGGTCTGCCCGATCACAATTTGTAGAAGAATGCAGATCTCTGGACATTTTAACAATTACAAACAATAAATGGCGTTTTGACGCTCTTAAATGTGACGCATCAGATCGCTGTAATGCCTCAGTTCAGGCGGCAGCTCGGAGCGCGAGTCTTTTCTTCCTCTTCAGTACAAGTTATATCTCGAAAAATATGCATGAATATCAAAGGTATGTTGAAAGATGTAGCCTAGTACAACTTACCAGAATGTATCACGTGTCATGTAATCACTTTATTTGTGCTTCAACCGCGGAAAGACGTAAATAAAACAACTTGTGAACAATATGTCACATCAGTTCAAATTTACCTCAGGAATGTTTTCCAATGTTCACAGTTCTCTATATCTATCTGTCTGTCTGTCTATCTATCTATCTATGTGTCTGTCTGTTTATCTAAAAAACACTAGAGAGGAGCTTATTTACTGTTAATTATGTTTGTGTAAATTTGCCATGAAGACAACAATGCTTATGAAAACTACCTTATGTGATACTAAGTTTTATACAAACATTTCAGTTTTTATTTGAGTGTAATTATTATATCTGAAAATAAACAGCAGCTGAATATAAAACTTCTGTTGTTAATTGTAACCTCTAATATTGTAGTGTACCAAATGAGAGGGTTCCCTGTATAGTTTGCAACATTATTTAGGAGAGATTTTTTTTTCCTTAAGAAAAACCAAACTATCGGTATCGGCATAGGCCGATATCATTCTGAATAATCGGCTATCGGTATCGGCAGAAAAATTTAGTATCGGTGCACCTCTAATAAAAATAACAAAAACAGTTTCAAGCCCGTAAGGGACATTTTTTCTAAATTTACCCGTCACTGGCAGGTGTGTTAAAAGTAATTAATGTGACTAAAAGTTCCAAGATTAGGCTTTATGAAGAAAAAACTAACATTAGATCATGTTTTCGGTTACCTTACAGCTCTGATTTGACTACAGATCTTACTCGATTGTTCACATGAGACTTGAGTACAACTTTGTGTTCGTGTTCCCTCTCTCTGATACATAGCTGGATGTGAAATGCAGGGCTGTTTGACACATGAGGGCATGACATATGAACTGTGTTACTTGATCCAGTGGCATGCCAACAAGCAGTTGCCAAATGACTTAGGGCCAGCGCGCTTAAACGAAACAAATATGAAATAAAATGTATGACTTGAATTGGTAAGACATACATTTTACATAGCATTGGGATGTAGTGCAAATAGGGATTCATTTTAGAAAAATTTGTTAGGCATGGATGTGCTTTAGGCTGGTTGTTCTTCAGGACGTTGTTCAGCAAGGTAACTAATCATGCTGTGCCGGTTCTCTTTCCCACGCCCGTCACCATGTCACATGGTCTCTGCCATTCCTTAGACATACTCTCTAAACAAGATGACCCATGGGGCTCCAGATGGACTTTGCAGGTGTCACAGTATTTGGGACACATGTCTAGGTGTCAAGAGGCGTTGATGGACGGATGTCAGTGATACTCTGGCGACCAGTTTTGCATTTGTGTGAACTTTCACATTCGATTTTAGGAACACAACTACCAGAGTTTTTCACTGAACAAAACTCACTTTATTATTTTTATCGACGCCTTCTTTGTCTTCATCCTCAGAAGAGCTGTTGCCATCATCATAATCCGATTCACCATTGGCTATTGGCACTTTGATAATGGACAGACTGGAATTCATGGTGGCCATTTTAGAATCACCCTCCTTGTTTGCGTTCGCACCCTCTTCCTTTGGCTTCAGGCCCAGACACTGTCTCACATGACTGATAACGAAGGCCTTTACCCTGTCAATGCCTCTTGTGATTCTAGAAATGGCAATCTGCAGATTGTTCATCTCCCCATCATCATCAGATGCTGCCAGGTTGTCCCCGCTGAAGGAGCTGAGCAGCAAAGCCAGGAAGAGATTCAACACCTTCAGGAAGAGAATGAGAAAAACTGTAATAATGCAAAGATGAAATATAATGACATTATTGACACTAAAATTGTACAGCAGGGATGGGGATATGTGGCATTAAAGGGTTCACCCAAAAATGAAAATTCTGTCATTAATTACTCACCCTCATGTTGTTCCACACCCGTAAGGTATCTTCTGAACACAATTTAAGATATTTTTGATAAAATCCGATGGCTCGGTGAGGCCTCCATTGACAGCAAGATAATTGACACTTTCAATGCCCAGAAAGCTACTAAAGACATATTTAAAACAGTTCATGTGACTACAGAGGTTCAACCTTAATGTTATGAAGCATCGAGAATACTTTTTATGGGCCAAAATACAAAATGACGACTTTATTCAACAATATCTAGTGATGGCGATTTCAAAACACTGCTTCATGAAGCTTTACAAATCTTTTGTTTTGAATCAGTGGTTCGGAGCTTGTATCAAACTGACAAAGTCACGTGAATCATTGAAATTTCGAAACACTTATGACGTAACGAAGCCTCGTTTACTGAAATCTTGTGACTTTTGCAGTTTGATACGCACTACGAACCACTGATTCAAAACAAAATATTCGTAAAGCTTCATGAAGCAGTGTTTTGAAATCACCCATCACTAGATATTGTTGAATAAAGTCGTCATTTTGTTTTTTTTGGCGCACAAAAAGTATTCTCGTCACTTCATAACATTAAAGTTGAGCCACTGTACTCACATGAACTGTTTTAAATATGTCTTTAGTAGCTTTCATTTGAAAGTGTTAATTATCTTGCTGTCAATAGAGGCCTCACTGAGCCATCAGATTTGATCAAAAATATCTTAATTTGTGTTCTGAAGATGAACGAAGGTCTTACGGGTGTGGAACGACATAAGGGTTACAAGTACAATTGAATTTTAAAATGGTTACTACAAAGAAAAAATGCAGATAGAGATGTTCAAGAGAAACTGACAATTGTTTATTTTTTTGAGGATTTCTAGTTTGTGGGTTGATATCACACAACTTCTAAAACAGAAGCTGTTTCAGCCATCACATTAAATGTAAGTTATACGTTTTAATAACATTTTGATGTAAGCAATGTATTGTAAACAACTGTATGTCCTGTAAATAATTCTGTAAATACTCAAACAACCCACGATAGGAAAAAATGTGCTGTAATCAAACTATATTTTATTTGACTCCTGCTAAACTGATATTTCACTTTTTGACAAAGGTTTATGCTACTGTACACTGCAATTGAAAAGCATTATTTGCACAGATAATTTTAAAGGTATCTATCTATCTATCTATCTATCTATCAAAGATGGAGGTAATCCACTCACCACAAGGTTTCCTATAACCATGACCATCATGAAGACGATGATGCACATTCCTTGGCCAGCCACCTCCATACAGTCCCACATTGTTTCGATCCATTCCCCACATAGAATACGAAAAATGATGAGGAACGAGTGAAAGAAATCTGTCATGTGCCAGCGAGGGAGTTCGCAACTGTCACTAATCTTACACACACAATCCTTGTAGCTCTTTCCAAAAAGCTGCATCCCCACCACAGCAAAGATGAAGACAATAATGGCCAGGACAAGGGTCAGGTTTCCAAGAGCACCCACAGAATTACCGATGATCTTTATCAGCATGTTTAGGGTTGGCCAAGACTTTGCCAGCTTGAACACACGCATCTGTAACCAACAAAGTCAAGATTTGAATTGAGAGTTTGGTCCAGTAAACAGCTTTTGTGCATAAAAATGTATTTAAATGTATTATATTTCTTTATTATAATGCAAAAGCAATAATGTTTTTTTCAGCAATGTATTTTCAGACATTTCAGTCTACATATTTTTCATTATATATATATATATATATATATATTATATACACTACCAGTCAAAAGTTTGGAATCGGTAAGATTTTAAATGTTTTTAAAAGAAGTTTCGTCTGCTCACCAAGGCTGCATTTATTTAATTAAAAATACAGTAAAAACAGTAATATTGTGAAATATTATTGCAATTTAAAATAACTGTTTTCTGTTTGAATATAATTTATTCCTGTGATCAAAGCTGAATTTTCAGCACCATTACTCCAGTCTTCAGTGTCACATGATTGTTTTCAACATTGATAATAATCATAAAAGTTTCTTGAGCAGCAGATCAGCATATTAGAATGATTGCTGAAGGATCATGTGACACTGAAGACTGGAGTAATGATGCTGAAAATTCAGCTTTGATCACAGGAATAAATTACTTTAAAAATATATTCAAACAGAAAACAGTTATTTTAAATTGTAATAATATTTCACAATATTACTGTTTTTACTGTATTTTTAATTAAATAAATGCAGCGTTGGTGAGCAGACGAAACTTCTTTTAAAAACATTAAAAATCTTACCGATTCCAAACTTTTGACTAGTAGTGTGTATATATATATATATATATATATATATATATATATATATTTTTTTTTTTTTTTTCAAATATATTAAAATAGAAAACAGTTATTTGAAATTGAAATAATTTGTACTTTACTGCAATACTCCAATATCAGATTACTACTACAATATCAATAACTGATTTTTACAAAACTACCAAAAAAATTATAATTCATTTTATCAATGAAATTTTATTCAATTTATTCAATGAAAGTGAATGGTGACCACTACTGTCAAGAGAGATGTTCAGTGGAAAAAGTCATTTCCATAAATAAACTATCATATGGCTTTGAATTTAGTTCATGAGTCACATTTTATGATACTTTTATGGTGCTTTTTTAAATCTGAGCTTGGCAGCCATTGGTCCCCATCCACTTCCAGTTGCTCTGACTTCTCCATGTGTCTTCCACAGAAGAAAGTTTTATGTGTTTGGATCAACATGAGGGTGAGTAAATGATGACAGTATTTAATATTTAGCTATACAATCAAGGTTCACCTACCAGACGGAAGGACCTCAGAACAGACAAGCCCTGAACATTGGCCAAGCCCAACTCCACCAGGCTCATGGTCACAATTATGCTGTCAAAAATGTTCCAGCCAACCTGGAAGTAATAATATGGGTCCAGTGCAATAAGTTTTAGCACCATCTCTGCTGTGAAGATACCTGTGAAAACCTGCATGGGAAAGAACATGATTCAAGGAAACCATCAGCTACTGCATGTTGGCAAAAGATATTCTCAGAAAATATACAGTTTTCAATATACATTTGTTAGTTCAAGTTAACATTGATAGGTAGATGTACTTACCAGGTTTCCAACCGTCAAAATGTGTTCGAAATCTTCAGTCATGGGATAGTGCTCCATAGCCATGAACACTGTGTTGAGCACAATGCAGATGGTGATGCCCAGATCCACAAAAGGGTCCATTACAATTAGGTACATTAATTTCTTAAATTTCACCCATGGCACGCAGCAATCCCATTTCAGGAATATGTCTGCAAACTTGTACCAGCAGGGAGGACATGGCCTTTGACTATCGTCCAGCTCTGTTGATTAAAGAATTGATATATATATATATGATTTGTTCTTGACCTCACCTTTTAAACTACAACTGTGAACTTACCATCTAAAGCATGGTCTGTAGCGCTAACTGCACTCGGTTTCCTCATCTGCGATTCAGGGACTTCCAAGTAATTCATGCTGCCTTTGGATCCATTCGATTTTGAGAGGGGTTTCAATGCAATCCCATCATAGTCGCTCTGCATTTGGTCATCATCACCTTTCTTTTTGTTGGATAGTGACGTTTTGCTGCCATTTACCATCCCATTCTTCTGTTGCTTGACAGGAAAAAAAACAGTCAGATAAAAAACAGAACTAACAATTAGTATTTTACAAACCAACTGATCCACGGCTCAGGCTTAGTCAAACCTCAGCTTGTTTCTTGAGCTGTTCCAGGATTTTTGCATACTCTTCCTCCTTTTCTTTAGCTTCTGCAATGGTGGCTTCATTCTGTTCAGCATATGCCATGGCCACCACAGCCAGAATCAGATTGATGAGGTAGAACGAACCCAAGAAGATGATGACTACAAAGAAGATCATGTATGTCTTCCCTGCTGTACGGAGCGTCTGAAACATTCAAGACACTTTTCAGTGATGCCTTTTTGCACACATTTAACTTTTTATGCTTCATTTATGTTCTTGCTCAAGCCTCAAAAGCATAAAGGACTAAAGATTACTTCTATAAAAACTGCCATGCAACTAAAGAGTTAGTTCACCCAAAAATGAAAGTTCTGTCATCATTTACTCACAATCATGTCATTCCAAACCTGTAAGACTTTTGTTCATCTTTGGAACACAAATGAAGATCTTTTTGATGAAATCTGAGAGCTTTCTGTCCCTCCACAGACAGCTATGCAACTGACAATTTAACGCTTAAAAAGTTAAGGATAAAGATATCGGAAAACTAATCCATATATGAACTGATTGGTCCAAATTTTCTGAAGAGTCACAATTGCTTTATGATGAACAGACTGAATTTAGGCTTTTATTCACATATAAACATTCATCAACAGCTGTGGTAAACGGAAGCTCAAGCATTTTTGCTTGACACGTGTGAGAACCAATGAGGTTCATTCTCGTGTTAAACAGCACGTTTGAGCTTCCGCAAAAGGTTTGTTCTCGCACGTCAAGCAGGTTCGGTTGAGCTTCCAATAAATAAAATAGTGAATAAAAGCCTAAATTAAAGCGACCGAGTCTCTTCAGAAATTGTGGACTAAACCACTAAATTAATATGGATTAGTTTTACAATTTCTTTATGAACTTTTTGAAGCGTCAAAGTGTCAGTTGCGTAGCTGTCAATGGAGAGACACAAAGCTCTCAGGTTTCATCAAAAATATCTTAATTTGTGTTCCGAAAATGAACGAAAGTCTTACGGGTTTGGAATGACATGAGGGTGAGTAATTAATGACAGAATTTTAATTTTTGGGTGAACTAACCCTTTAAAGGAATAGTTCACTTTCAAATAAAATTTTCCTGATAATTTACTCACCCCCATGTCATCCAAGATGTCCATGTCCTTCTTTCTTCAGCCAAAAAGAAATTAAGGTTTTTGATGAAAACATTCCAGGATTATTCTCCTTATAATGGACTTCAATGTTTCAGTGCAGCTTCAAAGGGCTTTAAACGATACCAGACGAGGAATAAGGGTCTTATCTAGCGAAACGATCGGTCATTTTCGAAAAAAAATGTAAATATATATATATATGCTTTATATAAACAAATTATCGCCTTCCAAGTGCTTCCTCCAAAACCGCACTTTCATATTCTTAAAAAAGTTTATGCTGAATGTCCTACGCCTTCTGTATTCAACTTACGGAACGAACGCAGCGCCAGGACATTCAGCGTAAGCTTTTTTAAGAATATGAAAGTGCGGTTTTGGCGGAAGCACTTGGAAGGCGATAATTTGTTTATATAAAGCATATATATATTTACATTTTTTTCGAAAATGACAGATCGTTTCGCTAGATAAGACCCTTATTCCTCGTCTGGTATCGTTTAAAGCCCTTTGAAGCTGCACTGAAACTATAATTTTGACCTTCAACCATTTGGAGGCCATTTAAGTCCATTATAAGGAGAATAATTCTGGAATGTTATCATCAAAAACCTTAATTTATTTTCAGCTGAAGAAAGAAGGACATGAACATCTTGGATGACATCGGGGTGAGTAAATTATCAGGAAAATTTTTTTGGAAAGTGAACTAATCCTTTAAACGTTTGGGGTCAGTAAGAATTTTTAAAATTTTTGAAAAAAGTCTCGTTTTCAACAAGGATGCATTTATTTGCTGCTTAATATCTTTTTGGAAACCATGATACATATTTTTCAAGATTCTTTGCAAAGTTTAAATGAACAGAATTTATTTGAATTATATTTGTTTATTTAATATGTCCTTATTAGTAATAATTTCTTTAAAAAGTATTAATTATAATTATTAAAATAAAAAAAACTGCCCCCAAGCTTTTAAACAGCAGTGAACCTAAAACAAGCATCCGCTTCATGTTAAGCTGTGTTTATTACTGGAATGAATTGTAAGAATCTCACAATCTTAGGCTTTTGTCATGGATTAATTCATGTAAATTTGTTAATAATAATAAATATTATAACAGTATGCCAATTTATTAGCACATGCAAGAAGGCGAAGTTTGATGTGACTTTAACAGGATGCATATACCCACCAACTGGAACAAGTTCTCCCAGAAGTCTTGAGTCATTAGCCGGAAAAGGGCTAAGAAAGCCCATCCAAAGGTGTCATAACTAGTGTAGCCATAATTTGGGTTTCGGCCAGCTTTTATGCATGTGTACCCCTCAGGGCACCTCCTGTAAACATCAACAGCAAACAGGTAATTTAATATATATTCATAGTTTGCTGAAAACTGCTTTGAATAAATTTCTTTGAAATTTCTCCATGTTGGTAATGCACAACACTAATTTAAAGTTCATTCTTTAGATGATTACTTAAGCATGATTACTTAAAATCATTAAGTTGGCAAATCTCATATTTGAAAAATATACCCTGCATCAGAGCTGTTCCCACAAAGTAATGGATCCAAATGGCCAGGCACATAGTAGTGGTTTTCTATGGAAAATGAATGGAGATCTGATCACGAAAACGTTTAAAATTACTGTAACTGCAGTAAACGACAAGTTCTCATTCATTTTGAGCAAATTTACCTCTATCCAAGTCCATTCATAATAATTCCCATATGCAGCAATTGCAGGCTACATTTCACATTACTGAAGTAATAAGTCACAAGTCACCTGCATTTTCAATATATTCCTCGTAGCTGAAATTGCTGTAGGCAGCTTCAGTGCCATTGACGTCTGTGTGATTGAAGAGCATGGTCACGTTGTTAATTGGAGGCCATCTGACACACTTCTGCCGCAAATTACCCATGAACAGTTGCAGGCCAATGAGAGCAAACACGCTGAGACAGAAGACGGTGAGGATCATGACATCCGCCAGTTTCTTCACCGACTGAATCAGGGCACCAACAATGGTTTTTAGACCTGGAATTTGAAGTTAAACAAAATCTCGGCTGATGCATTCCCAAACTGTACAAAACATTTTAATTTCAAATGAGTTGCCATGTTAAATTACATGCTGTATTTACCTGGAATTACAGTAATTGTTTTCAGGGCACGGAGAACACGGAAAGTCCTCAGAGCGGATACATTCCCCAAGTCCACAAACTCTGTGAGGTACCTGTGGATGAAGTGAAAAGACTCACAAATCTTATATTTTAAAAACTCACAACTATACCACTGACACTGGATATTTAAGTTTTAAACAACAACAACAGGTTCTAACATGTTTGAGTCAATCTGGATATTTCTGTACATCTGGTCTTGGCCAATGAACATGATTTATGTAGTCCCAATGCATATTGATTAAAGCTGCAGTCAGGCATTTTTCCTCTTTGTCGCCATCTCTGTTTGAAACCCGCAATTGCAGTCATATGCGGAATTGTTATCGTTACGTGTTATGCATCGGCACGACTCCTCAGCGGATGAATCTAATGTTTGCTGTCAATCACTACACCGGTGTGGATACTGTACTTCAGAATCACAGATTATAATCTTGAAAATATGACCAATATAAGAATTTTCACTGGAAAATATCAGCTGAACAAGTAAGTAACATTTCTGTCACTTTTGTTCTGACCAACTGAGGAAAAAAGCATTAGGCCTACAATAAATCGTGCTGCCAATTATGATTAAATCTAACGATCGCTTAGCTCGGATCACGCTAAACCGTGCAAATTATTATTACTGTTATACTTTGTTCTGAAAATGTTAATGATAACAACATCAGCGTTGCGTGACTATGTGTATTGAGTGTATGTTAGCGTATTAGTGTACCTGTAGATTTCAATTTCTGTAGCCACTCCGCAGTTCAAGTCTTTTGCTTTTGACTACGGGTGAATCTCCAGTTGTCACTGATGATTGTCATTTGGACCTTTCTGGATTACAATCCGCCATCAAAATAGTAAGTTTAGCTATTTCAGCTGTTGTGAGAAAAGGCTATAAATGATCCGCTACAAGCAGCATCCTCATATGATAAAGCTACTAGCTGGAACTCCTTCCTTTCTGTTTACAGACGTGACGCAATGACACAAAGACAAACAGCTGCATGCTCGAATTTCCCGCGAAAATCCACCAGGTCGCTCTTATTAAAAAACATTATTACAAGCTTACCGTTGTGAATCGGGCTGGTTATGTACTTTATCAAAAATTGATTTTGGATCATTTTTAACCAAAAAAAGTTCCGGACTGCAGCTTTAAATATATATATATATATATATATATATTTAAAAAAAAAAAATTCAAATATAAATTGATTGGATGCATTGATATTAAGTTGTGACAAAATGTTAATGTGTTAATGGTGTTGTATTTTAGTTCATTTAATTAATTAAATATAACAAGCAGCAAAAATCCACTTTTTAATGTGCCGTGAACTATAATCCCAACCATTAAATCATTAATCAAGAACGAAAACTCTTTTTTGGTGGATAAATCCTTGAAATTATGTGCAACATTTGGAGTATTTATGGCTCAAGAAAGTGTACATTCAAATCTCTTTTATAGACGTGACCTTTCTTAAACCATATTTTTGTAGAGTCAGTTTTTAGAGTCTTCTGAGGAGTGTCGAAATTGCTGGGGTAAGAGATATGTTCAGTGTAGACTATATTTAGCTTGAGTGCAACAGTCGATCACAGAAGCCAAATGGCATCATTATGTGTATACTATGGACCAATAGCAAGTGAGATGCCTGTTGGGCAGTTGGATCACAGCATTGAATTATGATGTCTGTGAACTTCTGGCGACTGAATTCATGTAAAAGCAGTAGAGGAGCCATGAGAAACACATTATACGGTTACTAAAGTACTGTGAGAAAGTATTGAGAGAAATAAGCATTGATGAATGTGTCATTTTAAAACACTTTTGATTTCTGTACCTCAATCAGTAGAGCATGGTGCTAACAATGCCAAGGTCATGGGTTCAATTCTCAGGGAAAGCAAGAACTATTAAATAATGTGTATCTTGAATGCAATGTAAGTCAATTTGGATAAAACCTGCCAAATGCATAAATGTAATGTAGAAATGAAAATAAGCTGCAATAGGAAGGTAAAATAACAATCAACAACCTGTAGTGTTCATACACTTTATATATTGAGGATTCAATTGCCTAGACATCAGGGGGAAATACAACAGAAATAACATTGTATACTTACCTACATACATATAAAATACTTGGTATTAGTACCAATGAATACTATGGATGACAGCAGAGGAAAACATTTAAAGAGGGAATAATAATAACTGTCCATCAGAACAATATCAGGACCTCAAAAGTTCTTGTACACCTTCAGTGTTACAATTAAACGCAGCCTTTTAGTGTCCTGAGGAGGGCCAAAGTGTGAAGCTGCTAAAAATAGGCCTGGTAAGTGATCTCGATTTACAAGTGGATAAACATTTTCATTCAGCCAGGCTGTGATTGTAAAGGGAGATGTGGGTGGACCTTGGGTAGGCGTATGGAGAAGCTGAGGAGGGATGTCTTCCGAGGACCAGGACCTGCAGGCCAGCCTCATTACACTTTTGGTGATGCTTTAAACACACTGACCTTTGACCTTTCACATCTGAGTAGGTATTTTCACAATGCTTCTGTGTCTAATGTGGTTGCCACATACCCCGACGGAGCAAAAACTGATTAGTGGCACACTATGCTGACTATTTGGAATGGCATCTGATTACGGAAACTACTGTTAAAAATAAAGCTCCAATCCTTTTCTGAACAATCCATTTGCATCCACAACAATCCACAATGCTAATTGAAGGATTTATAATTTATAACACTTTGGATTTAACACACATTTTTCACAAATTTTGAGCCATAACAAATGTTTGCACTGGCTTGTTTAGCCACTGATTTTACATTCAGGTTATATTCATTCAGGGTCATACTTACGCCATGCTGATGACCATGAAATCCAGCCAATTCCACGGGTCTCGTAGGAATGTGAAATCACCAATGCAGAAGCCTCTGGAAAGGACCTTTACCAATGCCTCAAAGGTATAGATGCCAGTGAAAACGTACCTACGAGGATCCAAATTGAACAATAAACAATCAAGTTCTATAAACGTGTCCCTATAACATTCATTTTACATTGTAGGTCAGCTCATTTTGTGTGCATTTTATATTATGTCAAGACCATTATAGAATGACATAAAGGTAGGGTAGGCAATTTCAGAGAAACTAGCAATAGCAAGCTAGCTTTGAAAGCATAAGATCCCACCCTTCAGTGGCCCTGTCCCAAATGGCATTTCCTGGCTGCTTAACTACCATAGTATAATGCATTGTTGAAGAAATCAACTAGCTAGTCACGACTGTTTCCCGAAACCGTATTGTCGCAAATTTGTTGTTCAATCAGAATTTGTTGGTTAATGATGTCACGCAGGTGGTGGAGTAATAACTTCTTTTAACGAATCTGTTTGAGATCGAATTTAGAGATTTTTTGCTGTAAAGTACGGACATGGCACCTGAGGACTAATTCTCATTTTTCTCAGCTATTTTGCTTTATTTCCAGATTCAATCATAGGCTCGTTCTTATGTACTAGAACATGAACGCATATGCGCACTCTTCAGAGCTTTAAATCTTTTGACAAACAATAACATTTGTATATATTCGAAATGAAAGATATAGATGCACTGAATGTCAGCTTGCTAATTTTGCTCATGATAAGGGTTTAAGTCCACATGTCATAAAAAGAAGCAACTATGCTTCTAACCACATGCCGAGTATTGTCGATCCCACCACACAACTTTGCAATGCTGTTTGCAAATGTTTATTGAAACTATGGTTTAAGGAAACACAGACTTGTTGAACTATGCTAATAATGACAGAACTTGTGACCATAAGCCGTGTTTCCACCAAAATTACGATGATTGAAATAAAATGCTGCGTGAACTCAACCAATCAGCATGTTCAGTGCCCAAGTCCCACCCCCGAAAGTTCCTTTGAAAAAAGTACTATCTAGCGAGCAGGTACTTTCTGAGGGGGAATTTTTTACCCGGAACTTCATTTAGACCCTGGTTCCTGCAGTTGAAACACACAGAGTACCACCCCAAAGTTACTAGTTCCTGGGAAAGTTCCTGCGGTGGAAACACGGCTATAGTTGGCTACCGATGCTTTTGGGAAACACACCCAACGGAAACGGCGTTAAATTACCTCATGTCTCAAAGCACATATCTTTAAAATAATAATAAAAAAAAAAACTAAATAACTTACAGCGCTCTAGTTGTACCACCTGACTGCTGCAGATTCATTTCGGCGTTGATAGTGTTCAGAGGTGTAAAGTATTTGAGTAAATGTAATTAGTAACTGTACTTAAGTATCTTTTTGGCTACTTTGTAGTTGTACTGAGTATCAAAGATATTAGCAACTTTTACTAAGAGCATTGAAGGTACTATATCTTGTGCGTTTTGCCTTTACTCACCCAAACTTGTCAACAAGGCTACTTTACGTGAATGAGCGTGCATTAGCAGGTAGTTGCTGTATCGCGGGTGTTTGATTTATTAGATGAGGACATGCAGCCGGTGATGAGGTCAAAACCAGCACATCCAGTGCGAGTAGACTTTGACTAGTTAATTTTACTTAACACAATTTTATTTATCCGCCATATTGACAAGACCTTTTTGAAGGATATTGGTTTACTTATGGCTTTTTTGTGCACTTGAGCTTAACTGAGATTTGAGAGTTTGTAGATGTTTAAGAGGCTGTTGTGTCGACATTAATTTATTGCAATATTGAGGTGTTCAGTTTTATTTAGATTTTAGAAAATAAACATGATTTCTCTTCTTACAAATCAACTGTTTCTTATTTTCAATGGCATGTCTCTCGGGTGTTGAGGACTAGTACATCTTTGAACCTACATTCAGTATGAGTAAAATACTTAAGTACTCTTAAAATCAGATACTCTAAGACTTTTACTCAAGTTGTTTTGGAATTGGTGACTTGTAATGGAGTCATTTTTGCTGCAAGGTATCTTTTACTCAAGTATGGTTTTCTATGGTACTCTTTACACCTATGATAGTGTTTCCTTAGAAACGCATAAATCCGAGTCTAAGGAAATTAACAGTTCTGAGTAGAATGTCACGGGTTTCCATCTTTTAATTATGGAAATTACAACATGGCGTGAAGTCGTGAACGGAGCATAAGCACGTTGTTTTAGTTCAGGAGGAACTGTAAAAGGCGGCTGCAGTTTGTTTTTGGTGATCTGTGGCTGTCTGTCTATAACTCTGCACAGCCTGGTAATATGTGATGTCTGATCGAGCAGGGTGAGCGGAGGTATGGAAATACATGTTGACAGGCAGGTAAGACATTGTATCGTTGCACTAGGACAGATTTTTGGTCCTGAGACTTCCACAGAAGATATATGTTCATTTTTAAATATTTAGACCACTTCTATTATTGATTGCTATCAGGATGTGAAAAGAGTTTCAACCAGTGTAACAAAAAGTGTTTATGAAAAACACTGCCTACCCTACCTTTATGTTCCAATTCCAGAATTTAAAGGGTTAGTTCACCCAAAAATGAAAATAATGTCATTAATTACTCACCCTCAAGTCATTCCACACCCTTAAGACCTTCATTCATCTTCAGAACACAAATTAAGATATTTTTGATTAAATCCGATGGCTCAGTGAGGCCTGCATAGGGAGCAATGGTACTTCCTCTCTCAAGATCCATAAAGGTACTAAAACATATTTAAAACAGTTCATGTGAGTACATTGGTTCTACCTTAATATTATAAAGCGATGAGAATATTTTTTGTGCACCAAAAAAACAAAATAACGACTTTTTAACAATGATGGCAGATTTCATAACACTGCTTCTTGAAGCTTCGGAGCTTTACGAATCAAATTAGTGGATCGGAGTGCCAAAGTCACATGATTTCAACAGTTTGGCGGTTTGATACGCGATCCAAATCACTGATTCGACTCAAAAGATTCATAACGCTCTGAAGCAGTGTTATGAAATCGGCCATCACTAGATATTGTTAAAAAGTCGTTTTTTGTTTTTTTTTGGCGCACAAAAAATATTCTCGTCACTTTATAATATTAAGATAGAACTCGCATGAACTGGTTTAAATATGTTTTTAGTACCATTATGGATCTTGAGAGAGGAAGTACCATTGCTGTCTATGCAGGCCTCGCTGAGCCATCAGATTTAATCAAAAATATCTTAATTTGTGTTCCGAAGATGAACGAAGGTCTTACGGGTGTGGAACGACATGAGGGTGAGTAATAAATGACAGAATTTTCATTTTTGGGTGAACTAACCCTTTAAATTAAATTTGAATTGAGGTACCAAACAGGATGCAGAACAGCAATTTAAATGTAAGGAAGTAGAATTAAAATTAATTGATATTAAACAAAAATTATATAACTAATTTGACAGACAGACAGACAAAAAGAACGATAGAATGACAGACAGAAAAATAGAATGACAGAGAGAATGATAGATAGATAAATAGATAATAAATTATATAATATAATGATTATATATGAATAAGATAGATAGAACGATAGGTAAGTACGTAGGTATAGTAGATGTGTCATTGGTGGAGTTGTGTATTAGAGGAATGCTGGGATAGATTGTGGAGATTTGGTGCAACTCTTACTCTACTGTTTTGCTCCATGGTGGAGGGTCACTCATCGTCATGAACACACAGTTTGACAAGATGGTTACCATGATGAACATGCTAAACAATTTGTTGTGAGTAAAGGAGAACTTAGAAAGAATGATTTGTGTCTCTAAACTAAAAACTCTGAGATGTCAACTTAAACATATGGAAATCAAAGAAAAGGTGGAGAACATTTAAAAAAAAATATATGACTATATATGTATGTATATATATATATATATATATATATATGTATACACACACACATATAAATTGCCATTTTCATGGGTTATATTGAATATGAAGGATATGAATGTATGAGTATTCTTATGGCTACTCGTCGAACAGGGTTGAAGGGACTTAGAATGTAGCAGGCAGGTTCAGCATTGAATCTGTATATTGTATTCCCTTTGGTGACCACGATGAACGTCTGCAAAACAGAAAAAGGGACACAACACCTCTTGTGGAATACCTATTATTTTGATAAGCCAGACCTGTAAATATTGGTGACATCACTTTGGTATTTTGCTTTTGCCACTGACTTTTTTTGCTTTGTAGAATGGATCTAACTCTTCAAGAGGAACATTGAGGAGCTTTGGTGGAGGGTCTCCGTAGATGAACGGTAGGGCCTTTCCTGCTTCCAAATCACTGGTGGGTTTGGGCAGATCCTCCTCAGCCACCTCGATATTCTGGGCCTTCATCTGTTCCTTCTCGGCGGCTTCTTCTGCCATCCGCCGCTCGATCTCGGCGAGCGACTCCAAAGTGAAGGGCTGGAACACATCGGTGCCTGTGGGAGGGAGTAGGTGTGCCATCTTGACATTCTGCTGAACAAGGGCTGCCACCACTTGGGGTCTCTCAATTGTGCCCTGCAGGGATAGAGAAAACAGAAAAAGGAAAAGTTTGTGGTACAGTAAAAACCTCTCTGAAAGACATTAGACCATCTGTAATTCTTTGTACATTAATTCATATTTAGTCATGCTAAGCAGGTGTTTAACAATTGATTAAATTTCCATCAATTAAAAAAAAGAAATTATGAAATTACAACTTATAACGTATAAATGGCATTTGTTATCAAGTCTTAATTTTCTGCAAAAGTTTTTGTATGCCTTTTTGTATTAAAAAATAGAACAGGATATTCTGAAACTGTTTAAATAATGAGTTAAATAAAATGACATTGATACTGTTCAAAATTTCAGTAAGATCGGCGTCAGTACGATTTTTTTAAGAAATTAATACTTTTATACCTAAACGTATTAAACTGATCAAAATTGATAAAACTGACATTAAAGACATATACATTGTTAAAAAAAATCTATTTTAAATAAATGCTGTTCTTTTGAACTTTATATTCATAAAAGAATCACACACACATAAACAGTCTCTTATACATCTTAATATTTTTTGCTATGTAGATCCAACTTTTTTTTATAGTGAGGTGACTTTCGTAATTTTGATATAAAGTCAAAAGTACGAGAAATAAAATCTTACATACTTGTATCTTTTTTCAGAACACAGAAAAGTGTAAATTGAGACAACAATAAAAACCTTCATTAAAACATAAATCAAAGCATTATATTCCACACTTTTATTAAACTGTGCATTACTATTAAAGTGGAATTGCTCTAAACTGTGCCTTTTATTTGCACATCACCGTCACAACAAACAACTATGATTGAGCTACAAAAAAATGAGTATCTGTCGCAATTAAGTTACATATATTGACACAACAAGTAACCTGTTTTAACAGTTTTCAAACTTACAGTTGATGAGGCCATAGTTTTAGGTTCTTAGCTCTGTTTGGGTGAGCAGCACGGTTCCTACGCCAAATCTCCATCAGGTTTATCTTTCGCTTAGCCATGGTTTCAGCATACAGTCAAAAGCTCTCGACAAATTGAAGAATGCTACTCAGACTGTGTGCTGAAATTTGTGGGTCGCTTTTTTACTTTTGAGTCCAGCTGGACCAGGATGAGACCATGCCCCCTCAGTGTAACAAAACAATTCGGCACACAAAGATTCGATTGAAGGCAAGTTCAGCGTGTTGTCTACAATTGAATATGTGTCCACTTTAGGAGATTTGCCCCAGACAACCCTCACTGTCAAATGTGATCACTACAATTAGAAGGAACACTACGCAGTTTTGAGAAGTTATCTGTTATATATGTATCTAATTATAAAAGAACAAAGTTCTGATTTTAATAATTCACCACATTACAAAACAACATTTATCATCATTATTTGAGTATTTTCCATGCTATGATATATGACAGCTTACATTTCTGCACCTGTTCACAGAAATCATTGGGTTCTTTTAAGTAAAAAATCAATTAAATTGCATCACTGCTGTTTAAGTGGCCCCATTCAAGTCTTTTTGCAGACTCCACTCACCGGCTAAACTCTTAGCGAGGCAGTGACTCACTGCACATTAATATACATGGAGTGAAGAGCACTGGTAACTTCCCAGAAGTTGTGTTTTGGTGCCAAATCCACCCAGCAGGGAGCTGTTTAACAAAAAAGCCTTTCTTACATGTTCCAATTTACTATTTTTGTGATCAAATACAACATTTGATCACAGATAACTCACTGACCATGTGATAAATACTTCACATAAAAATATTATAAGAATCTGATTGCTTATCTCTACGGGAGTGAAAGCCAAAAAGTTTTCACTTTTGCAGTGTCCTTGCCATCATATTTTTGAAAGATTGAGAGAATATTCCTGAGCACACCTTTATTTTCTGCCTTGATCCAAGAAATATATTTGATTTCATATTTAAATATTAAAAAAAGAAATAGGGATGTGATCTAAACATTTTGGTCGGTACCAATCATTATTTATATTTTGAAGCCAAAATCTGATATTAGGTAATAATGTGAGACTGATTACAAAACAAAAATGCTCACCTTAAAAATCCATATTTCTATGCATTTCAGATAACACTAAACATCATATTACTATACAATGAAAAACTGATTTTCATTTTAAACAACTGCAGAAAACATTTTTTTCTATTCCTCTATCATTTAACAAATGTGAAAAGTTTTAACCATCTACAGTTAAATAAACAAAACTTTTCACATAATTTTCATACAACAAAGAATATCCATGGATTAAAAAAAAAAAAAAAAATCATACAAGATCTGAGTAAATATTTTATATGTATAATAGGTAGGTCGACTACAAATAATGTACCCCACATGATCACGTGGCTGTTATTTATCACCATATTTCACTCAAATTGAAGATTATTGGCTGATATTGAAATGGGCGCCCATATATTATGCATTCCTAGTCATTATGTTGTAAGTCAACAATCTGACCTAATCTACAGTATGAGATTACATGTTAAAAAATTATATTGAACCCCACAAAAAGAAATTCAATAATTGCAAAATGCATAATTGTGACCCTGGACCACAAAACCAGTCATAAGTCGCACAGGTATATTTGTAGAAATAGCCAAAATTATCAGGATTCGGATTCAAAATTATCGATTTTTCTTTTATGCCAAAATCATTAGGATAGTAAGTAAAGATCATGATCAAGAAAATGTATTCTTGTGAGTGGATATGCATTTCTAAGGACTTTATTTGGACAACTTTAAAGGCGTTTTTCTCAATTTTTTGATTTTTTCGCAGCCTCAGATTCCAGATTTTCAAATAGTTGTATCTCGGCTGAATATTGTCCTATTCTAACAAAAAAATGGAAGGCTTATTTATTCAGCTTTCAGATGATGTATAAATCTCAATTTTAAAAAAAATGTACCCTTATGACTGGTTTTGTGGTCCAGGGTCACAATTCTCATAAAAATAGAATTAAAACCTACATTTCATATAGCATAATATGTGACTAAGACATAATGTCCAATGTTTGGTGATGCCAAAATTGTTTAGTCATTAAATGTACTTAGACCATTTATGGATCTCTTTTGACACACTTTGGAATCTGCCCACTGATCCATGTGCTGGGTGTTGAGACCTGTGTTTATGCCGCTCCTTAAAGCACTGCTCAGGCTCATTCTACTGTTACATAACACAGACTCACCTGTTCTGAGAGGAATGCGATACGACCTACAGTCTCTAATGAGGCCTATTATGTTCGGAATGCCTGCCAGTGATTCATAGCTGTCACCCTCTGGCAAACAGGTGTTTGGGATCTTCAGATTGTGCTATAGTGAATTTAATGAATTTGTTATGATTTAGAGTGTCATTCTGTGAAGTTGGGAGGGACCAAAGTCAAAGACTCATGCGGTACCTCAACAGCTGCTGTAGACCATCACCCCGTAAGGCGTCGGGTTACTGGTGACTACTCACTCCTGCCGTGTGTTTGCTCGCTTACATTGTGCTGATAAACAAGTCCCGCCTCCTGCTAAATTCCTCCCCGCCCACTGCTCGATCATTCTGTGGGGTCACTCTGGCTTTTTACTTAGGCCCTATTAAATTCTATATCTATATCTATCTATCTATCTCTGAATTTTTCCAAGGTGTATATAATAAACCTTGTGAAATAAATGGCTAATATTAAGTCTACTTTGGTGCTGCACGGATATATTGCACAACGTCAAGATTACCGACATTCTCATCTGAGATGTCAGCAGTCAAACACCGCTCATTAATGTCAAAATGTTTAAAACGACCAATCAAATCAAAGTAGGCGGGCTTTAGGTTCTCAGAAGCTGCTGAATGCTGATCATGAATTCCAGCGCGAAGCTTCTGTCATAAAGTGCGAGAAAACTCAACATTTAATATTTGTCTGTTGTTTTACAATAGAAATGTTACACTGTTACAGAAAAAAGGTATGGTGCTTGTCACTGGGGCAGTATCCTAAGGTACAAAAGTGAAAAGGTACTTGATCTTTGTACCTACTTACCCCTACTTATATTTGTACCTTACATATTAGTACTTTAAAAGTACATATTAGTACCTTTTTACCTTGGTACTGCCCCAGTGACAAGCACCGTACCTTTTTTTCTGACATTGTAAACGACCGACAGAAATATTTAGGGATTTAGCTATTATTTAGTTGAAAATATAGCCTAGGCTACGTGATTCATTGTAATTCATAACTGTCACTGTTACATATAATAAGATTAATAATGAATGTGCCTGTGCAGTTGCGCACTCTGAAAAAAGCCCAATGGCAACAGGACAAAGAGCATTTGTTAATCTTAGTTGCTGTTAATTTCAACATTTACTAATGCATTATTAAAAGTTAAAAGTTGTTTCTGTTAATATTATTTAATGGACCTAAGCTGACATGAAATACCAATGAACAGCTGCATTTTTATTAACTAATATTAACAAAGAATATAACTACTGTAAAAATGTATTGCTCATTGTTAATGTTAGTTAATACATTAATAAACATTAACTAATGGGACCTTATTTTAAAGTGTTACTAATTGGTCATTATAGCTCCAAGAACGCTGATATTTCACCAATATCAATAGCATTAAACAGTCTCTTCTGTATTTCTAGTTTGTACTGTGGATCATTCATTACAACATTTTACCTGATTCTCATGTTAAAGTATCAGTTATTGGGCTGTGCTGGACAAATAATGCATGCTGTACTGACATGGTTTTAAAGCTATTTATATCCATATTTTTTGGCTTTCAAATATCTTAAAATGCACATGTACACCAGGGGATCAAAATGTTCTCCTCCTAGCAAACTCTGTGACCTCGGTATTATGAGTCCCTGCATATGGCCCTGTGTGTATCTATGTATATACAGTGTGTGTGTGTGTGTGTGTGTGTGTGTGTGTGTGTGTGTGTGCAGAAAGAACTGAGAATGAATGGGAAAAATTCACATGAGAGGAGGACATGCTTCCATCGCAATATGATTGGCTGTTCACACAATAAATCCGGCCTTATTTTCATGCGCATTCCACATCCGCGAATCAGTCTGAATGAACAAATCATGATGTTAATGGGAAGACTAAATAAAAAAGTAAACAACTCACCCACTTAGATATCTCCACTTTATGTCATGTCAAAATCACCTGAGATGACCTGAGGGTTTTTAGTGAGCAATCAGGTTGGTGAAATTAAAGGTACATCTCTGTGTCTGTTAAACTCATGACACCTGCAGTGTTTACAGAGCTTTGATGACCGATTACCTAAAAATAAGTTGACTATTAAAAAGAACAGCTGAACATTAGTTCATGAATAAAACAGATGTAATCTGAAATGTGTTACTTTTTTTATAGTGTGAGTAATATGTAACATTAATTGTAACTGGAACCAATGAGGACTTTGCCTTCTCATTTCACTTTTCTGTACACTTTTGTCCAGGACAAACTGGCTCATAATGTCTCTTTTAACATTCTGTTCATGTTCTTCCTCTGATATATCAAGACCTCACATTGTAAACAACAGATTCACTACACAAGCTGAGTTTTAGTTTGGCCCATCCTCAAATGCCACCCTGAGCCCTTTGGGTCCTGCTATGAGTGCACACTTTGTCTGTATCAGTGTGGGCTCAGTAAAAGGCCACATCAAGGATACATAACGCTCTTCTGAAACCTAAAATGTCAAATGGGACACACTACAGTGTTGTGGACTTCTCAGACCTGCGACGGCCTTTGCAAGACTGCAAATGCACATCAAGTGCTCCATTTGGGACAGGGCCTTCGAGGGGACTGTAAACCCGTTAGATTGGGTTACATGTGCTGGTCTGCAAGCCACCTCAACTGTTCCCTCCTCCAAACACGCTCCTGTCAGGTTATTTTTCATCTCAGGCTGCCAGAGATGGATGATGACTGATATTTTCCCACAACTATTGGGCTTCACTGCGCCAATCTGGTCTCCTTCTGACACGCACACTTGGGTTTGCACTTTCTCTCTCTTATCATCTGTCTCTCTCTCAAAAGAGAGATCGACAGTCACTGGGGCAATAACAGAGTCTGTGAGGTGGTCAATCCTGTTATGCAGTACAGCTAGAACAACAACTAGAAGACTTTCTGAATGTATATAAGTGATATGCATTTTAGAAAGGAAAATTTAAAACACGAATCAATCAATAATATAAGAAAGATTTACTGCCATTGTAAGAATTATATGTAATCAAAAAAGTAACTGTAGTCTGATTACAAGTATTTTAAAATGTAATATAATCTAATTACACACAGTAAAAAATTTTTGTCACATTTTTTTTTGTCAAATCAATTTCAATGTGGTTCAGATAACATAATATTGAGTTTCTGTTGATTAAACCAATCGCCTTCATTGTATTAACTCAAATTTTTAATTTCAATGAACTCAAAATATTAAAGGGTTAGTTCACCCAAAAATGAAAATTCTGTCATTTATTACTCACCCTCATGTCGTTCCACACCCGTAAGACCTTCGTTCATCTTCAGAACACAAATTAAGATATTTTTGATCAAATCTGATGGCCCAGTGAGGCCTCCATTGCCAGCAAGATAATTAACAACAAGATAATTAAAACGAAGCCTCGTTTACTGAAATCACAAGACTTTGGCAGTTTGATACACGCTCTGAACCACTGATTCGAAACTAAAGATTCGTAAAGCTTCGAAGCTTCATGAAGCAGTGTTTTGAAATCGCCCATCATTAGATATTGTTGAATAAAGTTGTTATTTTGTTTTTGTGGCACACAAAAAGTATTCTCGTCGCTTCATAACATTAAGGTTGAACCTCTGTAGTCACATGAACTGTTTTAAATATGTTTTTACTGGGCATTGAAAGTGTTAATTATCTTATTGGCAATGCAGGCCTTACTGAGCCATCGGATTTGATCAAAAATATCTTAATTTGTGGTCTTGTGGGTGTGGAACGACATGAGGGTGAGTAATTAATGACAGATTTTTCATTTTTGGGTGAACTAACCCTTTAAGGCAACCAGGTAACTTACTTTTTTAAGTTAAACCAACAATTCTTTTTTACAGTGTCAAGTGTACTTATTTTTTGCAGTCTGATTATGTAATCCAGTTACTACCTAGCACTGTATATATATATAAAAGATAAAATATTAAACACATTATTAAATAAAATATTATTTGATTTTTTATATAAAATATATACATATGTTCGATTTTTTAAATAGATAGCTCAAAAGAACAGATTTTATTAATAAATAGAAATCTTTTGTCACATTATGAATATTTTTACTCACACTTTTTTTTTATCAATTTAATGCATCCTGAGTAAAAGTACTACACATACACACATATTCAAAAACCTCAGTATTCAGATTCTTAGATGCATATACCAGACCACACACATTATAATTAACAATATAAAAAAAATTACAGATGGCAATCATGTTATAGCAGTTTCCTGTTATCTCTTTAAAATGAACGGCATAAACAGAATGTCCCATCAACGTTTTTTAAAGGATTGTGTCACTGTCAGACTTGGTGACAGCCGACCGGGCCATCAGAGCTCACAGTCAGCAGATCAGAGACACGATTTCTACTTGTGCAGAATAGCTATGCACCATTTACTGTGAAGCCAGGGGGCCCGAGGTGAGACCTGAGAACTAGCGTCTCCCTGACACAGACGCAATCCAAACAGGCCATTAAAGTCTGATACATCCAACCTAACAATAAACAGACAGGAGCGAAGATCCAGATGGCAACATGTTCAACAAGTGTTTTCACCCGGCAGAACAAGGCATCAGTCATGTAGGGCCAGTGTAGGGACAATGAGGATTTACAACTAGCCACTGTGCTGACAATGCCAAAGGAGCACCAGGTCTAAACTGGGTCAGTAACAGCTAGTGTTGTCCCATGTAACATGGCCTTCCAATTCCAAAAGCTGTTGGAGATCATACTGGTCTCAACACAACATTTTGATTTTAGTCAACATACTGTAAAGGCTCGAAATGCCATCTTCACTAGGATGGAGCGAGTGTTACCTGAGTATAGCGATGGATGGGAAAAAACCCCAAAATGAAACAGGGATGAAATATATAAAATGTAGGTTGGAAAGCTCAGACATTGGAATTGTTGAAGAATTTAGGCCAATCAAACTGACTTTTTATGAAATAAACATCAGCTTATAGAACATAAAAGTTCTACATCTGCATGCATCACAGCAGAACTTCAATGAACATACAGTACAGTAGATAAGCAAAACATATAAATGAGTTAAGGAGATACCAAATGTAGTCTACAAAATATTCAGAAGTTCATACACATTGACAGATCTGCAGTGACACGAGGGAGGGCAGATCAGGGCAGTGGGGTGGAGGTCTACAACACAAGACTGTCTCAAAGAAACAGGTGTCACTGTAGCATCAAGCTATTCTGTTCCGGAAACAAAGTTGCATGGCTTTAGGCCTTTGGCTCCATTGCAAGGATCATTTAAGAAGCTCTGAAGGAAACCACAGGCATGTACCATTTCAAAGGGAGGTGGGGGTGGGGGGAAGAGGGGAGATTTAAAAACAGGATGTTTGTGAAGAGGTGCCGATGTACCGTATCATGTGGAGGACTGACGGCAGACCATATTTCTGAGCCTCTCACACATTCTCAGCCTCTCACAAATAAGAGATATTACATAAGCAAAAGGGAGCAGCAGTCTAGCAATACTGCAAAGCTCTGTTAGCACAGTGAAATGTTTGATTGCATAGATATCATATTTGTTTCCTCTACAAGGGTATTTTTAACAACACAGCAGTGAATGACAGAGTAAGCGGAATAAAATCTGCATTTACATTTATGCATTTATGCACATTAAAAAGAAATAATGCTACAACACAAGGCTAAAATCTTAAAAAACTGCTATAAAAAAGTGCAATAAAGTTCACCATTACTGATAAAAATAGCTGTCCTCGTTTCTCTAAAGTGAGCTGCAATTAATTCTAAGCAAAATAAATGAAATAAAATAAAAATTAAAATAAAATAAAATAAAATAATAAAAATACCCTTGCTCTGTCAAGGAAAATACTCAGGTAGCTCTCACACTTTACCTGCCTAATGTTAGCCAAGAAAAATACTGCATGAAAGACTGCACAGTTTTTTTGAAAGATATTAATACTTTTATGGAGCAAGGACACATCAAATTTATCAATTTGACAGTAAAAAAAAAAAAAAAATCTATTTCAAATAAATGAAAAAAAGAAAGAAATAAAGTTCTTTTGAACTTTCTATTCATCAAAGATTCCTGAACAAATGTATCACATTTTCCAGAAAAAAAAAAAAATAAGCAGCACAACTTTTTTTTTTAACATTGTTTCAACATTTTTTAAGAAATCGTCCCCTTGAAATTATAAGGTTCTATCTGCATTCTGAGCAGTTTTGAGATATTGAGCTTCAAAGTTTTTGTATTCCATATAGCAAAAATTATATTGGGAACAAGTTTCTTTCATACATGAAAATGACAGAGACCCTAAATGTATTCTTACTGTACAATATCAAAATCCTCTCAAATTTGTGAATGGGGATTTTTGAAACGGGTCAAACGCATGCAGATAGAACCTTCTAATTCTAAAAAAAACACTTTTCGCTTGGAATTATAAGGTTCTATCTTGCAAAACATTAATTGAAGCAATAATTTTCAAGACACACAAACAGTTTACTTATAATTTGTTTTAAAACATAAAATTAGTGTTGTAACAATGTATTGACATGCATAAGAAAGTTAAATTTAATGCTTTTTACGACATTTATTTCATATTTTAGAATGATTTTTTTTTCTTGTTCAAGTTAAGCATAAAAGGCAGTGCTAAATCTTTTTTCCAGTGCAGATGTTAAATTTAGGTATAGGAATATGATGGTTAATTTAACACATTATTGCAGAAACCATTTAAGTTTGAGTTTCCTTTTGTTTAGACAGAAAGCAGCTACTGTAATACATCTGAAAGGACTTTATTCCACAGAATAAAGTTGTAATATTGTTGTAATCAAGACCACATCAATTAAATGGTTGACTATTTGATCTTTAAGGCTTAATATTGTAAAATGTAAGAAAAAAAAAACTGCAAGAAAACAGGTGTTTAACAAAGTATAATAAACATTGAAAAATGTTTCACTGACTACATGTAAGTACAAATATTTCACATTTAAAATATTTAAATTATTTCAACTATGCAACAACTCAGTTTTTACCAACAATGTAAAATTTAACATTTCATCTCACTTAATCTAATATACACTTTAATCCAGTATGCCATAGCGTAGAGCTTTATAGCTACATACAGCTCAATTCAAGTACACAGGATGGATCAAGGTTAAAACATAACCTAAAATATACATAACCTCCCTCGTATGACAATGACATGACTGGAGTAAAGCAAATAGAATACAAAAGCCAAACCTACCCTCTTAATAGCGCTGCTGGCTAGCGTAGGGTCTAACAATGAAAATAACTCCTCAGCAATAGCTAAAGCAAAACTCAAAAAAGGACTGAAATTCCCTGTAATTTGGGCTGCTGTCATTGACAAGATCATAAATAAAATAGTCGATCATGAGGTTTCTAATAAACATTTCGCATTTTCTGCTCTTTTCTGCTGTCATGGAGCAGTCCGTCGACATGACAAAGAAAGCTGATTGGTCCTCGAGTGTGCATTGGAAGTGCTGATTGGCTCACAGATGGAACCTTATAGAACCAAGTCAGAGTTCGACTTTGTAGAAAGAACCTCTTTTTGTTTTCTAAAAAAAAAAAAAAATCCCAAAATGTACACAACTTAAAAAAAGAAACATCACAATGTAAATAAGTTATTTCAGTTATTTTAAATTTTAATAATAGCTCACAATTTTAATCTCACAGTTTTTACTGTTTTTTTAATAAATGAATGCAGCCTGGGTGAGACTTCTTTCAAAAACAAAATCTTACCAACCTCACACTTTTAAACAGTAGTGTTTTTGTTTTTTTAATTGGCAATAGGCTTTAATTTCATCTTAACCAGGATCTGCTACTTGCTAGTCGGTTGCTGAAGAGGGACATTCTCTCTATTGAAAGCATGTGATTGGACAAAAGTCTGTGCAGTGCAACATGAGTCATCAATATTTTTGGTCAAGAGAAAGACATTTTGAGCACAAAAGGGAACCGTCATCAACTTTTAAGAGTACACTAACATAGCCTCAAAGCTAAAAAACAATGATCAAGAGCCACAAAACTGTTTTCAATGGATAACAAGTGGAAAATAAAAGAGAAGCAACCAAAAACTGACTGACTAAAACAATACTAAAAATCACACAACTGGACCTACGAATCAGTTCAGTCAGTGTTCAAGGACTTACAATGAATAATGTTTCCGCTTGTTTAAGTCATGACGATGGGAGCTTTTTTGAGCAAGCATTACAACAGTGTTCATGACAACACTTTGTCACAGCTACAAGTGGGCACTATACTAGCCCATCACCCCGCCGCCGCTGGGTCGCACAGCCTCGACCGTTCACTCAGATATGAAATACAGTACCGTTCATCCATCAGCGGCCTGTCATAAAACCACTCGTAGCTCTGATAAAGGGACGCCATAATGTGGTTTTAAAGGGCCTTGGACACAGACAGCTTTTACTAAAGTCTCTCTCTATCTTCTGGTCCTCTTTCACATGCACACATTGTGTTCTTGTTTCTTTTTTCCCTCTCTCGTGGAGTCATATCTCACATCTACTCCAGCACACTTCAACACCCTGACGCTTGCAGATCGCCTCTTGTCTAGCGTCCTCACCCTGTGTGATTGCAACGTGCTGGAGCGGAATACTCCATATACGTATTTTGATCGATAGCCGCTGTCCTCAAATCCTATTCTTGAACATTTAAAGAGGAAAGCAAAACCATTTCAAGATCAACAGGGTCAAGGGGAATTCTGCTAACACTGCACTGATACTAAGAAGGGACTCCAGCAATGTTATGGACATGGCAGTATCCCCGCTCTCTTCTCCTGTGACCTCTGACATTACCAACCACCCTTAACAACAGCTATTCTGCTCTTTCTGATTATGTGAAAGCATACTCGTGTAGCCGCTTTATGATGTGACGGACCTATGCAACTACACTACACTACATTTCCCATCTTTCTCTGTGGCAAGGCAATGCTAAAGCATCGATCACACACCAAAACATGCACATCTTTGCTCTTCGTTTTGTAACAGTAGCTCTAAATATCTTTTAAGTTTCAAAATTTAGTTGCAATTGCAGCTAATCACAGTTTAAAACTTTTAAACATTTTTGAACAGTCATTATTTCAAAAGAATAATAAATCACTGACCAGCTGAACATCTTTTTTGAACACACTTTTTATCTAGTCATAAAACTCATATTTCCTTTTTTTTTTTTTTTTTTTTAATTCCTTAATGAGTTTTATACAGTTTGGTTGTGCTTATCACACAGGAAGTAATGAAATGAAATAATGAAATGAAGAAAGGAAATGAAATGAAATGAAATATAATGAAGAAATGAAATGAAATGAAATGAAATGAAATTTTAATCCTACCCCTAAACCTACCAATCACAGAAAACTTCATTTTATATCATTTATAAGTTGTTGTCTTCATGGGGACCAAAAAAAGAAATGATCCCACATGGTCACAAATTACTGATATTACCAATATTATTATCCTTGTTGGGACATTTGGGGACACAACATTTCTCCTTGTCTCTTCAGAAATGTTATCAGGGTCAGGCACTTGAATGTCTCAATGGCTTATCATTCTGATAGACCCGTCGGGACTGTATTTCTCCAATTTCAGTTCTAGCAGCCAAGCAAGCATGAGAATCAAGAACTTACCCAAGCAGCCAAGAACACACTAAACTCTAAGGCTAAACTCTACTGCTGTGACAAGCAGGGATCACTTTACATCCAATGATGCGGTCTAGTGCAACCATTTTCCAATGACGGAAAGGATAAAACATCTCAAACATACGGCCATCACACAGTCACAGACGATGGCGCACAGGTACACACACAAACAAACCTGCAGTTTTTTTTTTACAAACTACAGTTCAAAAGTTTGGGGTCTGTATGTTCTCTTATGCTCACCAAGGCTGCATTTATTTAATAAAAAATACAGTAAAAATAGTAATAATGTTAAATATTATTACAATTTAAAAGAAATTATTTGAATATATTTTAAAATGTAATTTATTTCTGTGGTATTAAAGCCGAATTTTCAGCATCATTAACCAGTCTTCAGTGTCACATGATCCTTCAGAAATCATTCTAATATGATGATTTGCTGCTCAAGAAACATTTCTTATTATTACTGTATCAATGTTGAACAGTTGGTACTTAATTGTTTGTGGAAATTTTGATAAATTTTTTTCATGATTCTTCGATGAATAGAAAGTTCAAAATAACAGTAATAATTTGAAATAGAAATCTTTTGTATCATTATAAATGATTTTACTGTCACTTTTGATAAATTTAAAGGGAGGTTGTTCTTAACCTGTATGAGTTTCTTTCTTCTGCTGAACACTAAAGAAGATATTTTGAAGGATGTTTGTAACCAAACAGTTTATGGTCCCTGCTGACTTCCAAAGTAATTTTTTCCATACTATGGAGGTCAACAGGGACCATCAACTGTTTGATAACCAACATTCTTCAAACTATCTTCTTTTGTGTTTAACAGAACAAAGAAATTCATACAGGTTAAGAACAACTTTCATTTTTGGGTAAACTATCCTGTTTAATGCATCCTTGATGAGTAAAACTATTAAAATGTATCTTATAAAAGTCTTACTGACCCCAAACTTATGAATGGCAGTGTATATTTTTACATTCAACGAAAATCATCAGGAGTTCATGCAACTCTAATGTTCTTGTTATTAAACTACAAGAGGGACAAATCAACTACATACTTAAATTCATGTTCATTTTTTTAAATTAAAGGTAGGGTAGGCAAAAAATGTTTATAAACAATTTTTGTAATGCTGGTTGAAACTCTCTTCACATCCTGATAGCAATAATAGAAGTGGTCTAAATATAAAAACGTACATATATCTTCTGTGGAAGTCTCAGGACTAAAAAATGTTCGTTCAATCATTGCATTCAGTTCAAATTCAATGATACGATGTCCTATCTGCCTATCAACATGTATTTCCATACCTTCGCTCACCCCGCTCGATCAGACATCACATATCATCAGTCTGTTGTGTAAGGCTGTGCAGAGTTGTAGACAGCCACCGATCGCCAAAAACAAACAGCAGCTGCCTTTTACAGTTCCTCCTGAACCAAAACAACGAGCTTATGCTCCGTTCACATCATGTCGTAATTACCATAATTAATAGATGGCAACCAGTGACATTCTACTCAGAGCTGTTCACGTCCTCAGACACAGATTTATGCTTTTCTATGTCAACACTATCAACGCCGAAATAAATCTGCAGCAGTCAGGTGGTACAACTAGAGCTCTGTAAGTTGTTTACATTCATTATTATTGTAATGTTATGTGCTATGTGACATGAGGTAATTGAACGTTGTCTCTCGTGACGCTTTGCAGACTCTTGCAGTGTGACTTTCTGAAGGAAGAGTGGGATCTTATGCTTTCAAAGCTAGCTTGCTATTACTAGCCTTTCTGAAATTGCCTACCCTACCTTTAACTTTTCACTCAAAAAAGTTAGGCTGATAACTTAATTAATAATAACATGGTGTTAAATTAGAAAATATTTGCACTAGCGCAAGTGATCTCTGACTTTGGGACCCCACTCTACATTTATACCACTATGAAAACATCACCCTACAAAGACAACCAAACTAGATGAATGTGTCTTCAATGTCAACACAGGCAGAAATTTGTGGGCATAAGATCTGAGGCTTCCAAGTGGGAAATGTATACCATTAATGCATCTTTATTAAGTAATCATGGTATACATTTCCAGTGCTGAAGGGCAGCGTAGGAAGTGATGATCTGCCTTGTGCTAGACATGCGTCTGAGTTGAACGGGCAAACTAATTAAATCCAGAGGTGAGAAACTTCATCGCCCCTGTGCCCCAGTCTCAAGCTGCCCATGTATTGGCGTCATCTCATGACCCACTGTCCCTGACATGCTTTAGTGCTCCCAAACTGAGAAAACTCAAATACTGGACATCTTTAAATGTCACAAAGAGCCGAAGGCCTGGCTTTTACCAGGAAAACGTCTCTAAACAATGAATCTGTTGTCAAACCTTCCATTCCCATGCACAACCCAGCCTGACAAGCTGCCATGCTCTTTCAGAGTCAACACAGAGGTCCAGCGAGCCTGCAGTTTGATGGTAACGCAGGCGTCTCTTCTAGGAAGCAGAGTCGGGACTTAAATGGAGTTTGGGCTGCTGACAGGTATTAATACGAGACAGGGACTCCAACCTGATCTGTGTGTCTAATGAAGGCCCGCGGGACAGGGGGTGACCTGGCCCCCCGAGATGTCTTGCTCTCTTTCTTATGGCATAAGCCTGGCAGAGATGTCGCAAGCTTTGGTGGGGCCTGGCAATGAGTATCAGGAGAGTAGTTGATCTGGGAATGAAGGGCCTAGAGGTTCAAGAGCATGCATTTGATCCTCTCAGTTCCAATGAAGCCATCGACAGCCTAAAGACAGCCCTCAGTCTCACTTGCAAGATAGCAGGTGACAATTTAGCAGATGCTTAAATAGTAGGGTTGTTATGATATCAAAATTTCAGTAGTCAATGACCTGCCAATAAAAATGGAACTCAATGATTCTTGATTCTAGTTTCAATACCATAACAAACAGTAAAATTGCATCCCATGTACTGTAACTCATGACCTTTTTGTTTTGCTCCCAATGAGCATTTTCAAGTTAAGTTGCACAATCTTACTATGATGAGGGCTTGACCCATGAATATTAATTAAATGAATATTAACAACATGAACCAAACCTTTGACATACAGTAACAGTACACTATCAAAAATCACTCTAATATGCTGATTTGGTGCTCAAGAAAGATTTCTTATTATTGCCAATGTGGAAAACAGCTGATTAATATTTTTGTGGAAAGTGTGAAGTTCAAAAGAACAGCATTTATGTCAAATAGGGATCTTTTGCTACATTATAAATGTCTTTACTGTCATTTTTTATCAATATAATGCATCCTTGTTTAATAAAAGTATTAATTTCTTAAAAAAATAATAATAATAATCTTACCCCAAACTAGTGTAGTAGGATTACTGCTAGCCCATACTATATTGTACAACAGAAACATATTGTACAATGAAAAAAAGTCATAAGCCCAGTTTCATAGACAGGGCTTAGATTAATCCAGGAGTAGGCCTTAGTTCAATTAGGGCAATTAAGTAATTTTTATAAACGTTCTCTAGAAAAAAACATTACTGGTGAGACAAAACAATGGCACTGACATATTTTAAAATGTGTCAGTAAAAGTTGCTTAAAGTTAAAACAGCTCAAACATGCATTTTAGTCTGGGACTAGTTTAAGACTTGTCTGTGAAACTGGGGGAAAATGTTTTAAGAATAAAGTTGTAACATTACAAGATTAAAGCAGAAATATTTTGAGAATAATGTCAAAATGACAAGAATTGAGATGATGCTTTCAATACTATACAAAAAGATGGTATTGTTACTTAAAAGATTTATTTGGCACATGGAAATACCAGTACTCCCTAATGTATAGCAAGTATATACTACAAAGCAACTAATCCTTTTTTCTTTTTCTTTTTTTATTGTTTAAAGCTATGACCTTAGGGTCCACATCTTTAATTACTGTACTGTACTGTAACACACGGTAATTTAACATGTTCACACTGGCACTCCAAAATATATACAGACATTTGTGCTTGAATGCACACACACATACACGCGTACGTTAGACCATCTGAGTTCAACATGTCTGTAAACATAGTCCAGAGAGCCGGATGTCTCTGGAGGTGAATATCTATGCTGAGAGATGCAAGGGGAGACAGAATGTCGGCTCTAATGGCCAGATCAAAGGGGAAATCCCGCCAGTAGTTTTACATGGACATCCTGCAGTGACATGAAACAGCCTCAGCCATGCAGTGAAATGAAATGTGAATCTGAGTCTCAATACCTTATCTAAGGGCAGGGAGAGATAGTATATGTATATACGAGTCTGGTCAGCAGTTTAACATCTCAAAGTGTCTCCACAAATAAAGCTTGGCTATAAAAGATGGATTCTATATTCATGCATCAAGTTGTCTGGCAACGCTAAACAGCCTACAGTCTGCTTAGCGTCGTGCCAACATCATCTCTGGACCATGGTTAAATCACTGTAACATATGGTCCCTAGTCGCTTACCGCTCTAAAGGTTTTAAGAATTTGTTCATTGAAAACAAAATCAAGCCGAAGAACCACAAACTCTCTATAATACATTTCTTTTAACTACTTATTTCCACTGGGCTAAAAATCATTTTATATTGGAGGTATTTGATGTTTTTAAAAAATTACAGCTGGGTTCTGTATATTTGGAAATCCCGAGGCAAATGCACCTTCAGATTTTTGAGTCAAGTTGATTTCAAATTCAACTTGTATACTGTAGTGTAAAAAAATAAAATAAAAATAATGACAAAAATAATAAATATGTACGAATAAAATTACATGTAAAATGACATGCAAAAATAAAAATAAAATAAAATAAAATAAAATACTGTTCAAATGTTTGGGGTTAGTAGATTTTTTAATGCTTTTGAAAGAAGTCTCTTATTCTCTCCAAGGCTGCATTTATTTGATTAAAAATACAGTAAAACAGTAATATTGTGAATAACTGTTTTCTATTTTAATATATCTCAAAATGTAATGTATTCATGTGATCAAAGATTAATTTTCAGCATCATTACTCCAGTCTTCAGTGTCACATGATCCTTCAGAAATCATTCTAATATGATGATTTGCTGCTCAAGAAACATTTCTTACTTTTGTCAATGTTGAAAACAGTTGTGCTGATTAATGTTTTTGTGGAAACAGTGATAGATTTTTTTTTCAGGATTCTTTGATGAATAGAAAGTTCAAAAGAACAGCATTTGTTTAAAAACATTAGTGTGGAGCATGACAGCCCTGTCTGCTCTTATTCCTTATTTTATCAAAAATAGGACTAGCACAGATTTATGCATATGCATAATCCAAAAATATGAATATTTTACTCTTACACTAAAACAAACAGTCCTGGTGTGTCCTCCTCTACAGGCTCTGATACGAATCAAATAGTCTGTAATGATGAGCTGTATTAGGAATGACACACCTGCCAAAACCACAATTTCCTCTTATCTCAACGGTTGTGCTCAGTACTTCATAGTATCATTCATGCCAATCCAAGTCACACTCACAAACATCGCTAAATAAGAGACATGACACCCCACAAGCTGGGCCATATTTTGAGGGGTCAATAAGGAGTGATGCTACGGGCCCTGTGATGAGGGGGCCCACTGTTGTACCCCTGAAGAAATACTCTTTTCTGACAATGCATACTTTATTATAGCATTCTATTCTAAGATTCTAGATTATGAATCTTACCTATATATGCAAAGCTGTGGCGAAGCAGCAAAAAATACTGTAGAAGAAACTGAAACTCCAGAGATTTGATTTCAAATCTTATCTCAGTATAACAGTGCACTTTTCTCCAGACCATGCTAACAAAGCTAAATGCAAAATTAAGTGTATGTACATGCATGAACATGAACATTATCTTTAAAAGGAAAACTATCTTCTGACAGGCAGTCGAACGAAGCAAAACCTGGCAGACTGTGATCTATTCATATATAATGTCATTCAACTAGAGGTGTTTACTTAAGGTGTAAAAATATTAACATATTTGAATGCCTTAGAGCACTTATTTCAACCAATAGTGAACTGTGAACTGCACAACCGTGTAAATGCTAGACTATTCCAATAATATAAATAGAATATATAATAATAGAACCAGAAAAATTAAAGAAATATTAAACTGACAAAAAAAAAAATTATACTAAGAAAGTGTTGAAACGGCAAAAAAGACAGGTAGCTCACGGTTTGGACCAACTGAATATCTGGAAATGCTTATTCAACTGTTTATGCTGAATAAAAGCACAACGCAACCAGATTATATTAAGTTCAAACTCTAATGTCAAGTTATTCAAGACTAATAAATTCAAGAGTATCACTTTCAACTTACTAAAAGCTGTTGCCAGTCAAGACGACCATCAAATTAGCCAATTTTATTTTACCTTTCTCAGCAAGAAAAACCGGTTTTTCTTGTATCCTAGGTCCGAAGGTTTGTGTTCGTTCAAATCCACGCTGATACTTTTGCTGGTCTGGGAGAAAGTCCAGGCTCCGGGCAGCTGTCGCTTACGCACGGGTGTCTTGTATGAAACCTGAGAAACGCCTCAGGTAGGATCATCACTTCGCCTTAAACTTGTAACACTCTGCCAACTTCTCCCAACTGTCACACTCCCGGGGGATAAAAATTGGGTTATGACCAAACTAACGGTTGATTTTAAACGTAATGATGGATAATAGTCACGTTTACTATACCTTAACACGCCGACAGGAGTGAAGAAGTTTCGCTTAGGCAGGTCTTGCGTTGTGTAATACTGTAGGTGGATGCTCGAAAACATCTAGAGAAATGTAAGTGAATTAAATAAACAACTGTTTAATGTGTTCAGCCAAACCCTTTATTAGAATCACTGGTTAGTCCAGTGATTTTAATAAAGAGCTTGTTTGAACATTTTATTACTTATCTGTTTTAGAAAGTCATGAATTTGGCCTACATAAACTGTTTAATATATGACTTAAAATTAAACAGCTATATTGAATTTGTTTATTACTTCACAGGCTATCTGTCAAATGATTGCAACAACACCATGATCTAACATGATGTAGATTTTCTCCTTGCCCGTGTTGGGATAGGCCTATCCCATTTCAAAATGTAACCAAGAGTGCTTTCTGAGAGCGTTAATTTACGACCTCCCAGAAGTGACAACAGCCAATACTTGACTCTCTGGTGTCTGGTAGTGTTTGTTCATGAACAAGTCGGTGTTTTCAACAAATCGTTACAAACAAAGTGCAGACTTTGAAGGAACATTTAATTTCACAAATACGCCCTTTGACTGATCGAGTCTGAACGCCATTGGCTTGGAGGAACTGAATGTTTTCATTGTGAATGAAATTAACGAATCAGCCATCTCTTTCGTGAACAAACTGAATGAACTGAGACACTCTTTCTGCAGTTTCTTAAATTAGACACGCAAATTTTAATAAAAGTTGAAAAAAAAAAAAAAAATCCGTTGAGGGAGTGATTCAATGACTCCCTTATGACACACTGAAAGAATCAGTGAATGAATCATTTTGGTCAAAAGATTCAAAGGATTCGACTCACTGAGATTAATCAAAATAATCACTTTTGAGAAACAGGTTTCATGAATGCTGACTATATACTGATGTGAAGGGAATGTAATGTGATTATACAATATGTGGGCTATAATTGAGAGTATATAGGCCTACAGGCTTTGTCTTTTAGAGAATAGAGGAGTTTTGTTCACTCTTGGTGAAACCGATTCAGCTCCACTGGAAATACAAAGTACTGTTTAGCAATGTTCTATGAACTGCATTAAGTCATCTTTTCTGAAAATCTGAAGATGAAAACAGGAAATTAAATGAATAGACTGGATTCATGCATATGACAAGATCCTTTGTTCTCTCTCTTCATTTGGTCTTGTGTGTGTATTTCCAGAGGATTTTTGGAAGAAGATAAATCTGGTGCAGGATTTTGCCAATACAAAAAGACTTTGTATAGAATAGACTACATCATACGCAACAGTAGTGTATTCAGAGTTGTAATTCACAATGAAAACTCAGTAATGGACTAGAGACAATATAAGTAGTCTGTGACATGATGTATTTCTATCCAGCATTAATTCAATATTATTTGAGAGGTCAAACACAAGTCTGGTTTATCATACTGTGAATTTTGCCATGCCAAATTCAGTAAGATCCTTATATAATATAATATAATATAATAACAAATTATAGATATATTCAAAAATAGCAATGTTCTGATTTGTATGAGTGACACTGCATCTAAAAGAAACTAAAATAGATCTTTAAATGTGTATACTTGAGCTTGAACTCCATTCCCAGACAGAAGCTGTCAATCCACCTGTCTCTACACCTGTCCTTTCATCTCATATAGCGTACTGGCAGCACAAGGGCCCAACCTACTGGTCATTTGCAATAATACAACTTAGTTGTATGTTTCAATGCTCAGACTTTGTCTGACCAGTACAATTCAAACAAGTGTTATTATACCAAGGGAAAACAATGGAAAATTACTGCTTCACAACATCGTGCTGTGACATTAAAAACTTTGAAATGGAGACATTCTCTTATCTCTAAATCATGAAGACAAACATCCCTTAAAACCACACAATCATAAGATTTAAAAAAAAAAAAAAAAAATTAATAAGTAATATAAAATATAAAAAAATAAATGACATAAATGAATAACATGAATAAATGATAAATTATGTAAATCAAATAATAATAATATGAATAAATTAATGACAACTTCATAAATGACTAATGATTATAAATAATTATAAAAATAAATCATATCAAAAACAGAAAAATTAAAACACAACACAGATGTATGATTGCTCTCTTAAAGTAACACACACAGGTTGCTATTGAAAATCTTTAGATCCTTCAAATTAAATATTTTTGTTTGATATTGACAGCCGTTTAGGGATTATTTTATGATGCCCAAATCTTTTTTTCCCCACATTACTGTGTTGAAAAAGGCTTAATATGTTGCAATGTCTACTTCTAATTTATTACTTTAACAGTTAAACTAATCAAGAGCAAAATAAAAATATAAATGTGTGCATATATGACATAATAAATGTCTATAAAATATCTACATAGTTTTTTTTATTAATTTTATTTAAATTTTAGTTATTTTAGTACATCATGTTAAACTAAATAATAAGATAAATTTGCAGCTTTCACCTTCAATTCTTAAATAATTTCTTCAATTGAATAATCAACAGCAAATCTGCATTAGCAACTTCTACAATTAGTTAACGCTGCCCTCATGTGGAGCACAGACAGAAAGACAGAATTTGTAGATAGTGTATGCATTTATTTCTAAGCACGATTAATTTTTTTTTTTTTTTTTTTTTCATTTCTTTGCATAAATATTTATTTATTCATATATAGGCTATTTTTATATTAAAAGATTTGGTCCTCCTTAATATAAATGTCTGTCACCCAAGGTTCAAATATGCGGAAGATGGTGGAAAAACAAAGAATGTGCAGGACCTGAAAGATTTTTCTGATGAACAGTGGACAGTTAAACTATCATCCAGGTAAGTTTTGAATGGGGTCACCTTTTACATTTTTTATTCAGGGCCCGTATGTATAAAACTTCTTAGAAATGCACTTAAAATAGTCTTAAGTGTCAAAAAATTCTTAGTAAAAAGTAAGATTTTTCTAAGAGTAGGAGACTTTTATAAAGAAGCTAAAAGCAACTTTTAGTAAAGTCTAAGACTGATTCTTAAGTGCTGACTTGAGTGTTGTGAAATAAGGACTACAATGATGTCAACTCAAAATGGCCGCCCTCAACCTCTGAATCAGCCAATAGCATGTCTTCAAGGGTGAAGTCACAGCAGCATAACACCAATAATTTAATGTTATCATATATATATATATATATATATATATATATATATATATATATATATATATTTAAAAAGACACTGAAACGTTTTAATGTTTTAATGTATTTTTAAAATTAGCTTTGCATTGTGCAATATGATCACACATTATTGATGGTGTGGAATCTTTTTCTATTGATATATGTCTGCTCATTTACAATCGGAGCAATGATGTGTCATGAGTTCATCAACGGCTCCAACAACTCCAGTAAAGCCCACTGTCAACATAAAGTTTTGCCGCATGGTTTGATGGTCAGTTGGAAAGTCAATCAACTGCCATAGAGTAGAGGCCAAATGTAATGTCCAGCTATATGAAAAATGACATCTTCAACCTTAATTCAAATATTTTTAAAAATGTGTTAAAAGATGTAAGCATAAGCTAAGCTGTGCATGGAGTAGGCATGTGACGGTATCAAATTTTCATGTTGCGATTAATTGCTGAAGCTTTTATCACGGTATACGGTATTATCACGATATTGAAATAAGTGCAAAAAAAGTGTTGTCATAGTATAACAGGTTTAAGAACTCTTTTTGTAATAACAAAAAAAAAAAAAAAAAAACTCTGAATGTTTAAATATAATAATACAATACACAAAAAATATATTAAGTAAAATTTTCAAACAGATTAAAGTGCAAAAGAATTAGGCTATAAAGAACAACAGGTAACACTTTACAATAAGGTCTCATTATTTAATGCATTAACTAAGATTAAGCAATAGCTAGCCTACATTTGTTACAGAAAGTATTATGTTTTGTTAATGTTAGTTAAGAAATACAACTGATCATTGTTAGTTTTATCTCAGGTCCGTTAAATAAGTTCTTTTGATTTTAGTAATGTTATTAAACAGTAACTAAGAAATTAACATTAACTAAGAATAATTAATGCTTTATAAGTATTTTTCATTGTCAGTTTGGTAATAATGAATTAACTAATGAAGCCGTATGTCAAAGTTTTACTGAACAATAACAAATAATCAGAACATTTCTAATCATTAGGGCATGTTGCAGTCCAGATTAAAATATAAAAATGTTTAAGTTTGAAAATAAATAGCCTATTAAGTCTTTAAGTATTAAGTATTTGGTGCTATGATGAACAACACTGAGATTACAAAAAAAAATGTATGGCTGTTTGAAGCATTTTAAAAACTTCACTAGCGCAGTTGCTTTGTTTGCGGGGTTTCCGGGGTAACCGCTGCATTCTGCTGTTCCATCAGCGCCCTCTGCTGTCAGAGAGTGAACGCGCACTTTTATTCAGCGCGTCTCCTTCACTTGTTCCGCTATGTGCTTCTCATGCACGTTGGGCACTATATACACTACCAGTCAAAAGTTTGGACACGGTAAGATTTTTAATGTTTTTAAAAGAAGTTTCGTCTGCTCACCAAGGCTGCATTTATTTAATTAAAAATACAGTAAAAACAGTAATATTGTGAAATATTATTACAATTTAAAATAACTGTTTTCTGTTTGAATATATTTTATAAAATGCCTTTCCAAGTTTTTAACCTCTTTAATTCTAGTTACCATAATACTGATACAAATAAATGTTTCTGTTTTTTTCTTGCCAGTGTTTGAGGCTTTCACCACCTCTGAGACTCGCACTGCCTCTGGAACTGCCACTGCATCTGAGACCAACATTGCCTCTGAAATTGACTCTGCTTCTAAAATGACACTGGCTCTGAGACTCACACTGCCTCAGAGACTCGCACTGCCTCTCAGACTGACAATGCTTCTCAAGCTGATACTGTCTTAGAGACTGACACTCCCTCTTAGACTGAGACTGTCTCTCAGACTGACACTGCCTTGGAGGCAACATCACCTCTCAAAATGCCTTTTAACTTCCATTTCCTCTGAGACTGACACAGCATCGGAGACTGTAACTGCATCAGAGATTGTCACTGCATTAGAGACTGTCACTGTCTCTCAATTGCCACTGGATTTGATGCAGCTGTTGCTTCTCAGACATCCACTGTCTCTGAGACTGTCACTCCCTGAAGACCTGAACCCCTATTAACATCTGTGTAACAGTTCGTAGATCAGAGAAGAAGGAGATGGGAACCAGTGAACGTTCAACAATACTTTAATAAATGAACAAACACAAAACATGCCTGGCGGCAGCGCTGGATAGCTTTCCTCCGTTCCCCGCTCCTCCCCTCGCTCCTTATTCTCTGTACTTTGTTCTCTATGGAAGAGAATTCATGCCACTGTGAAGAGCACAATATTTATTTCAGAAGTAATCATTTAATAAAACATTTAATAAAACTTTAAGATATCAATATCTATTTTTGACAATTTAAGTTTGCAGAAATAAGTGCATGCCCATAACTCCACAGAAAACTCAAGATAAACATGTTATATATATATATTTATATATATATACATATATGTGTGTTATATATATGTCATAAAATATGTCTTTGTGTCATCATTTACTCACCAACACATATGACTGTTTTTCTTCTGTGACCAGAGGTGAATGAGATTTGAGTATCGGTGGATAATGCTTTCAGTCTGTTTTTTTTTTTTTTGTCTTTTTTTTACTAGGGCAAATAAATAATAGTAACGCAAAATTAATGTAATGCATTAACACAAATGTAATAATGAACACAATTAGTTACCTTTTTTTCCCCAACATATATACACACTCTCTTTTGTTCAAAGTTTATTCCTTCCATCTGGGGCAGGAGGTTCAGAGCAGGGCTGAATGAACAGGTGGATGTTTCTCCTCTTTTAAACTGTTGTTACTGGTGTCTGCTCCAGGCGCCTGCATGACAGACTTCAGGGGTTATAAAAAGCAAGAATGGCTAGCAGTTGCTGTTCATAGCAAAACAAGACATAAGGTGTTTATCCTTAATAATTCCCTCGATCTCTTGAAACTCATACTCATAAAGACAGAGGGCTCTCCAATGAAACACAACAAATGTCTAAACAAGAAAATGCATACAGAATTATTTCAGTTGTTTTCTTGATCATTGTAGTTATTAACTAAAAATGAAGTGTGTAATGTTTTAAATTCTCCCATCACAGATTAATATGCAGAGACAACTAAGTAAGGCATTTTTAAGTTGATTCATCTGAAAAGTTTAAAATTGTGGCTTTTAAAACATTGCTGTGTTCATTTGAGCATTCAGACCAGCAACATGGCATGAATTTAGGACAGGACAATCTGTTTGACTGACCTGTGGCAGACAGGGAATGTTGGAGAAGCCTGTTTTTGCCAATTGCACACTTTACTTATTTATTAATATTTAATATAAATATTTTGTTCTTTCACATACATGATCAGTAAATGACCCTTGTAAACCATACATACAAATGTACACGAGACAAGTTTCCAGAAGTGTCTAAATTTATATGGGAATGAATTCTTTCTGAAATTCCCTCCATCATCTCCTCAATAGTAAACCAACAGCTTTATGAAAATTACAGGACCTGCCAGTTTCATCAGAGACATGGACGTTTTCGCAACAATGCCATAGAAGAGTCTCCAAAGAACCTTTAAGTGAAGAATTCTTAAAGTCATCATGAAATCAAAATGGACCATTGTTTTTTGATGGAATATTGCAGTATTTATTATAACTGATTTATTCGTAGTGTGCACATCGTTATTTAAATTTTTTTTTTTAATTCATGTGCCCTCATAATATTTAATCAAAATAACTTCCTCTCCCTCTTGCAACAACATCGCTTCTCTGCGACATGTTTAGTGGTGTGAGGGCGGAGCAACCTGTCACTCATGTGACATCACAGCAATAGCAAACCACAATGATCCAGCCATCCAATCAATTACCAATGAACAAAATCAAGTCCCACCCTACATTTTTTCTTGTTCAAGAAGCCGTTTTATTTGGATATATGTCACAATAAGGAAGAAAAGACTATTGCAGCTTCTGTTTCATGCCAACTTTTTTGGTAAAGAACATTAGAATAATCTGAAGAACCTTTTTCCACTATAAAGAACCTTTCGTGCAGTGGAAAGGTTCTATGGATGTTAAAGGTTCTTTATTGAAACACAGAACCTTTATTTCTATTAACCTTTAACCTTTATAGTGCCAAACCTGTTCTAGTTAAATATCTTGCTGAAAAGTTTGAGAGCATAATTATGAACTATACTGGTTTTCATCAATATTTACATCCTAATACCATCATGCATCTGTCTCAGTGGTTTAGCTTGTGAACACTTAAGCTTCCTGTCCTTGTTTGGAGGATGATGATGGGATGGACCAACCCTCTTGATGCAGTTGGGGAGCGTTGAGGAGGGTATAAATCCTCTCAATGTTCATTCTCATCCCTGTTTTCCCTCTCACACCCTCCTGCTCGTCATCTTGGTAGAAGAATGGCTCCTAAAAAAGCTGAACCGAAGAAGGAGGCAACAAAGCCAGCACCCCCTCCTGAACCAGAGAAACCCAAGGAGCCTCAGTTTGACCCAAAAAGCATCAAGGTATGCACAGTTATGTTTTTCTGACCCAAATTTTACTAAGAGCTCAGTGTTAGATCATCAACCAATTGAAAAATGAAAATCACATTTAGGTGCCAGTTTTGATTTTGTGTTGTTCATCAGCAGAACTTTAATTGATCTTAGAAAGTGTTTCATACACTGTAAAAAATCAAAAGTTGAGAAAACTTAAAAGTTCAAGGCAACAAACTTAAGCAGATTTTTGAGTTTTCTCAACTTGTTTTTGTAGGAGATTTTTGAGTTTTCTCAATTTTTTGTGTTATAAACTGAATACAACAAGTTGAGAAAACAAAAAAGTTTGTTGCCTTAAACTTTTAAGTTTTCTCAACTTTTTAATTTTTTTACAGTATAGATTCTTAGTCATTACTGCAGTTGGTTTGATATCAAAAACATATTCTTGGCATTTATGAGGACTAAAACATTCCCAACTTGATGTCTTGTTGAGTTTAAAACATTCAGATATTGATTGGTCTAACCTTGTTATATGTGATATTATGTGCCCTAAACAACATCATGGCTCAAATCAATGAATAAGGTTAAAAGGTTTTAAACATTAGTCCCTTCTCAGCTGAGTGCCTATTTGAAGACCTGAGACCACATATGCAACTTTAACTAATCTAATGGTCAGAAATGGGGTCTGGAGAGGAAGCTTACCTGAGGTCAGTATGAAAGAGCCTCCATGTGGTCATACAGCCTTCCATGCGGATGTATCCAATATTACAGATTAACATTCCTGTCCTCTTGTCTGAGCGGGTCACTCTGTCCTGTAGACAAAACGGATGTGGTATCACTGTAATTCCCTCAGGTCCTAGAACAGACACTTGTTATTCTTAGTCTATGAGTAGGGGAACAGCTGACTTTTGTTGAATGACCCCAGAAAGCTTCGTTAGAGAATTACGAACATCTGTATTTCCATTGAGATTGGCCATTGTTAACTGCATTATGTGGTTATTATAATACTGTTTGAAATCCACTTTACCATTACTTACATTAATTACAATAACGCTAATCAATCAACTTCCTAATAAAAATCCTTTTTTTTTTCTCCCCAGGTTGAGTTTACAGCTGACCAGATTGAAGGTAAACATTATGCAAAATGAACTAGACCTAAATTGATTTTTTCATATCTCTTCCTCATACAATATGGTAATATCCTATCCACACAGAATTTAAAGAGGCCTTCATGCTATTCGACAGAACACCTACTGGTGAAATGAAGATCACTTACGCCCAGTGTGGGGATGTCATGAGGGCGCTGGGTCAGAATCCTACAAATGCTGAGGTCATCAAAGTACTTGGCAAACCCAAACCTGAGGGTAAGAGGAATAAACTTTGCTTGTCAGGCTAAACATTGCACAATTAAAATGAATAATATTTTAAATGTGTTTGCTATACTCATTTTCTCTAGAAATGAACACCAAACTGATTGACTTCGAGACTTTCCTGCCTATGTTCCAACATGTGTCCAGGTCCAAAGATCAGGGCACGTTTGAGGACTTTGTTGAGGGTCTGCGAGTCTTTGACAAGGAAGGAAATGGCACTGTAATGGGTGCCGAACTTCGCCATGTACTTGCAACGTTGGGTAAATACAAAACATACAAAATAGCTCCATTACTAATAATCCCAATGAGTGCTTTGTTGAATTAGGAAGAGATTTAAGCAGCTTGTTAGGTGTTTGGCTGGTTTTTACATATTTACCTTGAGATTAACACCACCAGAAACAAGCGCCCACGGAGTATCACGTCTTGCCTGCAGGTGAGAAGATGACGGAATCAGAGGTAGAACAGCTGATGGCAGGACAGGAAGATGCAAACGGCTGTGTCAACTATGAAGGTCTATGAAGTTTTTTAAGAAACACATTTATTCAGCCAGGATGTATTGATCAAAAGTGACAGTAAAGACTTTTACATTGTTAACAAAAATTCCATTTCAAATAAATGCTTTTCTTTTGAATTTTTCATTCCTTAGAATCCTAATAAATGTATCAAGTTTTTCACAAAAATATTAAGCAGCACAGCTGTTTTCAACATTGATAATAATAAATGTTTCTTGTGAATACATATATGTTTTTATTCAGCATATCAGAATGATTTCTGAAGGATCATGTGACACAGAAGACTGGAGTACTGCTGTTGAAAATTCAGATTCACTATCACAGGAATAAATTACATTTTAAAATATATTCAAATAGAAAAGTCATTTTAAATTGTAATAATATTGCACAATATTACTATTCTAATGATTTAAAAATAAAAGCAGCCTTGATGAAGAGAAGAGAATTTTTTCACAAACATAAAATTTTTTTACCCATATTTGCCTCTGATCTGTCTTTGCTTTGCAGTATTGATAATCTTGTTTTTTTTTTTTTTTTCCTTTTCTCCCACAGCATTTGTTAAACACATCATGGCTGGGTAAACAAATAAGGTCAGTGGTGGTTATGAATTGTAAATTCAATGATATTTGCTCATCCATGTTTACTGTTTCAAAAGGAAATGAGAATCTGAATGTCTTCTCACATTTTCCCCCTAGGCACTAATGTGACTGTCCTCTGCAGTTATCAACAGTCCTTCAGCCCAGCTCTCCGCTCTCTAATGCCCTTGAACTAGTTTTCCTGTATGAGATTTAGTCTTTGCATTTTTTTTTTTTTTTTTTTTTTTACTTGTGTTGCATGGTTTCTGGTCTGGAAAAGCACATTTTAGATACTCCTGATTTGATTCTTGATCATCTGGTAAATGCTTTTGAATGCTTTTAGACAGGGTCATAATTCATCTCTGGTCTGAGTACTTGATTCTGATTGGCTGGAAGATGTGCATTAAAACCATTTCATTCACAGGTAGTTCCAAGTCAGTTTATTCACAGTTCTGTATTAATGCGCTGCTTTCATTTAAGCACACACACACAAACACGTCACTCACATATAAATATTCAGGAGCACAGAAACTGGTTGTCAACTCTGCCCTGTGACGTTTATTAATAAATTAGCTTTGCTACTCAATCGATACATTATATTACTCAGCAAGGAGGTGGTGGTAACATCACTGTTTTTGAAGTAATTAAACTCACAGCTTCATTGACTAGCAATGAAGAGAGATGCTGCACAGATGGAGGTAATTCACACGCACTCTTTCTCGATCAATAAGCTCATTTATTCAAATAAATGTTATAATTCAATCAAATATGTAACCTTATCACAGTACTTTATTTCTGTCTGATTTAAAGCAGAACGGAATGCTAGAATGAATATATATACAATCCTGTTCACTTCTGTTTTAAAAGAAATTCTTTTATTCAGCAAGGGTGTATTCATCAAAAGTGACATAAAGACTTTTACATTGTTAGCAAAAATTCCATTAAAAAAAGGCTGTTCTTTTGATTCCTTAGAATCCTTAAAAAATGTATCACAGTTTCCACAAAAATATTTAGCAGCACAACTGTTTTCAACTTTGATAATAATAAATGATTCTTAAGAATACATGAATGTTTTAAATCAGGATATTATAATTTCTGAAGGATCATGTGACACTGAAGACTGGAATAATGATGCTGAAAATTTATCTTTGCCATCATTGCTAGCAAGCTTCATGTGATTACTGTATTTGTTATTTGATTCTACCAGAATGATCATACTGTTGTTTTTTTTACAGATGCTCACCCAGCTCGCAGGGAACATTATTAAAATTTGGGTTAACATTTTTTTTTTTTAAAGTTTCTCTCAAAGTTATGAACAAATATCTGTTTATAAACATCATGTCCAATGTGTGATACGAGAGACATGAAAGTAGAAAATATCTGGAAATATCTGACCACCGGATGCCTCGATTGACCAGTCAGAATCCGGTAGCCTCTTCAAGAGTGGTTATATTTTTGTCTGTAAACACACTTGGTTATATGTTACAGACAGCTCATCCTCACGGATTAGTGATGTACATGTATGGGTCCACAGCTGACATGTGTTAACTTACAGACCAGAACAGCTCTCTAAAGGCTATTGTATTTTCCTTGTGTGTCCTTGTGGCTCATGGCAACGGAGATGCTGTCATTTGTTTCCCTTATTGTTGGGCTCGATTGGGACGCAAGCATCTCCTTTGATTTTTCAACACAATGATGAATAAATAGCATATTAGCTTCAGCTGTGTCCTGTAGGATTGAGAAACAGTGAGACAGAGCAGGCTATTGTGTTACCGACACATGGAGAGGGAAGACGCACAAAACACAGTCTATAAGCAGAAGTACAAGAAGGGATTCTTCTCTGTATCACTGTGACGATTTTCATGCTAAATATATCTACAGCCTGAAATAAACTTCTACTTCCTGTTATGTTGCCAGGATACCTTTTATAATCACAGTTGGAATAACAATGTTAAATTCATTTTGTCTGACTGGGGCCCACTACACTATCATGTAGTCATAGTGTATTATTCTCATAAAACAGATTTTCAACAACACCAAAACAAGACGCTGCTCACTGCAGAGCCAGTGGTTGGAGCTAATTTTCTGGACCTAATCGGTGGAGCTAAAAGGTCCAACCACAGTCTATGGGTCCAACCTTTTATATTGAAGTATTTATTATTAATGATTTATTTGTGCACACTTTTTTTTAATTCATGTTCACATCTTTCATCAAAATAATTTCCTCTCCCATTTGCAGCAGCATCTCTTCTCTTCTCTAATTAGGGTCGTGAGGTCGGGACAACCTGTCACTCACATGACATCACAGCAATAGCAAACGTCTCGGTTACGTTTGTAACCCTGGTTCCCTGAATAGGGAACGAGACACTGCGTTGAATCGCATTGGGGATCACTTCTGCGTGATTACGCCTTGAAGCACTCGTGAAATCGAACCAATAGTGTGACGGACGCCAGAGCGGGTGACGCCACGGACCAGGAAACTATAAAGCACCCTGAGAACAAAGAACGCCAGCTTCTGATATGGATGAAGCAGACGCTCACAGGCGTGCAGGGAGTATGGCAGAGCAACGCAGCGCCTCGTTCCTATTCAGGGAACCAGGGTTACAACGTAACCCGAGACGCTCCCTTTCATGGGAACATCGACGCTGCGTTGAATCGCATTGGGAACCCTATCCCCACTAGGCCATAAGACCAAGAGCCTGTCCGTTATCTTTGGGACGAGAGGACCGCAGACCCCGGAGTGGAGCCCAAATCGAGGTTATAAAACCTAATAAAAGTGTGCTGAGATGACCACCCAGCCGCATCACATATCTCATTCATGGGAACTCCCGAGAACAAAGCTTTGAAGCAGCCATACCCTAGTGGAGTGTGCCCGGACAGCCAAAGGTGAAGGCTGCCCGGATGACTCATAGGCAAGGGAGATGGCCTCGACCACCCACTTGCTCATTCTCTGCTTAGACGCTGGGCCCCTTTCTTAGGGGACCCGTAACAAACAAACAACTGATCGGTCTTTCGCCACAGGGCAGCTCTGTGAACGTAGGTGTCTAAAGCCCTTACCGGGCACAGCAGATTTAGTTTCTCCTGGTCCGGGTTTGTGAAAGGTGGAGGACAAAAGGCCTGAAGAACAATAGGCCTGGGACATTGGTGGGGACCTTGGGTATATAGCCAGGTCTATGATGCAGGAAAGCCTTGACCATTCCAGGCGCAAATTCCAAACATGAAGGAGCAACAGAGAGTGCTTGTAGATCTCCAATTCTTTTGAGAGATGATATAGCCAACAGAAATACAGTTTTCAAGGTGAGGAACTTTTCAGATACTTCCTCTAAAGGTTCAAAGGGAGCCGCAGCCAACCCTTCCAAAACAATGGCCAAGTCCCAGGACGGAGTCCTCGCACGCACAGCAGGCCTCAGCCTCTGGGTACCACGAAGAAAACGTATAACTAGGGGGTTCTTTCCAACAGAAACATCCCCCAAAGGAGCATGATAAGCGGAGATAGCAGCAATATAAACCTTCAATGTAGAAGGAGATAGACCATCCAAGAACTTTTCTTGGAGAAATTGCAGTACATGACTGATGGAAGAGTGGAACGGGTCCACCTGAAGACGACTACACCAAGTAGCAAACAGCTTCCACTTATATGCGTAAAGTTTTCTCGTGGACGGAGCTCTGGAGTGGAGTATGGTCTCCACAACCTCAGCTGAGAGACCGGATTCTATGAGCTCGGCCCCTCAGAGGCCAAGCCCACAGTTTCCACAACTCCGGGCGGGATGAATTATCGTGCCGCCCGCTTGAGACAGGAGGTCCTGCCTGACTGGAATCTCCATGGGAGAGCCTTCTAATAGGGATACTAGATCCGAGAACCACACTCGGTCGGCCAGAACGGGCTATTAGTATGAGACGGACCCCGTCCGCCGAACCCTCTCCAGAACTCCTGGGAGCAGAGCAATCGGGGAATGCGTACAGACGTAGCCTCGGCCACGTCTGCACCATGGCATCCAACCAGCGGGGCTGGATGGGTCAGAGAATACCACAACGGGCAATGAGAGGTCTCTTTCGAGGCAAAAGATCGACTTGTGCGCGATCAAATTTTTCCAAACGAGCTCCACCACCTCGGGTGGAGTCTCCACTCCCGGGCCTCGGCCCCTGTCTCGACAGGATGTCTGCCCCCAAATTTTGATGCCCTGGGATATAAGCTGCTCTGAGAGAGAGGAGCTTCCTTGGGACCACAGGAGGATCTGATGGGCTAATTTGCACAGCTGGCGAGACCTCAGACCCCTGATGGTTGATATAAGAGACCACCGACATGTTGTCTGTGCGAACCAACACATGGTGGCCCCTCAGGTCTGGGAGGAAGTATTTGAGTGCTCGAAATACCGCCATCATTTCCAGCCGATTTATGTGCCAGGAACGATGATGGTCCTCCCAGAGACTCCTGAGCCGAGCGACCACTCATGATCGCTCCCCAGCCTGTGAGGATGCATCCGTCGTTAACATTATGCGACGACAGAGAGCTCCCAGCACAGGTCCCTGGGACAGGAACCAAGGTTTCTTCCACATGACTAAGGCACAAAGGCATCGCCGCGTGACCTTGATCGTATGGAAAGGATTTCCCCTCGGAGAAAACCCCTTGGTCCTGAGCCACCACTGTAAGGGTCTCATGTGCAGCAGGCCAAAAGGTATCACGTTGGAAGCAGCTGCCATCAGACCCAACAGTCTCTGAAACTGTTTTACAGTGAGTGACTGGCCTAATTTCACCCCTTTCACAGCTGAGAGAATGGAATTCACCCAAGCAGGAGACAGACGTGCCTGCATCAAGGTGGAATCCCAGACTACCCCTAAATAGTTGGTGGTCTGTGCTGGAAGAAGTACGCTCTTCTTGGCGTTGAGTCTCAGCCCTAACCTTCTCATTTGTGACAGAACTACATCTCGATGTTGAACTGCTTGATGCTCTGATTGAGCTAAAATCATCCAATCGTCGATATAATTTAGCACGCGGATGCCCTGGAGTCTCAGGGGAGCCAGAGCTGCATCCACGCACTTCGTGAAGGTGCGGGGTGAAAGAGACAGGCCGAACGGAAGAACCTTGTATTGGTAAGCTTCGCCCACGAAAGCAAACCTGAGGAACTTCCAGTGCGAAGGATGGATTGACACATGAAAGTAGGCGTCTTTCAGATCTATCGTCACGAACCAGTCCTCGGACCTGATCTGTGTCGTGATCTGTTTGAGTGTAAGCATCCTGAACTTGAGCTTTTGTACTGAATGATTTAACAGGCGTAAATCTAAAATAGGACGCAACCCTCCATCCTTCTTCGAACGATGAAGTAACGGCTGTAAAACCCTGACTGCTTGCTGGGAGGAGGAACCCTTTCTATAGCTCCTTTTTGCAAGAGTGTCGCAACTTCTTGTTCCATAACCAGAGACTGCTTGGGGCCCACCACTGTAGGAAGGACCCCTGAACTGGGGCGGGCGAAACCCGAACTGTATTTTGTAACCCTTTTCTATCGTGGAGCAGCACCCATCGAGAAATGTTGGGAAGACGCTTCCATTCTTCTAGAAATTCTACTAAGGGAACCAGTCTCTCGAGACTGGCCTCTGGTGTTGTTTGAGCATCTGATTCGGCGCCCTGAAGCGGCGCACCGGCAGGGAACAGCCGAATCAAATGCCGGCCGCCCTCCTCGGAGGGTCGGGGGACCGCTGCGCCTGAAGCACACGAGGTGGCAGGGTTGGCAGAACGGCCCCTGAGGGCACCAAGAGGGGTTAACTTTATAAATTTTAATGCAGGACCCTCTCCGAGGGGGCTGCCCTCAGAAGTCCTGCACAGCTGGCGTCAGGACTTCTCAAGCCTTCCTCGCGATAATGACAGTCCGCAGATCTGTCTTACCCTTGGAAGGCTTCGACTGCGCCGCCGCACCGGTCCCCAAGATCTTTGCGGGGGAGCACGGGTGGCGACGCTTAGTTTTTGCTGCGACCTATGCGCAGATGAGGAGCTGGTAGAAGGCCGAGGCTGCTCCCGCTCAGCAGCCTCGGCGGGAAGAGGGCGGCGAGGGAGAAACTTCTGAAAGGCCGCAGACTGTTTTTTGGCCTCCTGGAACCTCTCGACGACCGAGGTGACCGAGTCGCGAAGAGGCCCAGGAGACAATGGAGAATCTAGCAAGATGCTTTTATCTCTCTCTCGGATGTCAGAAAGATTTAACCATAAATGCCTCTCCGTGGCCACCAGGGCTGCCATAGAACGGCCGATTGATTTTGCCGTCTCCTTGGTGGCCCGGAGAGCTAGATCGGTAGCTTTACGAAGCTCCTGAATTGTCTCGAAAGTCGCCTCACCGCTCTCATCGATCTCCCCCAGCAGGTCAGCCTGATAAGCTTGCAGGATTGACATCGTATGAAGACAGGCTGCAGCCTGACCTGCTGAGGCGTATGCTTTGCCCACCAGCGCTGATGTTGTACGTAATGGCTTGGTGGGCAGCGTCGGGGATTTAAGGGACGACGCAGACTCGGGCGAGAGATAGCCCGCAAGCGTCTCTTCGACCCGAGGCATCGTCCCATAGCCATGTTGTTTCAGCCCCACGATGTTTGAATATAATGACGTCTGGGGGCTGTAAACTCTGTATTGAGCCGGCTTCTGCCACGATCTCGACACCTCGGTGTGGAGATCGGGGAAGAACGGCAATCCCCGACGCTGAGGCTGTGACCGGGCGGGCAGAAAGCGCTCATCTAACTTGCTTTTCTGCCGAGCTTCGGGTTTTTCGGCTGGCCAGTCGATATTTAATTTAGCCACAGCCCGAGTCACAACCTCCAACAGCTCCTCATATGCTGGAGATGAGGATGGCGAGACCTCTTCTCCAGCCTCGACGCTCATCACATCCAACTCCTCAGAGCTGGATAGATGAAGCGCCGGTGCCTCTCTTCTGGGGGAAGAAACCGCAGCGTGCTTCCACAACCAGAGGAGAGACACTGGATCTGGCAGGTGAGGGCTGAGATAAGGCTGGGCCCGTCTCTAACCCCTCTACCAGATCCATTTGTGAACCCCAGGAATGAAGCCGTCGCTGTGCCTCAGCAACAGCGGGACCCGATCCCTGGGGAACACTCGCCGCGGCGCCTTCTTTCTCTTTGTCGAAGAACGCCCGGCGCGAACGGAGTACACGGAGCGTCAGTTTCTCACAATGCACACAGACAGCTCCCTCGAGAGCTGCCTGGGCATGCTCCACTCCCAAGCAAGCAACGCACATCTCGTGTGTATCCCCGCCCGTGATGAAGCGAGGGCAGGGAGGAACACACTTGACAAACTGCTGCTTGCTTGTCGCCATAATATGTGTCTTTATAATATATGAATATATATATATATATGCTTGGTGACAAAAATACTCTTGTCCTCAGACGAAGAGATATTTTAAAGGCTGTATATAGCGGACAGACAACACCAAATAAGACACACGAAAACACAGAGCGCTGCTGAAGACACAGAAGCTGGCGTTCTTTGTTCTCAGGGGTGCTTTATAGTTTCCTGGTCCGTGACGTCACCCGCTCTGACGTCCCGTCACACTATTGGTTCGATTTCACGAGTGCTTCAAGACGTAATCACGCAGAAGTGATCCCCAATGCGATTCAACGCAGCGTCGATGTTCCCATGAAAGGGAACCACAACCATCCCTTGCAATGATTTAATCAATTCTTGAGACAAAGTCATGCAAAGTCACACAAGGACACCTACTTTTTTTTTTTTTTTTTTTTTTTGTGAAGCTGTTTCACTCAGATATACATCACAATAAGGAAGAAAAAACTATTGCAACATCTGTTTCATGCCGACTTTAACCTTGAACCCTATTAGGTTAAGTTCCACCCCTTAGATCCTGGAGGTCAAGCTCCACCCATTTGACTCTGCAGCAGAGGTGTAAAGAGTACCTGAAAATCATACTTGAGTAAAAGTGCAGATACCTTACAGCAAAAATGACTCTATTACATGTTACAAGTCACTGATTCCAATACGACTTGAGTAAAAGTCTTACAGTATCTGATTAAATTATTTTACAATGTATTTTAAGTTAGGCTAGTACTCAACACCTAAGAGACATGCCAGAGAAAATAAGAAACAGTTGATTTGTAAGGAGAGAAATCCCTCCTTGCCATCCCTTGAGCCTATCGACGCCAGAGCTTCTATCGTGCTCTCTAAAGCTGTCGAAGAGCTCGGTCTGGAGTGGTCTGCACCTGAGGAACCCACGCACAGCCGCTTAGATGAATGGTTTCTGCCGGGACTTCGCCAGGCCCCTCCCCAGCGGGCAGCGCCCTTTTTTCCTGAGGTCCATGAGGAGCTCACGAAATTGCGGCTCACCCCGTACTCTGCTCGCCTGCGCTCTTCTGCCTCTCACGCTCTCACCTCTGTTGACGGCGCGGAGCAGAAGTGAAATGAGAAGCTGCCGCCACTGAACGAAGCCTTGGCCGCACATTTATGCCCGCCCACCACCATTGGTTAGAAAACGAAGGTCGTTCATCTGTCCAAGCCATGTCGCACTACGTCGGCTCTCACTGGACCGGCATACTCTTGGGCCGGTCAGGCAGCATCCGCCCTACACCTGCGCCAACGCAGCAGCAACCTAAGCCTGTGCCCGCTGCTACTCAGCCCACGCCACAGCCTGAGCACAGACAGCGTTAGCGCTCCGCTAGGCGCCACCCCCCTCTGAAGCGACAGGGACCCCGGTCCAAAATAGTGCTGGACCCTGCGCCTCAGAAGTCGGCCTGATGCGCAGATAAGGAAGAGGAGGAGGCTAAATCCCACCGCGGCCGGACCACCCTCCAAAATGCCTTGCTCAGTTTTCCTGTCACCCCGTTCAGTTCCGGGTGCTCAAAAAAATATATTTGCTGCCTGCACAGAGCCTGTTCAAATGCCCTGGCAGTGCACCGCTATTATAGCGGACATAATAAAAAACAAACATTCTCAAAAAGAGAGCAGTTTCCCTCTTCCACCCCTCACATGCACTGCGACTCGGTGCTCAAATCAATCCAGCCCCTTGCCACGTGGGCTGAGGCCTGGCAGGCCATCCCCGGAGTGTCAACTTGGGTGCTAAACATAGTAAAACGAGGTTATGCAATCCAATTTGCTCAACGGACCCCATTATTCAACGGAGTGGTCCAAACCTCTGTAGAAAGCAAAGATGTGCACGTCCTGTGCTCCGAGGTGAACACTATGCTGGCCTGGCTAAAGGAGCCATAGAAGTAGTTCCCCCGGCATTGAGCGAGTCAGCTGATACTTCCTCGTTCCCAAAAAGGATGATGGTCTCAGACCCATCCTCGACCTCAGATGTTTGAATCGGGCCCTAATAAAGTGCTCATTCAAAATGATCACTTTGAAACAGATCTTCTCACAAATTCGCCCAGGAGACTGGTTCTTTTCCCTGGATCTGAAAGATGCTTACTTTCACATCCAGATAGCCATCCATCACAGACGATTCTTGAGAATCGCCTTCAAGAGGGTGGCGTATCAATACACAGTCCTTCTGTTTGGGCTATCTCTGGCTACCTGCACTTTTACGAAGTGCATGGATCTCTCCCCTCTGAGACAGATGGGCATATGCATACTCTACTACCTCGACAACTGGCTCATTCTGGCCCAGTCGGAGGCGGAGCTGCTGTCACACAGGTCCCTCCTCCTCAGCCACTTAGAGTGCTTGGGGCTCAGGGTCAAGTTTCCTAAGAGCTCAATATCTCCCAGCCAACGTATCTCGTTCCTGGGCATAATTCTCGACTCAACCTGCATGAGGGCCATAGTCTCGCCAGAGCGATCCCTGGCCATTCAGCAGCTCACGGAAACTTTTGCACCCGGAACCTCTCTGCCGCTCAGAGCGTTTCAGAAGATGCTAGGTCTCATGAGCTCAGCATCACCAGCCCTGCAGATGGGTTTTCTCCGTATGCGCCCACTGCAGTTCTGACTGAAACCGCGGGTCCCGCCCCAGGCCTGGCAGCACGGTCATTGCTTGCTCAAAGTGAACCATGTGTGCGTTGCAACCCTGGCTTCTTGGATGAACCCCCGGTGGTTCAAACAGGGCGTGGCTGTAGGGACTATGTGCAAGAGGAAAGTCGTTTTCACAGACGCCTCCAAGATGGGCTGAGGAGCTCTGTGCGATGGCTATTCGGCCTTCGGCACTTGGAGCAGCCCGGAAAGCAAGCTTCATTTCAGCCACCTGGAAATGATGGCAGTATATCAAGCTCTCCAGTCTTTCCTTCCTCTCCTGGTGGGACACCATGCCCTGGTCAGATCAGGCAACATGACAGTGGTGTCCTTTATAAACCACCAGAGCGGACTCTCGTCCAAGCCCCTCTTCGCTCTAGCGAAAACTGTCCTAGAGTGGGCCCAACTCAACCTGCTCTCACTGAGGGCAGCGCATATTCAGGGCATACTGAACAAGGGGGTGGACATGTTGTCCCGGAACAACCTTCCCTCGGAGGTATGGTCGCTCCACCCCCTTGTAGTTCAGAAAATTTGGGATGCCTTCGGGAGGGCAGAGGTCAACCACTTCGCCTCAGAAGACAACTATCATTGCCCAATTTATTTTTCAAAGACCAGAGATGCGCTGGCCCACAATTGGCCCAGCCTCCTCCTGTACGCTTTTCCCCCGATCACTCTGATTCCCCAGGTTATCAAACAAATCAGGAAGGGTGCCCACAAAGTCCTCCTGGTGGCTCCCCTATGGAGGAGCCAACCATGGTTTTCGGACCTGTCTCAGCTATCGTCCATGGAACCATGGCCGATTCCCCCGTGGACGAGACCTCCTCTCTCAAGCGGGAGGGACAATATGGCACCCCAGACTCAAGCTGTGGGATCTCCATGTGTGGTTTCTCGATGGGAGCCTTCAAACCTCCCTGAGAACGTCCAAAACACAATCTTACAAGCTAGAGCTCCGACAACGAGACGGCTCTACTCCCTAAAATGGTCAGTCTTTGCTGCCTGGTGTACAGCCCGGAGCGAAGACCCATTTACTTGTGACATATCCCTGATATTGTCCTTGCTTCAAGACTTAATGGATAGAGGCCGTACTCCCTCTACCCTTAAAGTCTATGTCGCTGCTATAGCGACCTCCCATGCTCCGTAGCAGGGCAGTCAGTAGGGAGAAACAAGCTTGTTCTTCGCTTCCTAAAGGGATCTAGAAGGCTAAACCCTCCTCGTTCCTGCACGGTTCCTACCTGGGACCTGTCTTTGGTTCTTAGAGGTCTTAAGGGCCCTCCTTTTGAACCACTCCAGACTGCTGAATTACATCCCCTATTGCTAAAAAACACCTTATTGCTAGCCTTAGCATCGGTTAAGCGAGTGGGGGATTTGCAGGTACTCTCTGTGAGACCCTCCTGTCTTGAATTCAGGCTTAACGACTCCAAAGTCGTCCAAAAACCAAGACATGGATCTGTCCCGAAGGTCCTTTCCACCCCTTTTAGGGCGCAGATGGTCATTCTCTCCGCACTTCCTCCTTCCCAGGATGATCAGGAGTTGAACCTACTCTGTCCTGTCAGGGCCCTGAGGGCCTACATCGATCGTTCCGCCTCTTTCCGTCAGTAGGAACAACTTTTTGTCTGCTTCGGTGGCCGCACGAAAGGTCTTCTGGTCACGAAGCCCAGGTTATCCAGATGGATAGTTGATGCTATAGCGCTCGCTTACTTCCTCCTTAGGCCTGCAATGTCCTAAAAAAAAGTGCACTCCACAAGAGGCATGGCCTCTTCTTGGGCATGGTCCACTGGCGTGTCCATCGCGGAAATCTGTGAGGCGGCCGGCTGGGCCTCGCCATCCACGTTTGTCAGGTTTTATAATCTAGATGTTCCTGCGTTGCAAACACAGGTTCTCTCTGCATAAGCCTCACCAATGTGACCAGCTTATGAACCTTTGTCTACGGCCCTGACCAAGTGTATTTTTCTGTTCCCTGTATATGCTCTAGGTCCCATGGGGTTCCTAGGCTGTATGGGAATGGGAGGATGACTACAGTTTCCTCAGCTTTTTCCGGGGTGCATTATACTATGTGCATCCGCTGCAAGCCCTTCTTAGTGCTCTGCTCGAATGCTCTGTCATCCCCCTTCATAGCACGGCGTGATTGTATTATCCCCGTTGCGTCTTGCCTAAAGGCAGGCAACGCAGTACGAGTGTAGTATCGAAAGTGAACATACTTGGTTACTAACGTAACCTCGGTTCCCTTAGATCAGAATGAGTACTGCATACTTGGCTGTGCTATTCATAGGACGCCTCATGTCGTCGCTTCAGTCGAATTAAATCAGTTTGCCAAGGTGACATGGCCGCTTATATAGCCCGATACCCCACCCATTTTGGCGGGCTCGAGCGGGCTCGCTCACCATTGGCTCGTGCAGATCTGCCATGCTGTCATTGGTTTGTTTACTTGAACTTCACCAACCAATGGCCGTGCAGTTTCACTGCGTGATTGAAAAAGGCTTCAGAAATCGGTGAAAATAGGAGTTTCCCCCATTGCGTCTTGCCTAAAGGCAGACAACTCAGTACTCGTTCCGTATCTAAGGGAACCAAGGTTATGTTAGTAACTGAGTACGTTATCTTACTAACATAATATCTTGTTCTTGTTTTGTTATAGTGGAGACTGGGCTAGTTGTCACACTTATGGACAAGCTTTGACACTGTCTATACAGTATAGACACATACCTTAAATCAGAACACACAAAACAAAAACAAACAAACAACAAAAAAAAAAAACTTTTGACAATTTTCAAACATATTACCCTGGAAAAAGATCACACACTGACCTAATAGTATGGCATTACAACCTTTTCAGCTAAATTTGAACAGTAATGATGAATTATGAACACAAAATGATTATGTAACAACAAAAATGTAAAAATGCAACTAGCACAAAAAGTTGTAATTTATAAATTACATAAAATTACAATATTTAAGACAGATGTGACAACCTACTTATACTACAAAAACATGATATTACAATACTTTATTTTATTACAGTTTTAATTTAAGAGTTTTGAGCTACAGTAAGTAAAACTAACAAAGGCATTGCTAGAAACATTTTTTATATGTATTTTAGTTCTCATTAAGCCAGTTTGTATATCAAATCAAGTAATGTTATTGATGTATGAAGTACAAAAATCAGTTACAACCTTTCAGAGGAAGATCATACAATCCAGTCACACTGACAGGGCCGAGACGCCATCTAATGGCAAAAAGTGTTTGTGACAGCCAGACTTCATCTTTTGTAGGAAAGAACCATAATTTGAAGCATGAAATGTTGATATATCAAAGCATATTGAATAAAGAGAGGTTTAAAAATCCAACACAGGAAGACAAGTCAATTCAACAAACATTATGAGGCCATTAGCTGTCTCTCTCATAGACAAACCTTAAAATGTAAGAAAAATGCCAACTCATTCACAAGTGGGCTGGTTGCTGAGCAACTCCCTCCCAAGCCCAACCTTAACTAAGCACTCTACTGGCTTTCATACAAGCATCTCACACATCTGAAGAACACAGGGACACAGACAACATCAATATAGCATTGCTTGTTTTTATATTCTAAAAAAATCTATAGTATTGTTTTTGCATGTAAGAGATCAAGATCGCCTGCTTAGCAATAGGAAGGAGGAGAATTTACAGTACATTTGATCTTGCAGTTTCTCTGTCTTTTGGGGGAAAACACCAGCAGACTGTGCAGCGGAACAGAGGAACTTTTAAAGACGCAAGGACTCTACTGTTTATGTGAAGGTGTCCAGGTGAAGGACTTGGCTTGGTATGTAAATCTGGGGAATATGGATGAATTTGGGGGCGGATGGTGCAGAGTGTGTGTGTGTGTGTGTGTGTTTATCATGTTTGTTTAAGATTAGACTGTGAAAATATATGGGGCTTGATCATATAAAGCATCCTGTTTATAAACAGAAATGGTGCTGAAATAATTTTACAATGTGCTACATTGTGCAGTGAATCAGCAAGAATCTGGAGTTATTGAAAGTGCGGGCACAGTCAAACTGACCCAAACATCTAACAAAATAACTGGAGAACTATGTTTTATACAAATTCCAGGACAAAATAAAAAATAAAAAGTAGTAAAAAATAAATAAATAAATAAAATCACACACTTATATAGCCTACAACTTGATTTACTCTGTGATTGTAAATGTAGGATTTCTTTTCAATTATATTGATCTTATATTGATCTTAGAATTTGAGTTTTAGCAAAGGCACTTGTATTCTTTAAGCTATCTTATATCCTTTAGGGAACTATGGAAAGAAAGCACCAAGAGCACAAACAGACAAATATTGATCACTCAGCGCACATTTTCAAACATGAGCTTTGGAATGGCCACCTTTGACCTTTATGACCACATTTAAGTTTAATCACATCAGCTAACTTTAACTTAACTAAGTTTTGGACAAAATCTTAATCATGAATCATGATAGGAAACTAAGGTCTGGAAAGAACTTCCAGGAAGCTGCTAACGGGGCCTATAAAAAAAAAAAAAAATATATATATATATATATATATATATATATTTTTTTTTTTTTCTAAAAGCATTTTCCCTTCACACAGTATATATAAATGTCACTGACTGTATTTACGTTGAAGGCATCAAAAAGTTGAAGGTGTTTTTTCATCATACGGTAAGAGAGCATCTGACCATAAATAAAATGATATATCTATTCTAATATTGATTCAAGTGCAGACATTATCAAATAAGATATAATACAACAAACAAGCATTCGGTTAGTTGTGTGCAAATATGATAGAAATGATCCTGACATCATTCTCGCTCTTGCTCTCTAGCGCCATCCTCCCTTTGCAGGACGCTGAAGGATTTGTCAGGGTTTTCTCACTGGCTGACTGCTGCAGTTGGACAGACAATAACTCAGTGTGCCACAGAGGTAAGTCAACCCGGTTTACAAACTCAAACACTTGTATTTAATAGCGATGCATCTTTTATCATGTAATGAACAATGTTCATAAACCTTACCACAGTTTTTATTCCATCTAACCAGTGTATTAGTCATAGGATGTTAGTGAATCCGACTGTTGGGTGTGTGACTGAGACATCATGGGCCTTCTTTTCTTCACTGATTTTTAAAAAGAAACACCATGCATGTCATTTCACTGAGATTGCATCGATAAGGAAGTGCAAATTAATTTGATTGCTTTCTTTATGCATTTGTATCTACCAATAGCTACTTATTTTTTAATGGATGCACAATATAGACAATAATCATTTATTTTCACTCAAAGAATATTAAATTCCTTTTTTTGCATGACGTGCATTGTATCGTAGAAATCTCGATGCAGTGTGGCGATAGACGCATGCAATGCTTCACGCGCACGCGGTTTGCCGGTGTGGAAAAAACTAGAAGTATGAGACTGATGGAGCATAATGTGGTTCACGCCGGTGTGCTAAGTCTGTCTGGATGAAAAGTGCCAGGTTTTTCTAAAGGTCTTTTGTGGTCATAACGAATGACAAATCGATAATCGGGATTTTTGCGGCTTTTGCGCGGACCTGATCCGTCTGAAAGCGATAACATGTCGCTGATCCTCCGGTGTAAAGGGATTTTCGCAGTTTGCTCTCTGTTGAAAATGGTGCTGATGTTGCATGTGGATGGTTTGTCATGGTTACTATAGAATCTGCAAGGCTCTCCCTTATCTGTAAATTTAAACTGATTTAAAGCGTAAGCTTTACGAAAGAACCCCCTTTTCTTTATTCCTACGGGAACACCGCTTATTGAATATGCTGACCTTTGTAACACCACATGGTGCTTTTGTCTGGGCGACTCTTTAAATACAAGTCTTTCGAAATAATAATAATAATATTAATAAAAACATTTTATAGAGTTACTTAACACAAAACGACTTTTACTATGCTAATGAAAAATAGAGGCAAAAAGCCTGGATCATAATATTTAATACATTTTCTCTATTCTATTTTGTATTGCTTCAGTTTACACGCAATTGATCATTAAACATAAAAAAACACTTTTTTTTTTTTTTTTTTTTTTTTCTTCCATTTTTTTATTATTTGTATGTGGATGGATAGACTTGATTCTGCATTTTCAAGGCAGCGGACACACCTTGCTCCCCCCGCCCTCCCCGTCTCTTTCCCTCTCTCGCTCGCGCTCTCTCTTCCGCGCCCTTTCTCTCTCTATCACATCACGGCTGTTGCTCTGCCACACTCTCATCATCCGCGCCCATTGTTCGCTTCGTAAGTACTGTCTCTTTTTGAAAATAAACATTATACATTCGAAAATCTTTACTGTAGCGTTTTGAACGTAACGGTCGAAATTCACGTCTGCATCTTCACCACTTCCTCCCCCACGCCCATCTCTGCTGAACATGCCGCCTGTCTTTAGCCCAGCGACACTGTCGCCTTCATTATGTAGGATTTCATTTTTTATAGCCTACTATTTAAAGATTACGAAATGACATTTGCTGGTGGTGTTTCACCATGGCACGATGTGGCTCTTTTTGGAGAAGTTCATCGATATATAACGGTCGCGGTTGGTATTCTGTCAGTGAATATATACCTGTCTTTACATATCATAACACGTGATAGGTCTAGATTAGCTAAACCTAGTTACTAGACATGATATTTTTAGGAAATGCCTTTAGATTTGAGAAAAAAAAGATATCTTTCTTCTTCACTTTTTTGTAGAACTGAAGTTAATCCTCAGGTTCTAGATTTAGGATTCCATTTGCAGTCTGCAATCTATAGAATAAAAGCAAAAAAGTTAATATTTAAATGTCTAGATGGAGAAGAAAAAGAAGAAGTTTTATTTATATAGCGCCTTTCCATAGCTCAAGGTCGCTTTACATAGTGCTATACAATACATTTGTATATTTGTATATATAGGGGGTTGCTTTTGCATACATAAAATACAGATGCAGAATTTGCCCTAATGAAGACTACAACTACAAACAATCTCATCAGTATTATTCTGACAGTAGCAATTGAGATGCATGGAACATTTGGTAAATCTGATTCAGTTTACAGACCATGCAAAGAAGCGTGTGTTTCTCCTGTTAGACAACCGCCTGTTACTTCCCTTCAGTTTCACACTGTTGATCACTTTATAATTTTAAAACAGAGGATGGACTCAGTTCAAACTGCATTTCTCTTTTAATTTAAAGGTACACTATGTAACTTGTGGCCCTCTAGTGGTTAAAAAAACTGCATGCATTTTGAGGAAGAACATTGTTTTGGTTGTGCTTTGGCTCTGTGTGAGTGTGCGGATGAATATGTTTATCCTACTGCTCATAAAACATTCACTACTAGGCTAAAGAGATAAAACCAGTTTAGATGGAAAGGATCTTAAGTTGAATAGCTGAAGATGCTATTGTAGGTACAACCATTTAATAGACACTTTACTTCCTTGAAAATAAATTCCATCACAGCGCTACTACGACAACCATAATGCACCCTTCACAATAGATAATGCTTTACAATGAACTCTTCGACAATTTATCTGTTCAATAAAATACCTTACTCACCCATCGAGTAATAAAAATGGCATCTCTGCATCGCTTTTACAACATTTCAAACCTAAGCCACTCCCATATGCGTCAAAGTAACCGCACCAACTTTTCTCGAGACACGCACGGACAAGTGACGTACTGTAAGTACGTAATTTCGGGTGAAAAGCATCCCGATCGGTCTAAAATATGAACACTTATGACAGGCTTATCATAGTGAATCATCTTTCTGAATATCGCCTTTCATAATGACTGCATCATAATTTACCATAGTTCTTTAAAAGTCAGAATAATAAGTAATTTAATTAACATTGTCAATAAATTTTGACCTCTAAAAACATGAATTACATTAGAGTAAGTAGTGATAGACTACGTTTCATACTATATTTTGTTAGAGGGTCTCCACATGGGGGATGAGAGCATTAGGAACCACTTTAATTTGATTAGAAGAGCCATTATCGCCCAGTGAGATCTTGGGAACTTCCGGGGATATAATACGCATCTGGAGTTACCGGAACTGCTCATTGTTGTCTACCGCATACGACAAACCAGATTCAACATGTTTTTGCTGCTTGAAAACAGTTAGATAAGTGTCTCTCTGGTCTGGTAGGCCAGATCCCATGCAGTTTGCACTGCAGTCCTGAACTCCCTTGATGCACCATGGCAACAGATGACTAACTTCCTGTGTGCAGCGGCTAAAGATTACAAAAATCTGTCTTGCACACACACACAAGCTGATTTCATGCATCTTATATTCTCTACAATGAAGCCAGTTGAATAGTTCAGAATGTCTGTGCCTCACAGCTATCTGCTTTTGGACACATTTTGTCGCTGGATGTATATCACCAGACTGACATTTTACTCTTCTTGCCAGCATCTGTACGACACATGTTCATGTAAATGCCATCCGTCCTTTTCGGGGACTGAATATTTTCATATGCTAAGTGGATCATGCTGTTATCAGCAGCAATTTTGTCTGGCAGCATGAACATTATTTCAAGTCGGCCAGAATCTGTGCACACAAACAGTCAAACACACACTGACTCCTCTGCCAGTCGGTTAATTTAATGTCCAGATTCAGTTCAGTGAGGTGTGATCTGAACTCTTGTGGAGAGTCTAGGCTGCGGGTCCAGAAAACACATGGCAGATGGGAAGGTTCTGTCTCTCGGTTAGATCAAGGACATCTCTGCGGTTTGAGCATGTGTGACACGGGCAAATCACAGCAGCTCTGTTTATGCATAAATGAGGTTTAATGCATTCTCATAGTAATACATATTATTTACATTCTCTTTAAGAATGTTCCTGACTTTATTAGTTCTAATAATATTGTTCTGAGCACTTTGTTTCTGTAAGATTATAAATTTGCTAAATCTTGTATGAGGCTTTGGGTTAGTGCTTCATTTAAAGGGGCAGTTCACACAAAAATGAAAATACCCATCATTTTTGTCATTTAAAACCTTTAAGACTTTCTGCCTTCTGTGGAACTCAAAAGGTAAATCTTCGAAGAATATATTGGCCACTTTGTTACATAAAGTGAATTAGGAATGAAGCTATCAAAATCCAAAATCACCAAAAAAAAGCATCATGACTCATGCACTATATTCCAGATCTTCTCAGGTCACACACTGTACTCTGCACTGTAAAAAAAAATGATTTTGTTGTAAATAAAACAAAGATTGATGGATGTATATAATACTATTTATAAGTATATAAGTCTTTATTCTTCAAAATTTCACATTTAATTCAGTGTTACTTGCAGTTTCTTAGTAGTTATTTGTGACTAGCAAAATCTGAGTAAAAATTATTTCAAAGTAATTCCTTTACCATTTTTTTTCAGAGGAATATACCAAATTTTAATTATTAATTATTTATTATTCAATATGCCATATAGCCTTGGTGCATTCATTAGACAGTGATGTACAATTTTGTGAACAAATCATTGTTTTAAATTCAGTGAATCAATTGATTTGTTCATGAATTGGACAGATCTAGTTCTCACTAACTCAATTAGATTCAGTCCCACTGGATATCACTTCACTTTAGAGAAGATTAATAGTGAATATCACTTAAATTCAGTCTCTTCCTCACACAAAGCTATCATTTGTCTTAAGAAGACATGGAATATAGTACAACAGTTGCGTGGACCACTTTTTTGTTATGTTTATGGTGCTTTTTTTTTGTGTAATTCTGGAGTTCGGCAGCTTCAGTCCCCATTTACTTTTATTTACATTGAAAAGAATGGCCAGCATATTTTTTAAATATACACCTGTTGTGTTTCACAGAATAAACAAACTCATACAGGTTTGAAATTACATTAAAGGGTTAGTTCGCATAAAAATGAAATTTATGTCATTTATTACTCACCCTCATGTCATTCCACACCCGTAAGACCTTCGTTCATCTTTGAAACACAAATTAAGATATTTTTGATGAAATCCAAGAGGTTTTTATCTCCCACAGAAAGCAACGAAATTACCACATTCAAGGTCCAAAGAAGTAGTAAAGACATTGTTAAAATAGTCAATATGACTGCAGTGGTCCAACCTTAATGTTATGAAGCGATGAGAATGCTTTTTGTGTGCAAAACATAACAAAAATAATGACTTTTATTCAACATTTTTTTCTCTTTCCTGTCAGTCTGTTATGCAGTTGGCGCAGTGTTGGCCGGCTCCAGTGTTGGCATCACACGTATGCTGGAAAGAAAGGAATGAGGAATAATTGTTATTTGTCGTTAAAGTCGTTATTTTTGTATTGTTTTTGCTCACAAAAAGTATTCTCGTCGCTTGATAAAATTAAGTTTGAACCACTGCAGTCACGTCGACTATTTTAACCTTGTCTTTAATACTTCTCTGGACCTTGAATTTGGTAATTCCGTTGCTTTCTGTGGGAGATAAAAACCTCCCACAGATTTTTGGGTGGGACAGTGAAAGGATAAGCTCTTAACCACTGGAATTATTGTTTACCAGTTGAGCTTACTGGCTGGTGCAAGCATGCTGCATTACTTGAGGCAATGAACATTTTCTTGATTAAGCCGCACTTGGCACGTGGAGACATGTAGCCATCCCCCTTACTGATTCTGCTGCCCAGTGCTAGAGCTCTGCGGGAACAGACAGAAAGAAAGAGACGGACTAAAGGGTGGAGGCATGAGATGGAGAGATGGCTGCACACTTTTGAAGTGATGCTGCAATCTGAGCTGCTAGATGTGATGGACAAAACTAGGTCAGAGGCAGAGAGGCACCCAACTGTGTACGGACAGGGAATCTAGCAGCGTTGCTGCCCTTCGACAACAACCAAAGTGCAAACACAATATTTACTTCTCTACAATTGTAAAAATAATCAACAATTTAGTGCTAAGCTGCCCTCAGGAAGTAGTTTCATTTGAGTGGACTTAACTTCGGTGTTCATTTTTGCTGCTGCATTGTTCCGAGGCATTCCAGAACCATCTCCCGGACACTTCAATTACACGGCGCACAGGGCACTTATGTAATTGGTCTGCCTGAAAAACTGAGACAGACTCATAAATTTAGTGAACAGAAACGCTGAGCTGGAGAGGGCAGTCTGGTTAATTTAACCCTGAGAGTCTCTCTGGGCTGTTAAAGGGGATCGATGATAAACAAGTATTTTAGTAGCATTTTAGTTACAGGAGGGCAATGACCACCAAGATATTAGAACTGCGTTCAGAGTAAACCAGCATAGTAAGTGGATTTCTGTTAACCTAAACGTAATAACTATTATGATGTAGACCCGGCAGAGTTTTGTGTAGAGTATACTTTAAGTGACTGTTAGATGGCGGTAAAGCAGTAAAATTAAATTACATATATTGTGCATCCCTACAAAAAAAAAAAAAAAAAAATGATGGGCAAGACTTGGTTTTATTGATTGGATAGTGATGAGTTATCTCAATGACAGGTTATTGGAGGGGAGGAGATGAAGCTTTGAGATGTCAGTCCATAAAGTCTTCAGGGCAGGCAAGTTATTACATTTTAAAAGATTACAAGGACATTTTTTCCTTTGGAATAACATGACCAGATTAATCGTTCACAATAAAACCAGGAATGTTTATTAAGAAAGAAGTGATAGAGGGTTAACTTTGATTTCATGTTGATCTTAATGAAAACCTCAATGTATTAGTGGCTTGGAAGGTAGACAAGCCACATTACATAGACAAGCAATGGAAGACTGCAAACAGATAGATTACAAGTAATGAATTTTAAAGCCACAAGGGGCTAACAAGATATTAACCTTTATTATGCAGCAAAGATCGAGATTCTTTGTGCTAGAAAAGCTGGTACATGGATTATGAGGGACCAACCTAGTGAAATCATGGTGAATTTATTGTGTTTTTGTGTGGGAATTCACCATATTGACTTGCTGTACTGGTTGCCGTGGAAGCAAGAAATGTCTTTGAGAGCATTATGGGTGTTCATATCTTTACTCAACAGGTTTTCTTCTGTTTGTTGTTTGGCCTATATTTATTGAATTTGGCCGCTCCATTGATTTCTCCTTTAATTGTATCAGCTGGGATCTGTAAACGTCTGCACTTTCTTCACATTCTCTAGGCCAGCAGGATGTTTGCCTCATTTTCTGCCCTTGCTAAGGGCTGTAAATTTACAGACAAGGCCTAATTACAGAAACAGTCATACATGAGGTTACACGAGGTTATGGATCGCCATGTCATCAAGTTGTGGCTCTCACACCCCCTAACTCCTGGTATCTGGTGTGTGGGGTTTGACAGATGGCCATTTTTCCAATTGAATGAGCAAAAGTCGAGTCAGTTTAGCAGAAAAATGGACCACACCAGGACCACTGACAGGTTACATAGCGTCACATTTAACACGCATCACTGAATCAATGGCATGCCTTATTGAAAACTGGCCACTGGTTCTTCAATATATGACGACGTTGACCACGCTTATACTGATATTAGCTTCCAATCATAAGAGAACAGCGTTAAACTTGTCTGTAAAATTTACTGTAGATTATGTAAATTAATTATTTGTGTTGAATAGTTTTTTTATTAATTATTAATGATATATTTTATCACATTATATTATTTGAATAACATTGACTATACCAAAAACTCGCCTCTTGTATCAACCTGGTTTAGACTTTAGGATGTTCTGGACTGATAAAAAAAACCCATTTGATTTGGTCTCTCGCATTGGTCCCTCCAACCTCATACTATTTTCATCACAAAAGTTTTGCGAGCAAACGCAAAAGGTTTTTTGGGAAACACAAACGTTTTGTGAGAGAATGCAAAAGCATTGAAATAATTTTTTTCTTAACTCATTTTTTTTTTAACCATTGCCATGTCCCTGTAAGGGCTCTGTAGCCAATCAGATTAGAGCAAACCAAACTGAGAAGGTCATCAGATGGTCAGTGAATGGACTGTTGGTGTGCCGCCTCAGACTAGTACCCAACTACTACATGGATACATGTCGATGAACATGACCTAAAGAAACCTTTCAGATCTGCAGTGCTGCAGGATCATTTAGCAAAGTGTGCTCAGGCAAAATAACGTGATCTGATGAGAGAAGACAGGGCTGAGTGGAGTGAAAATACCCACGATGCCCTAGCCCTCTAGATGTGATGGCAACCCATTGCTCTGTTGCGGCAAAATCAGTGAAAGTCCCTCTAGAAATCTGCTGTATCATACAGTTGCAGGCTCTGTCTGTGTGTGTCTGTCACTCTTTCTTTTCTCTCGCCTGCAGTTCCTTTATCCTTTCATCCCTGAAGTGCTCTCTTTCTCTGTCCTTCTCCCTCTCTTTTTCTTGCTCGCTGAATTCTTTCCTCCTGCATGTTTCGTCTTTGTTTCTCTCTCCTTTCCGCCTACTCGCTCTTGTCCTTTCAGAAACCCTCACACATTCCCTCTCTGTCTCTCTCAGTTTTGTCTTCCTCATCACTCACTCTCCACAGCTCACTGTTAACTGTAGGGTTGAAAGGGTAGAGCAAGGCTCAGAAATAAGTTTTTTTTTTCTTTTTGGCTGGTCTGGGAAAATAATTCAGATTTGTACCTTCTCTTCCAAAAAGTTACACCAGCCGCAATGATTATGAACTTTATTTAACATATTAAATGTGGTGTGAAATAGTGTAAAAATATGTATAAAATATGTGCCAGAAAATATTTTCATTATTTTTACAATAAATAAAATAATAAAACAAATGAAAATAATATATTTTAATTTTAATATATTTTATTACAATTTAAGTTTATATAAATAATAATATTTAATAATAATAATTTACAGTAAACTTGCAATAATAGCTGGCAAGTACTGGCCCAAAACCCCCCCTCCCCCCCACAACTCTTTCTCTCAGTCTCTGTTTCCCTTTCACCGCTCTCTCATTCTCTTGTGCTTTCTGCAGTAATGTGTCCTGAATATTGATGAGGTAAGAGTTGCCCGTCCCTGGCCGCTGGCCAACTCATATTACAATTCTCCGCCTCACCCCAGCCCACTTCAGTAAGGGCCACCCCTTACTCAGATCAGCCACATGTAACCAGCCCTGTGTTGTCTTTTAAGAGCCCTCCGCATTCCCAAGTCTACCCTTCATAAATCCACCTTTATCATCCATCTCATTTCAGCATTGCCCTTTCTGCTCTGTGCCAACTCCTTAACCAGAAAAAGAGAGAGAGAGACATTCGTCGTTAGGCAGAAAGGCGTAGGCTTCTTAAAGGGGCATTGACATTCTGCCTGCACTGGCCAGGAGGGATCACAATCATTCAGGTCAAGTGCACCAGCACGCTGAGCACCGTGAACAGCAACTGTTGCAAATCTGACTTCCAGCCAGAGGAGACCAAACTGCATGAGCTCAAAACTCAGGCAGCAAATTCACAACAGACTGCTTCTGAAAAGAGAAAACAACATGGAATCTCCAATTGCACTGTTTACTTTCCTAATACACATTCCTGGTCCTAATGTTATTCATTGTCTACATAAGAAAATGTTTGTCTTTGCAATCTTTTATCAAGATGTAATACCTTGCTCCACCAACAGAATGACTTGACTTTTTCGTTGACGTCATCAATCCCTCTTGTTCTTCAGCCCCATCTGGTGCCTGTTTTCCAAAGTTGATTCCCTATGGATAAGATCAAGTGTTGACTTGATGGAAATTGACGTGCTTTTCATAACCATAGCATTCTAGCAAACACTGAATCAAAAATCAAGTAAACACATTTTCCTGCTGCCCAGACCAGCATGTGCTTCCTCAGGCTATTTTATCCCAGTTGATGCCTGCAAAACTTGGTTGACAAGTGAAGCTGATTAACTGATTCAAGGTAGTTAAAGCAAAGTTTACCATAAAATAAGCATTTTTGTAAGGTTTTACTCACCCTTGTGTCATTCCAAACTTTTCTTCTTTGGAACACAAAAGGAGACAATTGAAAAAATGTTCACACTGCTCTTAAAAGTACAATGAAAATAAATAATTCATATGGCCCCAAGTGTGCTATATTTCAGCTGTGTGTGAGGAGCAGACAAAATTTAAGTCTTTATTCATAGAAAATCATATGGAACGATGTGAGAACATGGCATTTGGCAATAGTGATGTCATCTAACCACAATGAACTTATAACGTCAGCATGAAACAATCATGCAATCATCTTTTCTCCCCTATTATGACATATCCTTGTGAAACAGCTTTTAGAATGAGAAAAAAATGTAGGGCAGGACTTGATTTTGTCTATGGGGAACTGAATGGATTGATTTTGTTTGCTAACTGCTGCTGATGTGAGTGACAGGTTACTGGATGGGAGGGAGAATCCGTCATCAGAGAAGAGAACTGCGAGGGGGAGAGGACAATAATATTTTTGTTTAAAGATTACCAAGGCACACAAATTTAAAACAACAATTTATAATAAACACTGCAATATTCCATAAAAAATTGAAATCAAGTTATGCACGGGCCAAAATAGACATCTGATGAGAACACCAGCTTACCATCATTCTAAACGCACCATCTGCTGAAGACCAGCTGCTGGGCTATCCTTTATTTTTTCAATTTTTGAGCATTTCAGCTGTTTATCCCCAGTTTATGTTTTGCAACTAGCCTAACATTTTTGGTTAATAAATCAGCCCCTATTGATGTAGTGATGGTTTCCACTGCTTATTTGTGGACTGACTGTGGTTGCAGATGGTTTCTAAGCTCTGTTTACTGATATCACAGCCCACTCTGAATAATGCATTAGGAGCCTGTGGGAGTCAAGCTTGAATTTGCACCACTGCTGCCCTTAGGGAAACCCAGCTTGTGTTAGTTTATTATGAAGGTGGCAGATTTCCCCTGGGGAATTTTGAGAAAGATGCTTCCCAACACACTTGTGCAGTAATGTTACTGGGAACTAGGGATGTGCCCGAAGCCGAATACTGAGTTCGGAAAAGAAATTGCGCATTCTACAGCGTCCCCTAGAAGGACTTGTTGATGGAAAAAAATATGAGATGGAAGGAAAAAACATATTTCAATGTTTTTGCATTTTCTCGCAATTGACCCTTTGCCGGGAGTTTGATTTACAGGCGATCTAACCAATCATAACGCCGAATCCACCATTTTGTCCGACAAAGAAGTCAGGGGAGTTGGTGGATTAATGTCGGTAGACTTTAACTTGAAAAATGTTGTGTACTGGCGTTTTTCCGTGGATGAAACAACATTCCTTCTAATGTTCATTCATGTTTATATGATGCTAAAAATGAACTAGTAGGAAGAGATGATCGGTTCATGAGCCGCTTGAACTGAGGTGCTACAGCGATCTGTCAAGACACATTAAAGAGCTGTTTAGATTTCTTTAAAAATTACAAAGTTTGAAATTTGAAAATTTGTTTTATATCACAAGTAACCTGCTTTGTCTAGTCTGTCGACGCATTGTCAGTCGACGCATTGTTAGTGTCCTCTTTGCTCTGCAATGTATTTTTCACTGCATCAGAATAATGTGTGGCGTGAAAGCGACATGGCTTGTCGGACGTAGAAACAGTAACTAAAGGGGGCAGGTCTTTGCGAATTATATAGTTGTAATTGTATTGTATATAACTTGCGGGCATCAGGGAGGCGCTATCAATATGCAGGGTATTGAAATCGCTTTTGAATGCATGCTCGCATTTTACTTTTGCTTTCCAGTTCGCCATCACACATACCCTATGTATAGAGAGCAACGGTAATGAACACACATTTAACAAAATACTATATCAATGATGCTCAGGATCTGTTGCACACCGAATCCTTCGACATAGTCCTGTCAGTCATCTCTCCTTACTATCTTCACATGATAAGTGAAATCTGTGCAACACGAAAGGTGAAAATTTGACAACAGTTTTCCATGTTCTTTGCCATGCATTTACAATAAATGGGAACCAAAGCTTCCAAGTGTAAAAAAGCTACAAAAGAACCATAAATTGCCCCACTCGTACTTAGTCATATTGGTTTACAAATGAAAACAGATTTTTGGACGAACTGTCCTTTTAAAAAGCCATTTTGGCTTCTGATGTTGTTCCTCTCTGCTGGTCACTGCTGACTTTGAAGATGATGTAATTGACAAATGTAAACCCACCCCTGCAGCTTTGGCACTATTTTCAGCTCCACAGCACTTCTTCCCTAAAACAACTTGATTTTCATTATGACCCCCGCATCCAGATGACCTTGCTGTGCGATTTTGGAGCACAAGCGAAGCATTCTGGTGTCCGATTTCGTACACGTGGGTCATTGACAAAAGAGAATTATGGGATTTGACAATGTTGAATGTGAGCCATCTATTCCATTTTGACAATAATGGAATTCATGCTTATGGGCATCCTGTGTGAAGGAGATGGATGGGAGTGTTCATTTTACTCTCCCAAGTGTGGATTTACTAATAGCTCTGGTGGAACTACATAAGTTTGGTTTAATCTTCTTTGTACAAAGTATAAAGCAGAACAGTTAAAAGGAAAACCACATTCTTAGTTGTAACAGGAAGCACACACATGACACAGCACATCAGTGACCATAAGTAAAATAACAGGATACGGTTTCCTCTGGGTGTGCTTTAAGAGAAAAGGAAATCCCTGTGCCATCAATCCCTTATTCATTTACCCCACCACCTTTCAAGTCTGTGAAAATTTCCCTGCCTAACTTATATAGTTATATCATAGTTAAATAAAGATTACTAACAACAAACCAAACAACCAGCTAACTCGTACAGTAAATCTATGTAAGCTTTTGTATCATACACTACCTGAGCAACTAACTACTGTAAAACATAATTTATTGTAATTAAAGGGGGGGGTGCAATGCTATTTCATGCATTCTGACTTACTTACACTGTTGAAGAGTAAGAGATGGATTCTCATGCTAAACATGGCCAAAGTTTCAAAACACGAGTTGGACGTATGACAGAGTATTGCTGTGCCAAATGACTACTTCCAGTTTCGGTACAGGTTTCGGAGAGTTTTTTTCGGAGAGCCCTTAATCACGTAATAAACGGCGGAATTCCTTGTATGGGCACTTCTCCCTGATAAGCGTGCACACACACATCACCCAGAACAAGAGCAAGAGCACGCCCATCAACGCGTTTCGTTCGGGATACGGAAGCCAAGAGATTTTTCAACAATGGCTGTGTCCCAATTCAGGGGCTGCACCCTTTGAAGGCTGCATACATCATCGAGGCAGTCTCACAATGAATATCAGTCAATTTTATTACTACTTTTCTTAAATATGACATCCTTGATGAAGTATTCAGCCTTCAAATGTGATCTCCGAAGGACGAAGTCTCCGAAATGAGACACAGCTCCTGTCACCAAAAGAGTGTGTTTTTGGTTGTGAGGGAAAGATTACCTTTTTCAGCTTCCCAAAGAACCCAGCGTTAAGGGAACAGTGGATGAAGTTTGTTTTTCTGGGGCAGCAACGGAGTTGTGCACGTATGTTTGTTTGTTCCCGGGATTTCAGTGATGAATACTTTGTAAACAAGTCCCAGTTCGACGCTGGATTTGCAGATCGCGGGTGGTGAGTAAAGCTGCATCAGATGTCTGTGTTTTGTTGGCAATCGGTGCACAAGTGCATATAATGTAAACAACACAAACGTTTCTGTTCCCTTTTTATTTATAATGATGTCGCAGCTAGCAGACATCTCTACGCAGAAGCTGTGCGTGCTCGTGAATCTTTAGCTCCGCCCACGTCACTGACGACAGACACGCCTCCAGGAGCTCGGCTTTTTCCGGAAAGACTTGGTTTAGCGTATCTATCTTTTATAAATATAACAAAACTGAAGACTTTTCGGAGATATGAAAGATGCATTGTTACTCTGTATGTACTCAAGATTAACATGAGATTGGCAGAAACTGTGTGTGATACCCCCCCTTTAAATAAAGTTTACTAACAACTTCAGCTGTTGGACAACGAAACTGAAACACCTGGTTTTCGACCACTATAATTTGTTAGTGTGGTGTAGGGCCTCCTTTTGTGTCCAAACAGCATCAATTCATCTTGGGAATGACAGATACAAGTCCTTCACAGTGGCCAGAGGGATTTTGAGCCATTTCTCTTCCAGAACAGTGGCCAGGTCACTATGTGATGCTGGTGGAGGAAAACATTTTCTGACTTGCTCCTCCAAAATCCAAAATAAGTGGCTCAAAAAATATTTAGATCTGGTGACAGTGCAGGCCATGGGAGATGTTCAACTTTACTTTCATGTTTGACAAACCATTCTGTCACAAGTCTTGCTGTGTGTATTGGTGCATTATCATTCTGATACACGGCACCTCCTTCAGTGTGAAGTGACATGTGGCCAAGTATGGTGACCCATACTAGGAATTTGTGCTCTGCATTTAACCCATCCAAGTGTACACACACAGCAGTGAACACACACACACACCGTGAACACACACCCGGAGCAGTGGGCAGCCATTGCTGCGGCGCCCGGGGAGCAGTTGGGGGTACGGTGCCTTGCTCAAGGGTCTCACCTCAGTCGTGGTATTGAGGGTGAAGAGAGCGCTGGATATTCACTCCCCTCACCAACAATCCCCGCCGGACCTGAGACTCGAACCCATGACCTATGGGTTACAAGTCCGACTCTCTATCCATTAGGCCACGACTGCCCCACCAGGGTACAATGTTTGAACCATCAGGTGCACATGGTCCTCCACAATGGTTTGGTAGTCCTTGGCAGTGATGCGGCCATCAAGTACAGTAGGGAATGCTATGATATTGCAGCCCAAACCATCACTGATCCACCTCCGTGCTTTACTCTGGGCATGCAACAGTCCTGTCCTATTGCACTGCTAATTCAACCTTCACATTCTGCTCTTACTGATGTAATGTAAAATCAGCGAATATTGGCCACCAGGCTGCGCATATATAGGCGTGAAACCTCTAACACTATATTGGCCAGTTTTTCAGTTTCATTGTCCAACCCCTGTATATACAGTATGTCTGTGTAAGTCTATGTGCTTTGATAATACTACTAATAATATTTTGTGGTTAAAAGGCAATGCAGCACATGTTTGCCACTTTGACACATGAACCCCCTGATGCTTATTTTTCTGTTTTAACTCCACAGACTGAAATCATCTCAAAATGGACCATCAGGACCACATGAATTCTGGACAGGTGGGTGACTCTCCTGGGAACAACATAGCATCTGGTGTAGCCAACATGACCATCAGTGACGGCCATCAACAAGACATGAAGAACGGGACAGCAGCACATACGGGAGCAGGTGACAGTCTAGTGAAAGGTCTGTATAAAGAGGGAAAAAATACTGTAGTTATTGTACTAAATAAAAGGAAAAAAATGAAAGTCTGAAAATCCCCTTTTCCCCACAAAGCGCAGAAGAGCTGAGTGATACTCATGGCAGTGCGTTTCTCACTTATGTCTCGTCTCATACTGAGAAACCTGACACATATGCTTACAGTGACACCACTCAGCAATGTGTTGGTTTCAAATGTCTGTGAAGATATTCATTCATTCAGGTCAACTGCAAAATGTCATATAGAATTTATTTGTTGAACTTTATTTTCCATTTGTTGAATGATGATGGAGATCACCATCACAATTTAAACCTTTAGAGAGACAGTTCACACAGTGATTGTGAGTCTCATGGCAATGTGGTACATGAACATTGCAATTTTAAGGAATCCCCACCAGAGAATTCATACCATCAATGGAAACCTGGGAAAACAAATTATGTGATATCTAGATCTGGGAAAAGTCATTAATAAAGAATTTATTAATAAGAAATTAATATAATCTCTTTAAAAATCATAGAAAAATAGTAGAAATATCTATATATTTTAGGTACGCTCAAGTATTTTGTTGCCAAAAAAATTGCTCTGTGTATGCATTTGCTACGATTAAAAATATATATTTTTAAAAATTCTGTCATCATGAATGACTGAAAAATTAACAGAACAATCAAGGAAATTCATGTGTTAAAAAGTTGAAAACCATGCCACCACTGGATAGGAATGGAAGGCATATGGAGGATAAATGATTAGATGTCTTCAAATGTTGGAAAACAAAGTTCAGTTACAAATAGCTTCTATAAGACATGTGTCCTGCCTGCATTGTCTGTTTACAATAGTTTTATAAAGTAAATTTGTGCATATAACATTGATAGTAGATTAGTTCTTTGTATGTTTCCTATGATGTATAGTTGAATGAGGCTCAGATGTGAGGAAATAGGTCATAGTTTACAAAAAAAGGGTAATCTGTCTTGCCTGCTTTGGATTGTTCTGGCACAACTGACAAGCTTTCAGCAAGCCCCAGGCTCCCTCACAGAACACAGACGAAACCTTCTTATCAACTAGCATCCTGAAAGTCTAGCTCAATTGTGCTGGCAGAAGTCAGTGAAGCAGAATGTCTCTAAAATGGCAAATTTGGTAAAATAAAGTTTGGAAAAAAACATGATACTGACATTTAATCAAGCAGTTATAGCTCTCGTCTCGAGTGTACTAACAGATACATCAAGGTCCTGTTGTACTTCATCCTTTACCTAGAAGAAGACTAGAAGAGAGTAAGGAGATTGACTGCTCTAAATATAATTTTTGCCTTGTTTACCATCTCAACCTCCTCTGTTGTCCAATCTAAAATTTCACCGCTCTCTCATAGAGGAGACACATGAACCAACGCCTGAAGTGAGAGCCCAAAACCTTGTTTTAGATGACTCCGAACCCAAGTCCTTGTTTGATAAAGATGTGCCAATGGGTATGATGCTCCAATTTAAACTACAATTGTGCCGCTCTACTTTCGCTGTACTATACTGCCTGTTGCTCAGCTTCATAAGGCCAGTTCCCTTGATCCCATAACTCTCTATTACACCACTGATTCAACCATTCAATTTGGATTTCCCAAGGATGCAATAATACTATATGTACTAATCAAATTAAATTTTCTGTGTAATTGTCATTGAAATTATTAATTTAATAAATATATATTTTTGTGATAAAAGCCAGCCTCTCATATTTCCCCTTCGACAGTGGACAAATGAGAGTGCTAGATACAAATTTAGCCATTTATCATCCACACCTGCTGCTTTTCTCCATTCACTATGCTTTGATTTCTAATGGAGGGCCCTTCCAGGTGGTTATGCAGTTCTTATTTTTATTGCATATTAACATGAAAGTTTTTTTTTCTTAAAATTCTCCCAATTGCAGGCCATAGGGTTCCATCAGTCATGGAAAACTTGGAAAAATCTGAGAATTTGAAAGTGATTTCTGTGCTTGAAAATGCCATGGAAACTAATAAAACTTTAAATGTCATAGAAGTTATATAACTGTAGTGAAAGTAAATATCTGTGATTATGCTATGTATGGAGGCTCAGTAAGCCAAATCCTCAATTGAGCCACATTCAAATGTCAGGCAATTTTTTTTCTTTTTAGAGACTGACATGCATCTGATGTACAATTGGAAATCCTTTGTAGAGTTCATATGTAATAATAATGAACAACAGAAAAAGTCATGGAAAAACAGTGGGAACCTTGACACTAACATAAGAATTTATGCCTTGCTTTTGCTTGTAACAAGTTTCCAAAAAGCAGTGCTTATTACCATTGTCAACAGAACAGTGACAGCCATAAACCCAGATCCTCTTAGGAATGACCTTGCCATGTTCTTAGAAGCTTTTGGAAACTTAGTTGAGTTGATTTTTCACTGAGGTATGCTGATGTAAAGCAGCACTGAAAAAATTCACTAAAAGCTAATTGCATACCTTCAAGGCTGTAAAATGCAACTGCAACAGGAAGCAGTGTTCCCAAGAAACACAACTAACCTTTAAAAGATTCAATGCCAGTAAAAGCCCAGGATATTTGTCAAAGAGTAAATAGGCAGGTCTGCTTTACCCTTCCTTTTTGCATAAGAGAATAATATCAGGTCTGGGCAGGGCGAGTACTAGACTAAATAGTAGTGCCCAGAACATCCATTTGTTAAATGAGTAAATGAGATAAGCGCTCAAATTGCTAATGGCTTAGATGGATGCACCTGTCTGAGGCGTGACCTAGTCATGATATAGGATGGAATAATAATAATAATAGTAATAATTATAATAGCTCTAATTATTGTTGTTAATATTATACAATATATGCAGTGCTAATATATGTCTGTCATAAAAACTTCACCGTCATTTGCTGTTTTAAGGCACCCAACTTGTAACAGCCAAAAATATTTACAATTGTGTGAATATATATATAAAAAATTGAAATCAGAGCACTGTACTTCATGTTACAGATGTGTTCACATGTTGAAAAAAAAAGCCATTTGGTCAAATATTCACAATAAAAACAATAAGGCCTTCTTCTGTCATTACATAGGACATAATTACCTCACAAAATGTCAAGGTCTGAGTGAATGGACTTCATTTATTATTTACCCCCCCCAAGGCCACAAACTCATCGATCTTGTCAGAGAAATTGCCGTCTAGTTGAGACAAAGGCACTAAGATAGCGTTACGTATGTTGTATGCTATGGTTCTATGAAGTTGGGAGTGATGTAAATGGATTAGACTACCATTAGCCATCAGCTGAATATTTAATGTTAGAGAACATGTTGCTGATGTTTGCAATACAGCTGAAATGGTTCTGCATCTTTAATTGCTACAAAGTTCACTTAACATGCTTGTTATGAACTGGCAGAGAGATCAAATGTCTATCAAGTCATACATAATGTAGACTTATTTCCACATTTATTTCATATGATAGACCCATTTTACTTAAAAGATATTGGGGAATGAATTAAATTAATGAAAACATTTTGCATTTTCCTGTAATGTATAGATTGATAAGCATTATGTTTTCTGCCAGCCACTTTAATTCACAATTCAGCATGTTTAGAAGACAATATATTTGCCGTATTTCTTGCAAAAGGAAACCTACCAATCAGGGCAAAAGAATCCTAGTGCTGCTGTTAATGTTCTTTGTATCCCATCTGTTCTTTTAACTTGCTTCCATGTGATTACACATTTTTGACCGGTCAGGAAGGACAGCAGAAGCTGGAGAAGGTATGGTGGGCTCACCACCCCCTTATCCACCTGTAGTGTAAAAGTTCAATGGATTTACAAACACAATGGGCTCATGACCACCACAGTTTCATTCTTTCATTGCTTGCGCATACATGCAACAATCAGATATGAGATCTCAATGGGAACCACTTCTATATTCTTTCTAAATAAATCTGTTTATATTTGCTCTATATTGCATCACTGTATCTGAGAAAATGAAAAGTCTGAAAATACAAGCTATAATTGAATTCTGAAAATTACAGCTATAATTGAATGCATTAAAAGTGATTCAAATGCATTCACAGCACAATGCTTTTTACTGCTTAGGTCAGATGCAAAAGTTTCCATCAGTGTATTGAATGATACTTGCAAATCGACAATGCACCGATTCATTGCTTCACTGGCCATTTTGCTACCAGTCATCAATGCTTTATACACTGAAGCTCACAGAGATGTTGTGGGTCATTGTGGATATTGTGGTCTGAATGGCCAGTTGATATTTATGCTTGGTTTTGATTGTTTTTGTTGTGACTGAATGAGTGAAGAGGCACTTTTATAAGTACTGATCCCATAACCCCTTGAGCCTACTCTTGATCCCTCATTTTGCCACTATAGTTACCCATTTTTGGTACAATCCACATTGCAACCTACTGCTTGCTAATTTAGATTAGCAAGCATTGTGTAAAAGTGCCTTTAACTCAAAGTTTAGTGTGTAAAATCAGATTTTTGGACTGTTAAACTTTTGTGATGAAAACAGAAACTTGTCTTTTGTGTTGTGTTCGGGCTCCTTACGTGGTTCTGTGCTTTTAGTTCCTTGATTCCTTTTCTTTCTCTGCTTCTAATGTTGACTGTAGAGAGAGGGCGGTTGAGTGTTGCTAATTCTGCAGTGTTGTCTGTGGCTGTTCCTATCATTCTGCCTTCCACGTCATCAGAAGAGTTAACACCCGGAAGTCCGCCAGAGAGTGGCCGGAGCAGTGCGGCATCAGTGGATGAGGAGGGAGAGCAGGAGAATGGGGAAAGAGCGAGCTCTGTCAGCCCACGGGAATCACCAATGTCTCCACATCCGCTGGCGACAACCCTTGCTGATGGTTTGGATTCCGGAATCACAGGCTTTGACAGTCAGCTGAAGAGAAGTCCTTCAGATAAGATGTCCGACCATCATAGTCCCAGCGGATCTGAGGAGGAGGAGAAAGAAGAGAATGAAATGGAGAAGTCTGAAAGAAGATTTTCTGATTCTGTGGAAGAAGCACCTAGAAGAGCTATCAACATGAAAGAGGATAAAGAAGAGGACAAAGAAGAAGTTAGTGACAAAGAGGAGGAAGAAATAGGAGTTTCCTTGGTGCAAAGTTCTGTGACCCCAGACTTGAGAACCCAGAAAGACGACAGCATTGATGATGAACATGAAACCCCTTCTCATCTTCCCATGACCCCAGAGGAAGCTAAAAAACGTGGCCTGTCGTTTGACTACACAGAACCTCAGGATCCCAGTCATCAAAGTGGTCCTGTGGGCTGGGAGTGCAGCTCCGACAAAACGCCACCAGAAAGCAAGAGCCCCGACTCGTGCAGGGCAGATCCAGGCTCACCTCTTTCCCCCAGTGCTGCCGCTGACCCTATCCAAGAGGAATCATCTCTTACAGACTTCCAAACGGATGCTCGGGAAGAAGAAGAGGAAGTAGAGTTACCAGAACCAGAACAAGTAGAAGATGAGACCACTGTTCCTCCTTTTTCCCAAGAAGATGCTGCACCCAAGATGGAGCCCAAGGCAGAGGAACATATAGAACCTGAAGAAGCAAAAGAAATCAAGCAGGAGAAATACCTGGAGACGAGTGACAATGATCGCATCGATGAGGTCCAGCCTGTTGCCACACCAGAACCTGTTGCCAAACCTGAACCTGATGCCGCCACAGATAAAGATGCCGTTAAACCCAGCGCCCAAGTAATGCCCACAAAAGCACCAAGCAAAGCAGCTCCTGTCAAAGAAGCTCCTGCCAAAAAAACAAAGAAACTTGTCGCTACAGTTGCTGCCACTCCTTCCCCCGAATCTGCTCCTAAACTTCAGAAAACCCCCTCTAAAGATGCTGCTCCGGCCAGAAAAGCAAGTGTCCCATCCAAAGGTCTGTTTTCCATTCTGTTCCTCCAAACCCCACACAAATCTTTTTATTTCTCCTTCTCTTTTCTTGTTTTAAAGTAGATTAGTAGAACTACGCAGCACCCTTTCTGATAAGCGCACACTACGAAATAAATGTGTTCGGTTGAAGAAACGGGCTGCTTGGAGCCACAAAATCTCTCTCTCTCTTGATCCTTTGTGCCCCGTGTGTCTATCTCTTCTCCTTTCCTCTCTGTGTGTGGTCAGTGTTATTCCGCTTTTGTCTGTGACTAACTGCATTGATTGACTGTTATTGCTGGCACTGTTCTCACCTGCCCCTGTGTATTGCATGTCTCCTGTGCATGATGTGTATTGAATGTATCACTCACAGAACTGTGCATTACCTTTGTGGGTCTACCCCTTTCCAAGATGTCCATTTTATTAAAAAACCAAATGGACCCAGATGCCTAAGCTGATGGGGTTGACTATAACACACACTGAAAGGAGAAGGTCAGCATTTGCTGCTGGGTTCAAGACAAACATCCTAAATGTCTCCCACAGCTGTGCAGACATCTCCTACAAAAAGATCAGACAAGCTCACTCAATAATGTTAAACATTCATTTTTGCAAACCATCTCTAGACAATCATTTGGCTTTTAGCAATTTAGCAAGCTAAGTTTGGTGCATGCAAGGCAACACTGTATTGATATTTGTGGATCATTCTGCACTTTCCTCTCCACAATTTTTTGTCTTGATTTTAGCCATCTACCATCATCTTTCTTTAACTTTGTACGCTTAAAAAAAAAACAATAAATAAATAAAATGCATATTTGTATGAACTTGTATACTGAATTGTAATTGGTATTCTCTTACCTGTCTATTTAATCAGCTAGAGCAGCTGTGGAGAAGGTGTCAAGTTATGTGTTGATTCTTGTCCAAAGCCAAAAGAAATAAAGATGTGCATTCATTATCATGACAACGACAATGACAGCTCTTATTGAGCATTTTATTTACACAGCTCCAAAGCCTAAACCCTAAGCTAAAACATTAACACTACACTTTTGCTGCCTTGCAAGCACAGCTATTTACTTCAGGAAAATAAAATTACTGTTGTTTTCCTGTACGAGGTTAAAACATTCTTAATGCATTTTGCAATAATAAAACAAGGTCCTGCACAAATCAATTGATGCCAAAAAAAGATCCTTGGTAAAAGAAAAGTTCACCCAAAAAACATGTCATCATTTTCCTCACCCTCCTGTTATTGTACCAAATCCATGTGACTGGGTTCAGGGAATATCTTCACATCTCCAATGGAATATTTACTGTTGCAACCAGATAGTTATGAGAGCTGAAATCAAAAACCAGACCAGTTCACATTATGAACGAATCATTCAAATTTGTTGTGTGAACTGAATTCTCTCAGTTTATTTAAAATATGAATCAGAGATCACTCCTAAACAAATACTCTCGTGAACTCTCATAATAAAACCAGCAAGAATTTTCAATGCATTTGAATTATATTTTGCTCTGTTCCTATAAAGCTCTAGAATGGCTTCAGAAAATTTGGAATATACTTCTGTGTTTCACAGAAGAAAGAAGCTTTTTCAGGTTGGGAACAACATGAGGGTGAGCAAAACAAAGACAGAATTTTCATTTCGGAATAAATGTTTGTTTCTGAATGTTTATCATAAACAAACATAAAAATACTGAAACACTGGAATCTGTGCTTCTGGGAACAGGACACTCAACATCACATCTGATAAATCACATTGAGCACTGATGTAAAAACACATCAACAACAACTTTCCTTCTTTGAATCAAGTAGATCGACATCTTGATAAATGTAAGTCTTGATTTCGGGCAACTAAAACCATCAGTATATGAGCTTGCACTTACTGTTCCTTTCTTTCTTACAGCCAAGGCTGGAGTAGGGGCAACTCCTGAAAAAAAGGTACAGTTATCACAGGTGATATTATGCTTCGTGGAGAAAAACAGCTACAAGTCTGTAGCCAGATTAGTTCAAATACACCACTACTGAGAGGAGTCATTGTTTCATAAATTAATTTGTGTTTACACTTAATTTTCTTTAAATGTCTAAAAACTAAATCATCTTCAATTTTAGTTTAGCATTTTATTTGGTATTTCTGTTTTATTTTTAATTGATTTTAACATTTTTTTTATTTTTTTAAGTTAATTTACTGATTGCTTTTTACCATTGTTTTACATTTTTGTCTTTATCACACTCTCAAACACATAAGATACCCACAACAACCTTGCATGCAAAAGCTAGACCCACTTCTGCCCCCAAAGAGGGTCTTCAGTCTCAGGCATCCCCAGCAAAAAGCCCTCAGGCTCCTCAACTCCACCATGTCGCTTTAGCAGTCCAGGCTCCACAAACTCTGTAAAAACACCCAAGTTCAGGGCCACGGTGAGTACTGCCGCCCATCCCTAACCATCGGCCAAGAGCTTTTGTTCTGTAAGAAAAAGCCTGTCAGTGGGTTTGTTTATGAACATTTCAAAACATTAAGGTCCCATATTAATAGGGTCCCTACAAGGGAATTGAATTTACAGCACCTGAGACACTTCACAACATCAACATCCTTATTACCATAGCAGAAAGAGAAGTTAACAAATGTATTTATGTCATGTTTTGGTGTATTATTGCATTTAATTGGTGATATAATTTTAAAAATAAGAGATTTACTATTAGCTGATTCTTGCTTTAATTGTCCATATTTAGGCTGGAGATGCCAAGACGAAGACAGGTGGTGCCAAACCTCAAGGAGTTGGCACCAAAATCACTGGTAAGTGATTTTTAGATGCATCTTTTCAAGGTTCCACATGAATCTTTATTTAGTACCATGAAAAGGAAGGATACTTGGTGACTCAACATTTAATTCCCCTTTCTGACAGTTTGAAAGGGAAATTAAATGTTATTATGTGAGCCAAGCACTTTTAAGCAATGTAGTCTTCCTTTTTTTTTTTTAACAAATTTAGCTTTTTTAAAGCATTCTCCCTTGGCATAAGCCCACTCCACATTCAGTACACAATCCACATTCATCGCTGTATGCAAACAAAAGTGCACTGATTATAAATTCATAACATTCTGGAAGTATTTGTGGTTCAGTGTATTCACTGCATGGCAATCTGCAAAAGTGAGCACACCTTCCTGTCATTTCACTGTGCATCACTTAACTAGTGTTCAGGAAGTACACAATATTTGCCTACTAGAAATGGGTTGTGAAACCCCAAGGGAAGGATTCTCTATTTATAGAGAATTAATGTGACTGATTTGTACCACTTTGATTTGTGAAATACAGCTGCTTCACGGATGGAGCAGCGAAAGACAGGACCAGGGTCCATTGAAAGAGGTAAAAAAGCCTCTTTTGTGAGGAAGCCAGTCGAAAGTTTTACTGTAAAATACAGCTGTTGGCCTTGCCAAAAATCTGCACAGCTGAAATAATAAAACTCCACAAAACTCCATGAAAGCTTATACATATTAACATGCCAAAGAAAGGCTGGAAGGTGAAAACCTTTACTTTAGGATAATTAACTACAGAGTAAATTAAAATCAGGAGAGCAAAAACAGAAGAAAATATTCTGGTCTTCTGTTGTTTTTCACCATCAGCTGACTCACCTAAAACCCCAGACCGTAGTGGTTGCAGCAGCCCGGCCAGTCGGTCCTCCACCCCTGGACAGCAGGTGAAGAAAATAGCAGTGGTGCGCACCCCTCCCAAATCACCTGGTTCATTGAGATCTCGTGCCCGATCGCTCCTGTTGCACCCATGCCTGACCTGAAGAACGTCAAGTCCAAGATTGGCTCCACTGAGAACCTCAAACACCAACCTGGAGGCGGGAAGGTAATTCTGTCATGCGTGTTTGGCAACATGTTTTTTCAGTTGGCAAAATCAAACGTCTGGAAGGTCTGAAAACAAAACCAGCTGGTTGGGACTCATTTAGTGTGGAATTAAAAGACTCAGACTGGAATGTTTACAGTTAGATACAAGAAAGCTCTAAGAGAAAGCTTTGATGGAAGTAGACCAATCATCATAGATGTCTGAGTGGAGATATCTAGTGGATATTTGGATTCTGAAAGATACTTGACAGAAAAGCCAATAATCAAGCTCATCCATGTTGAGGAAAATTGGTTGTAAATTGAAAGTACGTCAACACAGAAAAGAAAATTCAATTTTATGTCTTTAACAGTAGAACAAACCCCTTTGCAGAGCCTGGGATCTGCAGTTCAACTCACAGCACAAGGTTAACACTCTTGACTCTCCTTGTCCTTTTCCAGGTGGCTATTGTTCATAAGAAGATCGACTTGTCTAATGTTCAGTCTAGATGTGGATCCAAAGACAATATCAAGCATGTTCCTGGAGGTGGTAATGTGAGTAACTGGTAGGGTTAGAACTCCTTACTCGGAAAACTAGATATAGTTGTAAAATAATGTAGAAAATGATAAAGCGAACAACCAAATATAGCATTATATTTCAGCTGTTTCTGATTGAAAATAGGCCCCCCTACAGACAAAATGTATATGACATATCTTGTAAAATGATTTGGAACTGGAATTGGACCAGTTCCCTCAGGATATCACTTCATTTATGTTTAAGTCACATGAGATATTCTACTTCAATCTGTTTTGAAATGGTCAAAAATTAGGAATTTAAACACCTCAAACTTTGACTATGACTGCTGTAAATTTCAGACAGTTTAAAGTATGTAAATCTCTCAAAGACAGTTCTGCACACTAAATGTCAATAGTTACCTCTTGTAACTGATGAAACCCTGACAAATATCCACAGTCAAAGCTTTTAAGTAGCTCTCCATCTACAAGTCAAGTATTATCTTCCAAACACCCACACAGTCAAAAAGACTTGATTTGTTTCTATTTTTAAACTGTTAGATTAAATTAGATTAAAAGAGACTTAGAAGACTATTTTTAAATTTACTACCAAGCCTAAACATCCACAATTAAAACATCCACATTTTATTTGAAAGCTATATTATTTATTGTCTTATAGTGACCAAAAAGTTTCATATTTAATATTTAACACAGTTAATATAAATTATAAAAAATAAATGTTACAATTATATAGTATAATCATTCATTTTATCATATTAACTTTATTAATGTCTCCTAAGTCCTAGTATTAATCATGTCTGTAAAAGGTGACTACTAAAATAAACCATTACAATGTGAACTGACTGATGGCTTTAGCTATGAGCTGTGCTATTAGGTGCCAGAGTTTCATGAAGGTGGCTAGTTCAGGGTCTGCGGCATTCCTTCACAGGCAATGCATTTACGAAAGACATCCATCTAGATGCCTTTGCAAAACTAGGTTCAATTAATTTGCCTGAATCCCCAGTGTTAGTATCTCCTCTTACCTGGTGTTCTTCTTGGTTCCTTCTGGTGATGCACCTGGATTGCTGACTGGTGTTGCTGCATTGCAGATGTGCTGCTGTGGACTTTGCATGCATTTACCATAGAGAGAGATGTTTCTTCCACTGTAGAGAATAGGAAAAAAATCCTCTGTGGGTGAAGATTGTTAGGGTAGTCTTGGATAGTCAGATATGTATAAACTCCAAGGGATATCGATGTTCACTTGACTGCTTGAATCTGAGCATGTGTGTTATTACAGCGCTTGCAAGGGCTATTCAAATCATCAATCTGTATTCAAATCCCTCATTTCTACTTACAATGTTTTACTTACTACTTACAAGACTCTATCCAGACTAGATAATTTCATCCTTAGATGTGCTACTTTTTTCTTTTTTTCCCCTCTCCTAATTGGGATAATTTTACCAAAAATGTTGTTTTGTTTCCTTACAAGTGCTGGTATTGCCTTCAGATGTAAATGTAGTTATATCTGAATTTTGTCTTAGACAGTAAATCAGATATAACATGTTTTTTGCATTATAATCTCTTCCCTTTGTAAGTATATGAGTGATGCAAATAATGTGTGAATCTCTTTTCTGATTCAATGTCTGGGACAGAGGGGAAATTTTCCATGTCTTGAATCTTATTTGAGAATGTATTTACACATTTTTACATCTGATCATGAAAAGACCAAGTGTAAATGCCCTCTATGATGTATACTGATAGATAGTAATCACTTTTATACAAGATGTGACATCAACTGAGTCTAAATACATATAGTATGTAGACTTTATCTCTACCAAATAGAAATACATTACTCCATTACATTTGCATGAAGCTCAGAAATAGTTATTTAGATTTAAATCCAATTTATGGTGGCCTTTCAGTGGAAGCAAGTTTCTTCTCTGTCCCATGAACCCTGTTGTTGTGATTAATGGCCATTTTCCTACTCCAGATCATCAGCTCCTCAGGTGCCTGAGCATGTGGTTCATTTCCTCCTCAATTCCTTTGGTTGATGACTGACTCTTATCTGTTCCTTATGCTTTAGGTTCAGATAGTGCACAAAAAGATCGACCTAAGCAACGTCCAAGCAAAGTGCGGCTCCAAGGCCAACATTCATCACAAACCAGGTGAGATTTCAGTCAGATATAAAGAAATGTATTAAACATGCATGTTAGCACTAACGTGACAACCAACATTGATTACTGTAGAAATATTATAAAATGTTTATGCATAAAGTTTTATTTTACAATTGTATACAAATTGTACAAATACAAATAATACAAATTGTATTTACCTTATTGGTTTTTGAAGTGCCATCCCCACCTTCTTCTTCACCTCCAGTAAACTAAAAACAGAGGGGAAAGGTTTGTTTTAAACAGAAGTTTTACACTTTTAGGAGGTGGAAATGTGGAGATCAAATCTGAGAAGTTGGATTTCAAAGCCCAGTCAAAGGTTGGATCTTTGGAGAACATTGGACATGTTCCTCGGGGTGGACAGAAGAGGGTATGTTCTTGACTTTATTAAGTGCAGCACCACCACAAAAGTATCTAAAGTGTCACAAAATGTGCAATACTGTGTTTAATTATTTGTAATATGGATGTAGAATTAATTCACAAAAATATTACAAAATGCATAAGACAATGTGTTTCATGATACATTTTGATCTTTTAATATATCCTTTTATCTGCACTACTCACTTGAAAGTTTTCTTCATGTTGGATCTTGTTATGGTCAGCATGCTTCCTCCTGCTTGGCAGACTTCAATGTACTTCTTTTGCACAGATTTTTGCCAACTTCTTTGAGTTGCCTTTTAGATGTAGTTTGAATTCAGGGTGATTGGGAAAAAGTGTCCCAATCAACCTGAATTCACCCTACTGTTTTTAATTGGACTGTTTCTTTAAATACAGAATACAAGGTTGGAAAAGCCCCTAATCTAGCGCAATTGTTAGTTATTATCCCATGGTCCATTAAATAAATACCTATTTAAAAGTTTATTTTAATCCAAAATTTAACATTTTGTCTTCATTTACTTACCTCATTGTTTCCAAACCTGCGTGACTTTCTATCTTCTGTGGAACACAAAAGGAGACATTCAGCAGAATGTTTTGGCTGCTCTACTCCATTTGAATAGGGGCTGTTGGGCCTCAAAAACAGCCAAGACATGCCGAATTACTCCTTGTGTGTTCCACTGAGAGGGAAAATCATGTCAGTGAATAAATGAACTATTTCTTAAATGAAAAAAGTCCATACATGCTAACGAATTACAAATAAATAGGTAATAAATGAATCAAGATGATTTTATATATGTAAGAAATGAAATAAAAGTACAGCAAAGAATCTAATGAGTGATAAAACAGCAACTGGGCATCTTGCTCTCCTTCATCTTCTCTCTCTACTGAACATATGTTCAGTCATTTTCAAGATCACTGCACTTTTTAGAACTGCTAACTATTTTTCCATGCTGTAATTTTCTGCTCCTTTCTCTGTTTTTATCACACTTATCCTAAAACTGCTGGCTGAGTGCTGCTTTCATGTGTTCACATTCAGGAATCAAGTAGAAGTGCTGATCTAAGAACTATTTACAGCAGATTAAAGTTAATGGTTACACTTTATTTCGATGGTCCACTTTAGACATTATTCTAACTATAAGCAACTTTGCAACTACATGTCAACTAAATCTCACTAGAGTATTAATAGACTGTTAGGTTAGGGTTTGGGTTAGTAGAATATGTTGACTCTCATTAGAGTATTAATTAGACTGTCTGCTTAATATCTGCTAACACTTTATTTTGATGCTGACCAACAGATATTATACTGACTATAAGTAACTACAATATCTGTTGGTCAGCATCAAAATAAAGTGTTAGCAGATATTAAGCAGACAGTCTAATTAATACTCTAATGAGAGTTAAAGGGTTAATTCACCCAAAAATTAAAATTCTGTCATTAATTACTCATCCTCATGTCGTTTCAAACCTGTAAGACTTTCGTTCATCTTTGGAACGCAAATGAAGATCTTTTTGATGAAATCAGAGCTTTCTGTCCCTCCATAGACAGCTAACTAACTGATACTTTGACGCTTCAAAAAGAGTGAATCCATGTGAATTGAGTGGTTTTGTCCAAATTTTCTGAAGAGGCTCAATCGCTTTTTATGATACATATACTGTAATACTTTTTTTTTTTCTAGCACTAGATACATCATAAATATGGATTCTGAACACATAAATTAGCTTTAGTCTGCTGATCAACAGTTTTAGCTCTTCACTTATTGATGGACATTATTACTTGATCCAAAGGAAATGACAGATTGGCACTCTTACTTGGAAATATTTAAATAATAATAATATATAAGTATTGAGACAGCTTCATCCCTTCTCCCAGTATTCCCTGTTTTTTAGTGTGTGTTTTTATCCCTTCATAACCTCCTTATTTCATAATTTGCATCCCAACCCATTTTGTTTTGTTTACCCATAACTGAACTGTGTGGCATCCACGCTGTAGAGGGAGAAGGAGAAGGAAGCAGAGCCGCAGGCCGCAAATGCTTCCTCTAATGGGGACGCTGTTCACTGTAATGATGTGGACATGACCTTTGACCTTTCCTCCACTGAAGGGAACAGTCTGGTTAAGTCAGAGGGCCTCAGTAAGTATATGAAGTGTCAATTTAACTGACTTGTCACCATTACATAGTTTTTATGTCCTGCTGTGCTATAATTTCTTGAGCACTGTAATAAGCATGTCTTATTTCAGTTCAGTTGTGCATTAACTTCTTAATCACTGGTGCATATTTTGGTACGTTTCTGATACCCTCTCTTGGGATGGATGCAAAAGGTATATACAAATCCCTATAAGACGACTAGTGCTGCAGGTTTATATTAAATATAATAAATATACAAGACCCATCCCACCATATTGCATCCAGTTGTCCATGTACAGTAGGTCCACTAGAGGGCAGCCTTACAGTTTCAGCTGTTAACAGACACACTACCTTTCAAAAGTTTAGGCTCAGTAAGATTTTTTTTTTTTTGTGAAGAAATTGATAATTTTTATTCAGTTAGAAAACATTGAAATGATCAAATGTGACAAAGACATTTGTAATGTTACAAAAGATTTCTGTTTCACATAAATGCTGTTTTTTTTTATCGATCAAAGAATCCTGACATTGATAATAATAATATTAAATGTTTTTTTGATCACCGGATCACCGTGATTCTGAAGACAGGAGTAATGACAGCTTTGCCATTACAGGGATATATTACATTTTAAAATATATTAAAATAGAAAAGTAATTGTAATGATTTTACTGTATTTTAATCAAATAAATGAATTAAACAAATATATTCAAATATAAATGAATATTTAAAAAAAAAAAAAATCTTACCGACCCTAAACAATACACATAACCTTTATTTGTATTTTATGTATGCATTATCTTAAAAAAAATTCAACGACTGATAATTGTTCATATCCATCCAACTAAATCCAAATTCTACCCTTCCTCCCATCAGATTGAGAGCCACAAGCTAAGTTTCCGAGAGCAAGCCAAAGCGCGCACCGACCACGGTGCTGAGATCGTGTATAAGTCCCCCAACATTTCCACGGATGGATCGCCCCGCCGCCTCAGCAACGTGTCTTCCTCCGGCAGCATCAACATGACCGACTCCCCACAACTGTCCACGCTAGCTGATGAAGTGTCGGCCTCCCTCGCTAAACAAGGCCTGTGAGCTGCCCGCCCAAACGTGTCAAAGATTGACAAATCGAAAAAAAAAATCAAAATTTATCTCCTTCAGTCCTTTCAAATAAGGTGCTTGTCGGATTTCTCCTAACTAAAGGTTGTCCCAGCGGCTTGTCTGCTTGTGAAATAATTTTCGCCTCTTGGCTCGGAGGGACAGGTATTGATGTTATTGGCTTAGTATCATCAAAAGAAAACAAATAATTACAATTTAAAAGGAGCTGGTGGTGTATTGATCCAAATGGTCATTTACAGCACTGAGTAGCCTGACTTGTTTCGTTTAACGCCCTGCTTTTTGGAAAGAAACAATGACATTTGCTTTCAAAGCTGTATTTGCTTCGTTGCCTTATTGTGAATGTTTTTCTTTTCCATAACTTATGCACTCCTGTTTTGACATGCAGCAGTAGGGAAGGCAAACATGCTACATGGTTTGGAATGTGTAGTTAATAATACTAGCTATGAATTTGACAGGAAGGGAACATTTCAAACGCTCGTAGGTAAAACTTGAGGCAATCAGGCTGTCGAGGACACATATTTAAGAACAATAGAAGCCTGCTATATAATTATTTAAATCAAATCCATCAGCAGGCACTATAGTGCATGTTACAGTCCTTAAAAGCTGTTAAATTCCTTTTATAAAAGCAAAAATAAGACAATGAATAACCAGTTATTTAGATCAGGCTAATTCTAATATCATGAATTGAAATTTTGGTACCAGACTTTGTCTGTAAATTCTTCAAAACTACACATCCACATCTATCCTTCACCACAGCATATTTTCCAGGCATGTCTGTCCTCATGATGAATGCACAGGAAGTTGCATCGCTGAAGGAAATTGTCTTGCTTGGCCTCTAGTGACTTATTTGACAGAAAAGAAAGCAAATGTCAACATACAAAATCATACAAAACATTGAACTAAAGCTGTTGTACAGGGCTCAACAATAAGGATTTCCCCGGCTACCCAGCCACAGTAGTTCAGATTTTCCCATTTTATTTATTTTACACAAAAAAGTATTTAATTTTTTTTTTTAGCAACATTTTATTTAAAAAAAATAATTTTAATTTGTGATTTTTAAGTTTTTTAATGCAAAATAAAAAAGTTTAACATTTAATTTAATATTAGAAAAATATTTTTAATTTGAGATGATCTTTTTATTTAATTATTTAATGCAAATAATGTTTAAACGAAAAATGAAAGAAAGCTATGTTTTTTTTGTTTTGTTTTGCTGGAAAACAATGGTATTATTATGCAAAAAACTTACTGGATACTATCTATCTTCCATGGCATTATTCTTACAATTTCAATATGTCCAATACATCACTTAATATTTGAGGCAAAAAGAAAAAAAAAAGGCTGATTAAATGATTATGATGGGATAAAAAAAAAAGATATATGACACCAAATATAAGATATAGTGACTGTTACTGAAATTCCAGCCACAGATAACCTTTCCATCCTTATAGTTGAGCTCTGAAGTAGTTTGCCCCGAACAAGCACCATCTAACTGAAATCACTGGATGCATCCCTTCAGTTTTTCATTACCTTATCCTCCCTTTATGGTAACAATGCTTCTGTACTGATGGATTTCAGCCTCTGCGTGTAAAATGCTGTTCCAAAGAAAGTGTGAATGGACCAATGCAAAAGACATGAGAGGATTTCAAAGCACTCAATAAAATAACTGTAACAACATCATTACAGGAAATCTCATATTAAAAAAAGTGCCTCCCAGTGTCCATCAGCTACATTTCAGAAAACTGTCAATGTTGTAAAGATTTTCTTTGGTCTAAGACAGATTCAGTCATGTACAACAGCACAGAGCGAATTCATTTGGTCTGAAATACAATGCAGGACATTTAACACATAACCAAGCTTCCCTCAGTACTAAAGCCTTCAAACCAAACCACAATGATCACACGTTGCACATTCCCAGCATGCAATAGACAGACTTCACCCATGGTCTTGAATATAGTAGGCACAGTCACCACATCCCTGTCCAGCTGTTTAGATAACTACCTTTACTAGACTTTAAGAGCGTTGAACTCATCTTTAAACAAGAAAAGAAATGAAAAAAGTGGAAGATGAAAGGAACAAAGCTACCTGCTAAAGTCCAGGTTTATGTTGCACTCTTTTTTTTCTAATTATATTGTGTGGACGATGTAAAATGTACGAATGCGTTCAGATGATCTGATTTGGATCTGACACTAAGCTTTTTATTTAATATCTGTAGTGCACTGCAGCTTTATGCGCATTTGAAAGTGAATGCACTGATTTGACATGAGAGCTGCCTCAAACTACATTGCTCATTAAGATGTATATCTTGCATAAAAAAAATATATACAAATAGGTAAAATAGGGGTAAGAATCGCATCCAGAATCCACAATATCAGTAAAAGACTTTTAAGTGCCACATATATCTTACATGACCCTGTGAGAAGCTTTAGACGGATTGCAGTACACCCAACACCGCGTCCTCTTTACAGCATGCTGCTAACATAAACCTGAGCATTTAGACGTGTGGGTTAAGCTGAAGAACAGACTTATCAGATAAAATGTTTAAAAATGGCACAGGATAAGGCCTTCTAAGTAATTCTACCCTTTAGATGTGTTTCAAACGGTTCTGTAATCTGTTAACCAGTTCTGAGGACTATCTCTCCTCCGTTTCATTTCCCGCCTCTGCTCTTCTCATCGCAGTTCTTCATTCTAGCTTGACGGTTGTGATTGTCCTTATCGTAATGTGTTTTATTAATTGGTTTACACTGATACTCCTTGCTGTAAACGTGAATTTGGAAATAAAGTCCGTATTAAACTGCTTTCTGTGTCCTTTGTTTTTTATAAGGTGGTATTACCTTTTTGATCTCGTTTTTTTTCTCCTCAAAATTGTTGAAAGCGCTTTGCTATTACACTCAATATGTTTAAAGGTACAGTGTCATTTCTTTGTTGTCTTGCCAATTCACACGATACAATATTGGCTTTTGAAAGCTAGTCAAACTATTGTACATTTGCCTGATAAGTACACAGACCCCCACAGAGCGACATAAAACCATAATTATATTAAGAATGACAGGGCCAGCGGGTTTAAAGACACAATATGTAAGATTTTTATATTAAAATATCCAAAAACCACTTGCACAGTGTTATATATTTTGTTCAGCTGTGTACTTACATTATCCTAAATGCTTCCGAGAATTTGTAAATTCAGAGAAATTCACAATTTTAAATAGTGCCCGTCCCTCCCTTGTCACTGTTGTCGCCTGTCAATGATATCTGCGTTATCCCTGGTTTGTGCTGCATAGTAACCATGGCAACAGACGCAGACAGCTGCATAACGTATAGCGGCACGCTGTTGTTTCGTTCAAAAACATTATGGACCAACTTTGGGACAAAAGGAGAAATAAAACGAGGATGGCGAGAGCTATACGACAAACTGACTTGACAGACGCCGCTCTTGCACGTTATTAGACAAGGTAAGCAAATGTAAGCTACATAAGACTGATCAATGTTATATAGTTCAACACGATGAAATGTTAGAATATCATCAGTATGATATTCTAATGTTGATCTAGTTTACTGTTAGTCTCATACCGCCAACAAACTAATACATAGAATAACATTACATCTTTCAATGCAGTTTAGTATGATAGTGTAACGTTAGACCAAGTGAAACAGTGCTGTGTTACCTCACAATTTTAATTCGTCAAATAAACTGACCTTTATTAGTAGTATTTCAGCTTGCGAGTAGTTCGGTAGAATGAAATGTCCTCATTCCTTTATATCCCCTGGGACTCGCGTGTGGCACTGATATCTGTCTCTCATTAGCAATCGCGCCCACGATTCTCGGCCACGCCTTGCTTTATACCACAGTCATGTTAAAAACATGAATGCATTCACTCATCCATAAACATTATTTACCCATAAACATTATTAGATCCATCATAATGATGGCAAGTTCCATGATTCCACGCTCATTCACTACATCTTCAATCTACGTTTTTGTTATTGTTTTGAAGTTTAGCGACCCCTAGCGGCGAAAAAATACATATTGTGCCTTTAACTCTTTCAGACCTGAAATTTCCTCAGTAATTTTTACCTGCTCTTCTTCAATGTAGAAATGAATCATATTTTGCCAACCAATTTTTATAGACTACATGTCCACTACAATGAACACTATGACTGAAGCAGCATAAAAATAATAATAATAATATTTTAACCATACTTATGAACTAGAGTTTAAACACAGTATGTGAACTAACGTTAAAGATTTTGAAAAGAACATACCGTAACTGAGCAGCAATAGAAAAAAGGAAAGATAATAGGGATGAAGTCTCAAAAACTTGTTTGATTCTTTTTGTTTGTTGCAATGGGTGAATACAAGCGTATATGTCTGTGGGTGTGTTTATGTGTACTTGCTGGTTTTGATAAATATATCATTGTGTGTATATAGCATCAGTGTGGGTGGGGTATGTGTTCATTCATTTCAGATGGTTCCTGTTTTTGGTCACAACATTGTTTTTGTTGTGAGCAAAAACAGTTAATACACATAATTAATACACATTAATGTTCATAAAACATGAACAGAATTTGTAGCTCTGTTTTAAGCTTTTCGTAAACAGAAATTTCGTAAACTGGCACAACCAGGGTGTTTCAAAGAACGAAAACGTCCAGACTGCACACTGGGGCATAAATTGAAAAAATCCCACAGGAAAATCTCGAAGGAACCAGCGGCCAATCAGTCTTCCGGGTTCTGACGTCATCCCTGCACGGCGGTTTACACAAAATACATGGGTCAATCCTGTTATGCAGTGACTTTTACTATCTCAATGATTTATTTACTCATATTTTCTCTAAAATGAGTCACATATTTTTAATAAATGGCTTAAATTGTATATTTAGGTATTCTTTATCACTTAAACAGAGATAATAGACATTAAAAAAAAACTATTTTGTATTTTACACACATTTTTATTGATGTATGCATTCAATTTTATCATGTCCTCAGCGCAAAGTAATCAACTTTCACAAGAAATATAAACCATGAAATGATAAAAACCTCAAAATATTTTTAAATTGTTATAGACTAGGCTAAACTGCCTCTAATCATACATATAAATCATGTGAAAATATAGTTGTTTTTTTTTAGAATTTTCCTCAATTACCTTGTCCTTGAAGTCATCTTCCAACCTGTTAGTATGTACTTTCTCGCCTTCCAAAACCAACTGCAATTTCATTGAGACCATTTTCAAGAAGTGACATCATTTCTTTTTCCTGCTGGAATTCAACTGTACAAGCTGAGGTTAGCTTCAACTCTCACTCCTAACTTTATTTTTTTTTTAGTTTTTGAAACGTTATCCTGCTTGTCCCACCCTTAAAGTTCCACCCTGTTAGGCTATATTATGGAGAATGTTTGTCCTTTCAAAAAAATGTAAAAACAAATCTGACATAGTTATAAAAGTTATGTTTATCTGTAGAAGGTTAGCTAGCTTAATGTTGATCACTCAAAGAGCTATGGCTAACTTAGCTCAAAATGTTCCACCCTGTTAGGTTTATAGACGTGGAAATTCTAATAGAATAAATAGTATTTAGTGTATATAGCAAATTCTATACATATGTATATATTATATAAATGATTTATTTCTTAAAATTTTAACATTCAAATTGTAATAATAATTTAAAGATACTGAATAATGAAAATAAACTGTTATTAAAAAGGGTATTTATAACACTAGGTCCTACATAGAACTTTCAAAGCACAGTTCTTTATGGAACCTTATAAAAATGGGTTCCATTAAGCATCAAAAAGGGTTCTGCTATTGTTACAAGCCCTAATATGGTACTGTTTAGAACAATTTTTCATTTTTAAAGCCTAATAAATGTTGAAATTGATGTAAAAAAAAAAATAATGAATTTTTTTTTTTTTTATTTTCATAGAAACATCAGTACCAGTATTAGTATCAGTGATACTGGCCTTCATTTATAAAAAGATGCAATTAAACAAATATTTAAAATATACTGTTGTTATTCAAAAAAGGGCATCTCTGTCCATTACTGTTCCTTCTTGTGATGGTTTTTGTGTTTGTTTATTAATCTAGTTAATCCAAATGAATTACAGCATCTTTATTTTTAATCAAATATAAATAAAAAATCATTTATTATTTCTGTCCTCTCTGTTTTGTAATTATTTCTCTAGCCATTTGAGCAGAGCATGGTTTTGCCACCATGACTGATTGTGATAAGGAACCACATAGCTATTTTTTGTGTCCCTCCCCCAAAGGAAATCTGGATTTTTTTATTTTATTTTATTTTTTTTATTGTTTTGAAACAATATTATATAGGTGCAGTTCCACACATTACAGATGGCAAACCATGCAGAACAATGACAGAAAGCTCATCCACTGTTAGAACCTATTAACACTGGTGTTCCACCCCGTTATGCTCCTTTCCACCCTGTTAGACAAGTAATTTTAAATAATAATTTGACAGCAACGTTAAATATTTGGCATCCTTTTGTCTTATTTTGTGAAGTGAGGAGCACTAACAGCATATATATGTTTTTAAGCAAAAAAAAAAAAAAAAAAAAAAAAAAAAAAAAGTCATCCTATTGGCAAAAATGGGCACAAAAAAAAAACCCTGATCTTAATAATCAAGACATATGCTATTCATCAATAATTTTATTGTTTTAAGAATAAAAAAATACTAAGATGGCAAAAGTGACATATACTATCCAAGAAAAGCTCATTATTGTTTAACATTTACATTATTAACATGTTGTGATGACTATGGATATGTCCCTAACAGGGTGGAATATTTTCATGGCCAGTGTCTGAACAATCTACCTATAATTATTATTTTTTGAGTCCCTGAGCTTGACCAATATGTATTCCTAATAGATAAACATGTCACTATTTTGGTAGAATGCTAAAAACATGAAAATCATGAACCTTTTTTCCCCAACACTTATGAAGCCAAAATGTTACCGCATACCAGGAATGACTGACATGTGATGTCTGAAATTAACATCCAAAGATGTTATCTTATATTTTGAATAAAAAAAAATGCATCTATCAATTTTACGATGAATCTTATGATTTTATTTGGTAAATTTCATATTCATAAAAGTAAAAGAAAATAATTCTAAACCCTGTTTGAAGGTCTTTATGATTGATTTTCATTTGTATATTGAGTCTCTCCAATGTATTGATAACAAAAAATGTAGACAGTTTTATTTGCTTAAAGAGTTGAATTTACTTGAAACTCGAACGGTATGCTGTCTTTTTTCTTTAAGTATTATTATTGATTTTTATTGATTTTTTTCTGCATGTAATGTAAACCCATTCCTTTAATTGTGTTATCTTTTTTGGATGTCTTTTTAAAGTTGTCTTATGTCCTTAATGTCTAAAAAAACCCCCCCAAAAAAACAAAAAACATGTGATGTCCATTCCAATGGATGCAGGGTCTGAAGGGGTTAAAATCATTAACACGTCAGGAGCCTCACGTGACTAGAAAATTACTAGATCACTGAGGGGAGTACATTAAAGATGAATAGAATAAATTTTAAAGCTTTTGGTAACCAAATACTGATTTTGCATGATGCTGCATAATGACTGTAATTAGCTGTACCTTTCCCATTGAGCACCTTCAAAGTCATGCAAGTACAGCACCAACCTATTTTAACAGGGCAAAATCAATAAAAGTTTTTAAGATTAAATCACAATAAACATTTTTTCCCCCCTCAGGCTGCCTCAGCTAAAGTGCACACACTTTATGCAGTAATGTTTTAAGCTTTTATCCCCCATTTATTAGTGGTCTTTGGCTTCCTTCTATAAGGTTTCTGATAGTTTTACCCGAGTGGCCCTTTATCCTGCTATATGTGGAGAACATAATTACAGTGCACATCCAATCTTTCTCCACTGTCCTTGAACATTAGTTTTAATTGTCATGGGATCTGGGTTTCTAAGTTTAACATTATATAAATACTTTTGAAAAGAATGCAAAGTCCAATCCAAATCCTGGATGCCTGTAATGAATAATCTTGCTTCATATGAACCTGATAGAAACATTTCACTAGTACAACAGAAAGACAGAAGACATTTGAGTACAATATAATTCACTTTTAATTTGAGAAGCACAAACGTTGCCTGTCTGTCCGATCGGCCAATTATCCATAAACTTTTTTTTTTTCTTGTTGCCTCTGCATAAAGAAAGTGTTAAATATTCTCACGTCTTCTCCCTAGACAATCAGGACAGCTACAGCCTGAACATCAAACACAGTAAAGAATCAAACAAGGTATGTACAAAATAAACTTTTTTTTTTTTTTGTTTTGTACAAACTATTACATGCTAAAGGATATACCAGACTCACCCAACCCTCATTCACCACATTGGAAATTCAAAGTATGAAAATAACTCACACGATACAATATTGGCTTTTGAAAGCTAGTCAAACCTTATGGTACATTTGCCTGATAAGTACACAGACCCCCACAGAGAGAGACATAAAACCATAATTAATGATATTAAGAATGAAAGGGGAGGCGGGTTTCTCAGCAGGAAATGGGACAGTCGTTGATGGTCCCCTTACAATTTGCCACACATCCTCAAAAGATGAGATTTCTCTGACACTATGAATGCTGTTATGCTCCAATAAAAAGGAATATATTAAGGATTTCTGGTTTACATGACATCCCTTAAACAAGAACAAATGGCTACAATAGCTAGATTCGTGTGACAACAGATACAGAGAAGCTACTTATAAAAATCTTAAGTAACTGGTGTCCGCTATTAGACTTTATTACATTCGTATTAGTTAAAATAACAGGAAGGAGCTGCAAGCAGTGACTCACTGACTAGAGAACTAACAGAAATCGTTCCTCGTCGTTACACAATGAAAGAAAAAAAAAAAAAAAACGGGCTGTGACTGACAGCAACCAAAGAGCCAACGAATGAAAATTTGCCAACTCCTTTCTTGTCAAGCTCAGTTATTACTCATCATAAATCAAGTTACGGGATTCGATGATGGCTATAGGTATTGCAGACTGTTTTATCAAACCAAGACGAAAAAAGGAACCACGTTAAAAGGGAAACAAGTGGCAGGAAATTTCAGTTTATATTGGAGTGACTGCATGTTCTTTGGACTAACCAGTAATGCCCAAGTGCTTCAAAACTCACACAAGAAGGGCCATTCGACGATGCTAAAAGCACCAGAGTTGCAGCGAGTGCAATCAAGTCTCCAATATCAGCGGCCTGCGCATGTTTATTTCGGGTGCTGACTGTAAGGTAACTGGAAATATTGTCATGCAAGAGAGACCAATTAAGTGCTCTAATCAGACTTGGTGGTGTTTAAAAAGCGCATGAGAGCAACATGGCAGTTTCATTTCCTGGCTGCGATGAAGGCACCTGCTCTCTCTGTCACTTTGACAGAAATGGGACACCGATGGTCCATGGTATACAAGAGAATGTGGGACAAAAATGAAACCAGAAATTGGGATTTAGGCATTAAATATGAGGAAGTTTGTTCAAAATAAAAGAAAGGGAATGTGGAAAGAATTTTAAAAAGAAGTGCTTTCACACAGAGAGAACAAAGGCAAGCATAGACGCCTCTGAGAAGTCTCTTGTAATCATTATAATTGGCTTAATTTTTGCATTTTATCACTCCAGTATAAACTGCAAAGCTGAACGAGTAATTTTAGGTGGGATTCTGGAAAAATCTGGAAGGGTATCACACACAATGCAAGCTGAGCCCCTCAGTACGACAGCATGCTAAGGGGGAAGTGCTCTTCTGCGATATACGATACGTTTCGGAGCTTCTTATTTTGGTTTAGCCCTCAAGCTAATCTCTCTTTCTTCCTTTTAATTTTTATTTTTATTGTCCTAAACATTTTTACTCTCCAGTGACCCAAAAGAAAGACTGAATTAAAACAGGTCTCTATATATATCGGCATACAATTCACTAAAAACTGTGAAAGAATTTACTGATGTTTGAATATCAAACAACAGGGACTTTCATTCGTTTTGTTGGTTGTCTTTCCGTCTACGTTGCTGCTGTTTCAGGAGTTTCTGAAAGCTGGTGGATGGGGGGGGGTTGGTGGATGGGCAGAGTCTAGGCTTCATCGGTGAGTAGGTTTGGGTGGGTTGGTTTGTTTCTGCTTGGCGCAGTCATCGTCGAGAGGTGACGAAGGCCCAGCGTCGGACTCTGACTTGGAAGTCCTGCTGCCGGACACACGTCGAACGGTCCTACAGGGCCTCTCGCCAGCTGGACTGAGATGGATTTCGCACTCCTGTTGCGGGTCCACGTCCAGCGGAAAGGTCCGACATTCCCATGGCTGTACCGGTTGGGGAGCCCGTAGGGACAAACAGAGACAAACTAAAGTAAGTATCTGCACACAGAATTAAAGACAACTGCACCTAAATGTCAAAAAAAAAAAAAATCAGTCTGGTAACCAGAAGGCTGTCAGTTTGAAATCCTCGGTTGCTCCAACGGGACAGTTTTTTTACTAACTGAACTACAGTGGTGTACAACTGAACTTACAATAAAGCTGTATCTGGAACACTAGCCAACAAAATCCAGTCACTGTTTTCCACTGGAGCGGCTCCTGTCAGTTTTGTGTTTCTTTTCAAAATTCTAATGCTGTGTCATGCATGAGACGTCGCAAACGATGTGACACGAGAGTGCAATGGTTAAAGACTCCGGCTAGCACGTGTTTACACTGATGTTGCTGTTGGTTAATGAAGTTTTGATGGATGAACTCGCAGTTCAATTAGTCTCTTGTCATGTCAAAAGCGATAATACTTTTCAGTTTTATGGACGTCGCCATCTTTAATATTACATTGGTCACTGTCGTTATGGTTACTAGTAAGAGAATACAGGCTTGACTCTCATTGCACGTTCATACAGACAGTGTTCGAGACGCTACTGCAAGTTGCTACATGAACGGGACATTTCGAGACTCACAGTAAATGCGGTTGTCAATCCTCAAAACGTACAGTGTGAACATGGCCTTATAGTGGTGAATGGAAACTCATTTGCATTCATATTTGCTCCAATAACAAAAAACATTTCTATGACTTCACAAAAGAGGAAACACATAGCAGTGATGGCTGTAATTTAATACCAAAGTAGTAAAGTGTAATCAATGTACATAAGATTTTTTTATTGAAATGAAATTTTAAATTTACATATTTAATAACTGATCATTTTAATAACCATGATGGTACTTCTACATCAGGGGCCTACCATTTCCTCGCAGGTATCTGGGGTGGAGCAGCGCGTGTCCTCGTTGGACAGCAGCCGGTGGGAATCTCTGGAGCCAGGCGTGTGCAGGCCGGACAGCATCAGCATCTCCGGGCTGACGGGGCTGGAGGGAGACGCCACTGAGTTGTACTCGTGCAGCTGGTGGAAATGTGGCGTGTCCGGAGACGAAGGCTGTGGCGTGGAGGGGTTGGTGCCGCATAGCAAGGGGGTTGTCCGTCCATCCACAGACTTGTACGACCTGTGGAGAAAAAGATTGGTGCTGATTATCATGTGACTGTAGTGAAATTGGTGTAATGCTTCAATAACTTCTCATTATACTGTTGATGTAAGTGAACAGCCTGGTGTCATTTTTCATTGCATTTTTATCTCTCGCATTTGAAAGTGGCAGTTTTTTTTTGCACCTCATCTGTCACCATGAAGTGCAAAACTCAACGGTCAGCTACATGTAGACAGCTGCAAAGTTGTAAATCAGGAGAAATCTCTTATTCCCAAAGCAGTTCAAGTTGTGTTCCCTCACCTGCTGCCTCTTCTCTTTGCGACGTTGCTGGCAGTCCAACTCCAGCGAGAGCGCTCCTGCTCCTCATACGGAAGGTGTAGCTGAGAGAATGTAACATCAGAGAGATCCTCAACCTGAGACAATGAGGGAAGATTATTAAATACATACACCAGCTGCCAATACAGTATTTCAGGGCTTCAGGACAAAAAAAAATTAAAGGGAGTCCTAAAATAAAAAAAACAAAAAAACATTTACAAGCCAAATGACAAATTACAGAAGTGAATTGCTGAATATCTGCTGAAACTGCATATGGATGCAAAAAAATTTCCTGACTGTCTAGATTTTAAATTAGTGTTGCACATTTGTCACATCCGCAGCCATTTTAGTTCAAAACCTATTGAGCTGCCTACCAAGAAAGCATTCTGGGGCATCATCGTCACATTCGAACCCTGCATGCTTAGTTTAACAACCCTATAGTACCCCAAATTTCTAGGTAGGCGGCTTACAGTCTTGACAGCCTAAAATAACTGCTGGGTGATCAACAGCATGGTCGTACCTCCACTGCATCATCCTCTTCAGCTATTGGTTTTGCAAAAACGTCCACTTCACGCCAACTACAATTAAAACACAAAATAATTAGCAATTAAAGAGCAAATCTTTGAAGAATCATGTGGCTAATGAACGCACAGGTCGGGAAACCGACCTTGGGGTAAGGATCTCTTTGTACTGTAGTTTCTCCACTCGGGTGGTGGCAGCCACAGACATGGGGATGACGATGTTATTGATGTCAAAGGGGCTCTCTCCTCTCCGTCTGCGAATAGTCTGTAAGAGTCACACACAGGCATAAGTAACTTGGTTCTCATGCGTTTCCACAACCAGAGATGGAAAGCTTTCAAAAGCATCTTACAGAGGCGCTGCTGTTGAGGTGGAGGGGTGTAGAGGTCTCAGAGGTCGATGGCTGTCTCATCAAGGGGCTGTGGGTGGGTGTGTTAAGAGCGGACAGAGAGGGGCATGGACTCCCCAAATCCATATACAACTTCGGAGCATCTATAGACAATCAAAGGCAGTGTTGTGTTAAAGGACTGAACTCAATGTTGATTAAGAGAGAGACTGACGCGAATAAAAGAGAATGAATGAGAAGGAAAAAATAAAAATGAAGAACGTACTTTCTGTACGGTCCAGCGAGGGTTCACGAGGTCTCTTGCGGCTGTGGCTCCTGTCAAAAGAGCTGCTCTGCCGGAAATGCTGGCGAGAGTCAAGTTTACTGGCACTCATTGGGATGTCTAACTGCTGCCGGGACACTTTCTCTGAGCGCACCTTATGATGCGACAAACCTGAGAGAGAAAGCAAACAGGAGGAGGAAATAAGAGAAAACAGCCAAGTATGAAAGGAAGAGAATGAAATGGGGGTTTATTATATTATTCTTTTTTATAGTTTGCTTATAAAAATAATGCTTTACGTTTAAATCTTATTTTTGAAAACTTTTGAATCTTTATCTGTGTATTTGGGTTATTTTACATAATTTACGTACAATTATATACACCGTTTTTGTTTTGACCTATTATTTATATATAAATAATATATAATAATATTTTGTGTGTGTTGATTTGCTTTTTTATTTTTAAAATTGTCTTTTAATTTTAACAATTTTTTTTTAATCTGTTATTTCTAATTAAATTTTTAATCTTTAAAGTTATACTTTCTTTATTGGGTACCTTTTTTCCAAACTTCATTTTAAATCTTCATTGTTATATAATCATTTCACGCTTATTGTTCAGACATTTTTAATCTTTATTTTCATTTTTAACCTGTTAATGTCATCCTTTCTTTGTCAGTATGTCATCTTTATTTTTTTAAGTAATTAATGTAAATAAATAATTGTCATGTCAAAATCTCAAACAGTAAATTGCATTAAATAATACACAACCAATAATAGTAATTTCTTTATATTACATGCGACTCATTCAACTTTACGCTACAGATCACTATATCTGGATGCTTTTCAAAGTTCAATAATTCATACGTAGAATATGAAGAAAAAAAAAGGAAAGAAAAAAGTAGTAAGCAACCGTGGCTGGACTTGTATGATGCCAGAAATAACTGCTGAGTCACTGCAGCGAGCGTCTGGCAGAGAGTAGCTAATGACGGCCAGACACTCACAGGTCACTTTAACTGCCCATAGGGACCGTCACGTTTAGACCAAATTTAGACTCTCCTAAAGGTGAGAATTTGCCTCCATTAGAGAAAACTCGGCTCTTGACATTTCAGACACTGAGGATGCAGGGAATTTTCTCTCACAATTAAGTACACTGTCAGAGTCTAGGTGCCTAGAGCCTTGGTGCCCATGCAGCCACATCCACTTCCTATTTCCTTTGTATTTTCAATGACTATGAAAGTGGAGGAAATGCCCTTTAAGGCCAATAAATGAGATATTTCGGTGTCTTTTGTTGTTTTCACACTTACGGACTGTGGAGAGGAGAGAGTTGGCGAGCCTGTGTTTGTCTCTGGAGGAAGGGTCTGAGATGCGGCTACCCAAACACAACTTGTGCTTGAGCGAGATCTTTTTGATGGGCTTGATCTTCTCCAGAGGACGATTCTGCCAGTGTCCCTTCAGCACACGCTGCATATGGAGATTCATCATCACATCTGAGAGAGAGAGAGAGAGAGAGAGAGAGAGAGAGAGAGAGAGAGAAAGAAAATTATTAATTTGATAATTTAAGACATGGTCTTGCATTGTCAGAGATCCACAGGCTTAGAAGATTTCAGGTACAGTCATGTAATCTATTTCTCTTCCTAATCTGTCATCTAAATGTATTAACTTTTACCACCTTTTTAATATTTATGCCAATTTATAGGCCAGAAACTGAAATTTTGGGAAAAAGAGGGTGGAATGGGAACAGGAAAGGCTAGGAGTCAGATACAAACTTGTGCTGATTGTGTTACATGACCATATATATTTGCATTTATCCATCTGGCATCCAAATGGATTTTCCAGATTTTCAGTGCATTTAAGGAATGTTTTATCATTAGGCAAGGCAAGTTTATTTATAAAGCACATTTCATAAACAGTGGTAATTCAAATTGCTTTACATAAAAATGATTTTGAAAAATAAAAATGGTGATAAAAATAAAGATATAAAAAAAAAAAAAATGTATACATTAAAATAAATATGAGAGAAATAAAAGGTCAATTAAGCGCATTCCCTGGGAATCAAACCCCTGGTGTTGCTAACATCATTTGACACATTGCTCATTCAGAAGCTACTATACTAATGTGAATAGTGACCGAACTAATGGTCTGCAAACATCTAAATCAGTGACACAAATTGTACCAGACGTGTGCAATTCTCCAGAAGGGGGAATCAGAGCTTCATTGTAGTATTCATCGTACTGAGGTTCCTCTTCCTTTTTTCTTCTATCTACTCGAGTTTCACCAGCGGTGTCACCTGCCTCTTCTACGCACATTATTCATTTGCACAGTAGATGCCAGATTAGAGAGGACAACAGGCTCATATTAATGAGGGAAAATACGTCTGTCTCAGTTAGTTTGATAAAGCTAGCCGCTACTGGCACAGTTGGCCAGAGTCAGATTGCACTGCTCTTTAAAACGGTTATCACTGCAAAGGTCAGGCAGACAAATGCATGATCAGCTAATATGACCAGCAGAAGGAAGGACTGCTGATTTAAGATCAGCTCCTCAAATCCAATGTTACTGAATTCTCACAGACACAAAAAGCAAAAACAGTTCTGAGATCTCAGCACTAATGACCTGCTCCAAACCTAGAGCAGCCTGCAGGTTATTTTAAGAAGTGCAATAACCAGATCCAGAATAATTAACACTTAAATTAACACCTAATTGTTATGCAGTAAAAAAAAAAAAAAAAAAAAAAAAAAATCCTTATTAAAACTCATCCTTGAGGCAAACTATGGGAATCAAACAGCGGTGATAGACGTGCGCTAGTCATGTACGATACCGTCACTGTTTTTGTCTGTGTCTACGTACATGTGTGCATTCTGGAAAAAAGAGAGAAACCGATAAAGGACCGGTGTGTGTCCTCACCGTCTGGAAAGGAGAGGATGGGGTGAACGCAGGGGTCGAACTGTGCCAGTCTGTCCAGTAGGGGGAGCTGGTGCTGGGTGTCTGCAGAAGGGAGAGCACATCCACTGCACATCACACATTGAGCGTTCAGCTCACAGCCACAGCGAGGAGCCGCTGACCTCTGAGTGTGACAGAGAGAACAACAAGGAGAAAAAAAAGTTAGTGTATGTGTATGAATTTTAATTATGGCGACCAATCTGAAATAGGCCGTTAAAACAAAAACAAACCCAACTGAAAAACAAACATATTAGCCTTGCATTCATATATGATATTCAGAATTCTTCACTAAACAACATCAGACAAGTATTAATGTATGGTTTTTTTTTTTTACAAAATTAACAATTTTATTCAGCAAGTATGTATTAAATTGATCCATAGAAAATTTTAAATGGAAATCTTTTGTAATATTATAAATATATTTACTGTCACATTTGGTCAAAGAATTTTGAAAAATTTATCACGATTTCCACAAATATATTAAGCAACACAACTGCTTTTAACATTAATATTAAGAAATGTTTCTTGAGCATCAAATCATCATATTAGAATGATTTCTGAAGGATCATGTGACACTGAAGACTGGAGTAATGATGCTGAAAATTCAGCTTTACCATCACAGGAATAAATCACATTTTAAAATATATTAAAATAGAAAATTTTATTATAAACAAATATTATTTCACAATGTTACTGTTTTACTGTCATTTTGATCAAACAAATGAAGCCTTGGTGAGCATAAGAGACTTTTAGAAAATCTGACCACAAATTTTTGAACGGCAGTGTAACTTGAGTAACAATTTACCAACATAGTGTATTATAGATAGAACTGTTTACCTACACTAAAACTTCATGTAAAATACATGTAAAATGATTTAACACCTTTGAGTGATGAAAATGGTGATCATTTTTGGGAACAAATTTAGGACATCACTGAACAACGCAAGACTTTTTTTTTTTTTCCTGAACTGCTTGCAGCCTTAAATAATGAATGGTGGATTTAAGACATTATGGATCCTTGAACACGCTCTACACTTTGTGTGTGTGTGTCTGGCAGCAATCACAGCCCTAACATTGGTAGCATCAAATGTAAATTTTGCGGAATGAGCCTTAATGTCAAATAAACAAGAAAATAAGCAAACACAGGGTCTGGAAAAAAAAGAGAAGCATTGTACTAGGTGAAAAACAAGACTTAAAAAAACATCATCCATGGATTGTCATTAATTATGCTTTTTATTAATCTTAAAACCAGTCTTTCAAGTGCCTCCCACTGTGATCTTGCTTTTGTTAATGAAATCTCAGTAGCATTAGCAACCAAAATGTATGTCTGCTAGGGATCAGCATTTCCATTTGTTTCCATTTACTCGAGTCAACCCTTCCAGCCTGATGCTCTCATACAAATCTCTGCATCAGATGACCACACATGGATCCTGAGTTGCTCAACCCAGTTTTGCATGTGGCAGATTCTCTATGGCTCATGTGCTCGTGTCATTAACCCACAGCACAGCACCGGAGAGAAAGGGTTGCTATTGGCAACTGTGACCGGTTTTTCCGAGCCTATTCAAACAAGAGTGCTTCACATTAGAGCAGGACAGTTTGTACAGGGACCATCATCTCTGCAATCACAGAAAACACCTGGAACTACAGAACTGATCTACTTTCTTGGTTGTAACGAAATTCACATTCTGTTTCATGAGCCATTTTGAACATTTTAAAACAGATCAACTAATGATCTAACATTACGTTTTTGTATGAACCTATTTCACTTAATGAGATGAAGCTAAACAGATTAGTAGTATGTTTCTGTCTCTGTGGGTGTTCAAACATAATGGTGGAAATTTTAAAAGCCATTGAGTGTCTGCCTCTATCTGGGGCAGCGTTCATCTGGAGTGCTTGTTATAACGTTAGGATTGGACTGCAAATCAGTTAGCAGGTAGTTTATAACTGGCAGTGTGAGTGAATTTGGCTGTTAGTACATTGATGACACTGGCAACATTTCTCATAACATTTCAAGAGCGCTGTCTCTGAATGACATCCAAGCGCTGTTATTTGTAATGGAGCTGAGATCGACTGGGGTTGCGCTTATTGTTTTAGCACATGCCTGCGCATTCTCGCTCACAGCGGGCCTGTGTTATGGGAGGAATCGAGTTTTAAAGGCTGTTCAGAAAGCAAATCTATAAAAGCAGTGCTGAGACTTTGTAGCTGTCTTATGAATGCAGCACAATGCAAGCATGAATAGGGCAGAAATTCAGAGGACAGCTGCCTGTTGGACACCATGTCCTAAATCAGGTGTGAGGTGATGAATGATAAAAGTTATGGCTTCCATGTAAATATTCTGTCCTATCCAGCCAAACTACATTTTTAACTTTTTTTTTTTTTTTTTTTTTTTACATTTTCAAACTACATCCACATGGATTTTATTTCACTTAGAAAAAACAATGAACCAAAATACTGATCCTGTATATTAAACACCAAACATAGCTCTTAAGGTAATTATGTTTGGGGGGTAAAAAACTTTGAAAAGCCCTGCTTTAGTCAACCATTTGTCATTCATAGTAACTTAAAACACAATAAATGACAGTCGTGCCAGTTCTGGAGCAGCACTGTGATCTCGGTAACACTGCAGTTTCTGTGTCACTATTTAATCTGTAACCTTTGCAAGAAGCCCGGAGGGACCTTATGGAGCTCAGTGCGTCTTCAGTAAAACACATCCACAGGTGACACTGAAAGAGCTTGTTTGTTCTGTCTCACACATCTCTCACTACAGCTTTCAAGGCCCATTCACACCAAGTGACCTTCACTTAGGATATGACACATCTTACTGCAAAGATCTGTCTGTTTTTATTCAGAGACAAAAATGGGGTTCAAATAAGTTCAATATTCATCATTAGTGAATATTTCCGTTGCAAATATGTTAGTTATGTGTTAAGTGTTCATATCAGACTCTGTATGGACAGGCCTGTGCGCTCAAAACTACACCAGCCACTGGATCTTGAAAAGAAACACATCTCTCCTTACCTTACGATTGAGACTGGTGAGCGAACCGGGCCGGAGGACTCTGCGTTTCCTGCATGAGACCAGTGGCCGTGTGCGGGCCGCCACACACGTGTTGTCATGCACAGAGGAAGCCAGCTCCAGCTTATGCTGAGACTCAGAGCAGCTCTGCTCATTTGGATTCGAGGTGATAGGGGAACTGGGCCGTAAGCTGAACGAGGAGAGGAAATAAGCATTAATGAATATGACAGTGACATTTCTTTTTGGGGTAAACTTTTTAATGAGGGAACGCATTTATAATATCTATCATACCTGTTGATAACACCATTGAACTGTCTCACAGGTCCACAGCTTTTCTTCAAGCCAGTTTCTGTGACGATACCATTGGACAATACAGACGCTTCCACTCCAACAGTATCACGCTCCTAAAAAGAAACAAACAAACAAAAAAAAAACGAAAAACAAATGTGATGTTGGAAGGGACATCCCACCAACTTTCCCCCTGAGTTGAATGGTTCTTGCTGCATTTCTTCACTACTCTGAATGGATGAAAAGGTCAGCAGCGTTTTGCATACAACAGACAAAGAGATTGAGTGTTTGCAGCCCCTCTTCTCAATCCTCTGGCTCAACAATCCCAGCATTCTCCTGGGCTATGTGTGGGCCCGTATCATGGGCATTTTATTTGATTGTGCGGGATTTAAACACACCAATGGGTCTTAGACTGTTTTATGGACTGATAATTGATTACCAGTAATCTAACAATAACAGTAAATAAATGCATTGGTCTTGAATTATGGTTTAAATTGAGTTCAGGACTAGACTGACTCTGTTGGTAGTTTATTTCCTGTTTTTCAGTGTGGTCATGTGTCTGCACTCCTGGTCTTACCCGTGCGACAGGGCAGGTAATAGTCTCTGTCCTTGAGTCACTGCTGTCCTCTGGTACTGACTCACACACTGAGCTCACCCCAAGTACAACAGAGCCCTAGATAACAACACCACACACACAATTATAGAATAAAACTGGGAGACATTGCTTTTCCTTCCTTGTCAAAATCCTCTCACTCTTTTTGGTTACACTTTATTTTACAGTACCATAGTTACTTTGTAATTACTCAAATAAGTGCTGAGTACTATTAATTAACTACATGTACTTACTATAGAGTCAAGGTTTGGTTTAGGGTTAGTTACTTGTAATTATCCATAATTTACTGTTATTACTATAGTAAGTACATGTAGTAACGTGTAACTACGGCACTAAAATAAGGTGTTGCCTCTTTCTTTTAGATTTGGTAAAAAACAGTTCCTCACTGCAGAGAGAGCAGATCAAACGTTTATCTGCGGTAACTAACAAAAGAAGATCGGCTATCTGATGGTAGTGTTAAAGGGTTAGTTCACCCCACAATGAAAATTGTGTCATTAATCACTCACCCTCATGTAATTCCAAACCCGTAAGACTTTCGTTCATCTTTGGAAAACAAATTAAGATCTTTTTGATTAAAATCTGACAGCATTCTGTCCCTCCATAGAATGCCTTTGCAACTTAATATTTGACACTTCAAAAAGTTCATAAAGCTCAGATGCTCAACCGAACATGAATGACGCACAAGAACAAACCTCTTCCAGAAGCTCAAACGTGCTGCGAAACACATGAGAATGAACCTCATTGGTTACGCAACACGTTTGAGCTTCCGTTTGAGAATTTGGACTAAACTGCTCAATTTAGATGGATCAGTTTTACGCTCTCTTTATGAAGTGTCAAAGATCAAGTTGCAAAGGCAGTCAACGGAAGGACAGAATGCTGTCAAGTCTTCATCAAAAAGATCTTCATTTGTCTTTCAAAGATGAATGAAAGTCTTACGGGTGTGGAACAACATGAGGCTGAGTAATTAATGACAGAATTTTCATTTTCGGGTGAACTAACCCTTTAATGCAGAGGTCTTCAACCCTGCTCCTGGGGACCCACTGTCCTGCAGAGTTTAGCTCCAACCCTAATCAAACACACCTGAACCAGCTAATCAAGCTCTTCAGGATCGCTTGAAAATCACAGGCAGGTGTGATGAAGCAGGTTGGAAATAAATTTTGCAGGACAGTGGATCCCCAGGAGCAGGGTTGAAGACCTCTGCTTTAATGTCTTGCACTTGTTTTAATTCAAATAAACAACTTTTGAGCCAATCACTGCATTGGCCAATCACATTTATTTGATCAAAAATACAGTAAAAACTGCAATTTGTGAAATATGAGTCCAATTAAAAAAAGAAAACGTTTTCTATTTTTTTTCCAATACATTTCTGAAGTTTCATGTTGAGTAGGAAACTTCACATGTCAGATGAAAGACCTGATGATATTCTCCAAATGATATGTTTATGTTTAAATCACACAGGAACAACAAGCGGGAATAGTGCTTTGAAACAAAAACAGTGAGCTGAAGAAACATGAAACAACGATCCCACAAGAGTACGCTTCATCACGGGAACATGAGAGAGAACCCGCGTTGCCAAGCTACCAGAGGGAGACACCACCTCTGCTGGGTTAAAACTTAAACTACACTAGTGATTCAGGCATAAACAGCATGAAATGAACTTCCATGATTCAAAATAAAAGCAGCATGTATGAATGTGCATGTTTGTATATCTGTGCGCACCTTGCTGGAGCGTATATGTCTGTAAATGTCGGTCTGTTGGCGTATACGGTACTCCAGGTCTGAGACTTGGGCCTGTAGCCAGTTCCAGTGACTGATGATGGCGGCTCTGTCCACGGCATAACGGCCTTCTGCTCTCCTACATCTGGAAAACACACAGAAATATACTGGTTACAATTTAGGACAAGAGTTTAACAAACATTTTTCATTCATGGTTTAAGAAAATGTCTGTCTTAGTAAATGGCATTCACACTGTAGTTTTAGCTAAATGCACAGATGCATCCCATTGACTTTGCTTCTAAAATCCAGCTAAGCAGTGTACATTACAAATGAGATGAGTTAATTTGCCTTCAGTCATTTGCAGATTCGGTTCCTCGTAATTTCCATTCATTCTTCCACAATCAATCAAATGACTTTAAAAACAAAAAGTAAGGTGCAATGACGTAGAGTAAAAAACATCAAGTAACCTTTGTCTGATAGTTATCGCCTTTCCACAGCACATTGTGACATAGATGTGAGAAAACAAAACCGAGAAACAAAATCTGGCAGGAAGTTCACCAAGAACATCAGTTTCATCCAAAACTTCCTCTAGCTGTTTGCGTGAGTGAGAATTTTGTCACAGACCATTTGAAAATCCACTTGTTCCTATTAAACTTTAATGTAATAATAGTAAATAAAATATAATGTAGTAATGTAGTTAATAAAATAAACAAACAATAACATCAAGCACCATTAGGGCTGGGTGACATGGCCAAAAAGTCATATCTCTGTATTTTTTGGCTAAATGGCGATATTCGGTATATATCTCTACATGTATTCTCTACATTATTCTATTTGGATTTATAAAAAAAATAATCTGTATTTACTTTTTAAAAATCTTAATTTAACATCCTGCCTAATTTTGTCCTACAAACAGAGTTTATATTGAAAGCTATTAATACAAATATAGTGAATGTAGTCTAGCACACTAGGCCTACAGTATGTGTATTTTACAAAAATGTATATTTTAGTCAGAATTATTCTATTGAGCTCCATCTGTTTGGCGCGAATGCGCGCAGCGGCGCTCGTTCACGGAAGTCTATGAAGTTTAGAGGAGAATGAGATGAGATTCGCTAGCAGAAGACTCGTCCACTCCTGTCCTGACAGCAAAATGGAAATATTTGTATGACTTTATAACATGTACAGATGGAGAATATACCTGTGAAATGTAAGTTATGCGCTTAGGAAAACACCACATCACAAAAGCATTAAACAGTGCAAAAATCTGTCAGCACATGAATCTGTCAGAGCATCTGACGGGGCAAGCCGCTTTAAACGACAGGCCTACGTGTTAACTATATCTTAATCTTACGAATTATTTTTAAAGCCCTTAATATTAAGCATGTCTCATGTTTAAGCCAAATTGTATTATGAATTTCCCCCAAAGCACCACTCTGCGATGTCCACCGCTGTTTTTCAGATGCGCTCGTATAAAACTACTGTATGTCAATATAAACGGTATCGCCTCGTTCCGTATCGTATATAAAAAATATATTGGTATATCGTACAAACTCGATATACCACCCAGCCCTAAGCACCATTTCGAAAATGCACTGAATTGACCTTTGACCTCTTTACATTAGCCCCAGTACAATCTTGCATAACCCCTGGTCTCTCAGCTCATGCAGTGAAGCAACATAAACAGAGTAAAGCCAGTGCACATTACTGAAAATAAAAAGATTGCAAAACATGGGGAAAAATAAACAGCATCTTTTTCATCTGAAGCACAATAACATGACTCAAGATTTCCCTGAATCAGAGAGACAGTAAGAGACTTAAGAGATTGAAGGAAAAAAGAAAAGCATCATTGTAACCACAGCGGAGAATGAAGAGAAAAGAAATAAAAACTGTGCTGAAGTCAGAAACCCACACACATCTCACTACTTTTTTGTGTTTTCTTTCAACAATTCAATGAGAACACTCTTTACAGGCTGGATTTACACTCAGCTCTGCTACAGATGAGTCTGACAACAACAAACCTTTACACATGACAGAATATCAAATCACTGAACTCAACAAACAAACCTCATTTCTAGCCTTAGGATTTTTTGTGTTTCTATCCTGTGGGCTTCACTTCACTCTCAGATGTACACGGGGGCCAGCTTTTTAAAGTCACGTTACACTAATCACAAGTTCGCAGCTCTTTTCCAATGGGAGAAAGGCAGCAAGCATCACTGCTCATCAAGCTCATGCACGACAACCCGGCCACCTCTTCATGCACACACACGCCGAGCAGGACAAAAACATTTGTTTGTGGCCACAGCATGCCATTTATCAATCATGTGTGACATTATTGACAACCAATCAAATGACATTTCGTTTTTACGTAGTCAAAGAACCACACTGCAGCAAGGCACTATTTATCGACAAATATCATGCATGTGAAGTGTTTGTGTACGTTTAAATGTTTGTTTTATGTCAGTCAGGCAGCGCATGGTTCCTGACCTGAGTCATCACTACCAACACCTAAACATCTTATTTTATTTAGCATGACTTGTTCTTGAAGTATCAGTACTTTTGACATGCCTAATTATCTATGAGAGGCTGGAAAGATAACTGGCTCATATAAGAGCCCACAATCTGTGATCGTGAGAAGATCTGGCAATGTGTGTGCTAAAGCCTGCACACACATACAAAGAAATCATGCTCTGCTACACTTAAAAAAAAAAAGCCCTATAAATATTTCATTGTATGCAATTTGGTTAATATTAAGAACATTGAAAAACAACTATAATATCAACTATTGTTCTTATTCATAATAAAAATATGTTAATATTCTAAAATTGATCAGAACACTACATACAGGCATTAAAATGTATTCAGACAACTGATTTTGCAGAAAATGTGCATATTAATTTGAACATTAACTACAAGAGACAGACAAAGACAGGAATGGGGCTTCTGTAAACATGTTATGATTCCCTGGAACAAGCTTAAACACTGTGACCAGTCTTCTTCTTCACTGGAATGGCCAGGTTTCCACTTTTGCCAATTCAGATGAGTGTTTTGTATTTTTGGGCATTCAAAATGATTCCACATGGGTTCAGGGTGGGGGAGGGACTGACACATGCTGTAAAACACACAGTTGGCTGCAAGAGGCAGCTTGTGAACATGAATGATTATGGAGCATGTTTACTAGTAAAAAGGAATGTGACAAGATTTTCTGTCTAAGTAAACAGAGCTTTTGAAATGCAGTCTGTATGTTTGTAAGAGAATAAACTCTGAGTGACAAGCCTGATCTGAGTGAGCGTTTGTTGTACAAAAAGACTGAATGTGCGCAGATGAGATTCCAGACCTGTTATCCTCAGAGGAAGCAGGAAACAAACAGGAAGAGGCCACAAAATGAAGACAAGAAGAGAGTGAGTGTGAAGATCAAAGGCAGGACACTACATACAGGCATTAAAATGTAATCAGACAACTAATTTTGCAGGACATGTGTATATTAATTTTAACAATAACTTGATGATTTATTCCAAAGAGGCAGACAAAGACAAGAATGAGGCTGTTCTGTAAACATGTTGTGTAATGTCATTACAACACACACCCCTAGTCTGGGTGTGAGGAAAAGTTGCATTGGCCAATATGATCTACAATATATCTCAAAGACCTACAAAGCCTTCAAATCAGTCACGTGTCAACGACAGATACATGTCCACTGTGATACGTCACATGTCAAACAGCATACAAAACAACTAAGAAGTATTAATTTAATTCAACTTTATTTAAATGTTCAAATATCCGAAGACAAGATTTGTCCCATCCAAACCTTCTGTGCACTAGGAAATTTGTCAACACAGAAACAAAAACTATTTGTCAAGGGAATTTAAACAACAAAAATAAACAATTCAAATTGATAAACCCACAACTACAGCATTTTTCAACTATCAAATATTTTGTTGATGATAAAAACCCAGCCAATTAGCATTTAAATTCCCCTGTGGTGAAAGTTAAGTTTTTAATGTTGTTTATATGTCTATCTGGTGTTTTTAATATGCTTTAAGGCAAACCATGTGCAAATTCATGAGTCAACAACATTGCTGAGTATTTTCTCTTTAAAACTGCAGTAAACCAAAGACAGTCTCAAACCCGTGGTCTGAAATTGCTGGTGTTTCTGATGTCACAAACTACCTTGTAACCAATCACTCAATGTCAATGTGCCGGTGGGCTTTAGCATATCATTAACTGACCGCGCAAGGGAGTCTTCAAAAGAAGGTTATCCCAGTATATTTTTCTGTTGATATGAAAAATCAGGTAGATTTAGCAATATGGCGGGTGTATGATGTATATTACGATGTTATGATGAACTATGCCTTTCTCCACTGATGTTCCGAGTTGTTCAAAGCATTTGTAAGGATACTGATTGTTAGAAGGCAGCTGTCTGACATGTGAATGTGAACATGGTTTGTGTAACATTAGCAACACTATTAGCTGATTAATAAAGTTGTCAAGCAAAATGTTAATCAATTACCGTTATGTGTCTGATATAAAAAAGCATTACCATTGTGCTGAGTTTACCTCAGTAAGTTGACAGAGTCGTCTGAGCTTGTGCGAGTGAGTGGAGGCGGAGCTAATTATCACATTCATAGATCCGTGTATATTAAATGAGGCAAGGGTGTAGTTACATTCAAGCTATTTTAAGGCATTAAGATTTTTTTTTTTCCACAGGAAAAAAAAGTTTAAATATTTAATTTTGGTGATCAAAGATGAGTTTTAAGGGATAAAATGATTGACTACAGGGGGACTTTAAAAACAACCCATTCCCCAAATAAACCACTTTTGAGATTGAGTTTTGATCTAACTTTGACAAACAATAACACTACATTTGACACAAAACAAATATTTCAATAGGAAAATGACAAGCCCTTTACAGAGACAAAGTCTCACACACATACAAACTGAAATGCCAATCACATACAGCCAAACAATCCAGAAACCTTCAGATGGACATCAAGTGGGTCATCATAAGAAAAGATCCACATTCACATGAGTGGGACACTGGGCAGGAAGAACAACAAACACTTCAATGCTTAACACAGAACAAGACCGCGGCAAAGTATTTCAAACCAATATACCAATAAAAAAATAAAAATAAAGCGCACAAAAGTTTTAATTAGAGGTGTAAAACAGCACAGATTATAGAGTTTAATAATAATTTTCTATTATTATAATTATAGTCAGTGTTGTGAATGTATTACACATATATTTAGCATGCAAAATGAAATTCAGGTCCTATTTTTCAGTCCAAACTGAAAAACACTTTAAATGAAACAAATTACAAATTAAGTTTTATGATGCATTACATAACTTTGTGAATAATCCTCTAATCATCACTAGGGATGGGCATTTCAAGCAAAAATAATATTCGAAGATCGCTGGGAATTATTCGATTATTATTCGAAAATCGCACCCCTCCCCCGCATGCACACACGCATGTATATGCTACACACAGAGAGAGAGAGAGAGAGAGAGAGAGAGAGAGGGAGGGAGAGGGAGACAATTCACACTTTCATTGGGGAATAGGCTGTCTTAACTCAAGCCATATAATCATTAATGTGCTGAAACATTAATATGTTCGTTAATATAAGCGAAACTAAAATCTGCACGGCCATTCATAATGGTGCACAGCAGAGCGAGCGTTCTTAATTAATTCCTACGTTGAGCTTCCATAGGAATTAACTGAAAACTCTCCCTCTGTGCCAGTGGACACCATTATGAATGACCGTGGGGATTTTACTTTTTTACTTTCAAATTAGTGCCAATTCGGGAGCGGCGATTGCTGAATGGTGGGTTCATTATTATTCTTAATGAAAAACACAACAACAAAACAGTACAATGACAAAGTCGCTTAAATGGGCGCTTTTACATTTCACTTTGAAACCAAATTTACCGCCGTCATCTTGTTAGTCAAGAGTGAGGCGAAATCTGACTCCTTCTGCTGATCTGTGCTGCGACTCTCGTTCGGCTCACGCTGAATTGAGCAGAGGCGTTCAGTTTGTAATTGTAGTGTCTGTTCTCTAACTGAACTAAATGATTTTTATTACTATAAAAAAAAAAAAATCAAAACAACGGTGGAGGCGGTGCCGAGGTGGGCAAGTGATGATACCAGTGTTGTTCCTGAACACCGACTATCGCAGCATGCCTACTTCAAGCCATAATGATTTTAGGCTGCCTAAATATGTTATTACATTGTGAACAGCCTGAATGACGGCACTTGTGTGAACATTGATTTTAACATCTCCGTTACATGCCACGCTAGTCTACAGTTTGCGTGTGAGACAGCCTGTTCTGCTGTTGTCTAAGAGTTGATTGACAGCTTGTAGGTGCGTTATTGGCAGCGCGCGCCACCCTTTGGTTACATGAACGCGTCACCATTGAAAACATGAGGATTTTTTTAAGACGAAAATCGCACAACCTATTAGATATTCTATAACTACATCAACTAATCGAATATTCGAAAATCGTGACATCCCTAATCATCACTAAATTTCTACATGAAGGTTTTTTTTGATAATAAAATACTTTTTTCTATCCCAGTTTAACATGCAGAGACAATTATAAATAAGTCATTTGTAGGTTAATTCCCCACTGTGGCGCTATCAAAATATTGCTTTTTGAGCATCCCCACACAAATGTTTTGAGTTTGGGGCAGGAATATCTGTTTGAAAACAGTCATACATTTTGCAAAGAAATTGAAAATGACAACAACCTTAAAGCAGGCATTTATACCCCCCGTCCTATTCTTCAGCTGTGTCAATGAAACCAGTACACAAACAATATTCAAACTGTACTGTTTCTTGGAGAAAAACAAAAACAAAACAAAGACTAACCTCCTTTAAATCAATGGGAACATCACATGATGATCTTATCCAGTGGAGCGCTTAAAATCATAGCTTGCAAGCAGAGAACCACCACTCAAAAATGCCCCCAAGTGTTGCAAGACAGAGCTGATGATCAACAGAAATGAAGGGAGACAAATACATATAGATCCTTTCTCTAATGATTCTTACAAACTGTAACCCCTGTACAGAACAAACCATGACAACATTAGCACTTCAGCTAAGACACAATCACAGACCAACTCAAGCGGGAACGTGGAAGGACAGGGCGTCCCACCTCAAGGTCAGAAAACACTACAGAGTATCTCTCTATAACACACAGAATCCTTGGGGATTTCGTCAAATGAAGCAGTACAGAGATGTGTGAAAAGATTGTGATCACTACAGCGTATTTTAGCCAAATCAATACTAAATATACATTTCTAATTATATAAAATATTGTCATTATTATTAAAAGCAATCATTATTGTTGTTATAATTAAAAAAACATTTTATACAGTTTTTATAACCATTTTATTTTTTATTTTTTGTAAAACTGCTTTTATCTAAAACTACTTTTATACATTTTATCAGTACATGCATTCCCTGGGAATCGAACCCATTACCTAGGCATTTGCTAGTGCCATGCTCATTAATACTAATAAAAATTGGTAAATGAATAAATACACACATACCAATGTTGACGAAAGAAAATTTTAAGCACTGCTTACTAAATTGTATCTCTGTTCAGTTATTTTTGTTATGCTGCTTGTAATGTCTCTATGCTCTTTATTATATATCTGAAGATATTATTTAAAGGGACAATATGTAGAATTCAGAAACCCTGGTTATTAGCGACACTGGTGGCTGTTGATTAAACTGCAGCCAGCAACTTCTTGCTTGTGCTCGCACTCGTGCACATGTAACGCGCCAATAGACAGAACATGATTCAAGGCCCCGATATACTCATGCCGAAGTTCTTCTTCAATCCTTGCTTAGAAGTAGAAAATATCTCTGCAGCGATATATTAATAAACTCACTGCTGAGAGCAACATTTAGATAAATATGTAATGTGTGCTACATGATTTCTAACATAAATGCACAACAAAAATAACAGCGGTGAGAAAACAGCAGTTAAGAAAGCATCCGATCATAGCGGTGTGGATATATTTGCACAAGCTCTAAAATTCACTGTCATCATGTCGACAGATGAGGTAATTAAAATTACACTTATGACAGTTTGATTATAACGTATATTTGAGACTGATCTATCTTTCAGTTTGAATTAATCCCTTTTCTTTGCATGGCACATTGACATTAAAGTACAGAATGGATCTTTCGACATTATCCTGAACATTGTATAAGCATCCATTTCATGCGTCATTGAAGAGAGGCTCTCGGGAGCATGTGTAACCATCACATCCTTTGGATTTTCCTGTCCTGAGTCCTTCACATAAAAATCAGTTGACAGTCTTTCATAGACAACCTAGCAAGTTGGGGAAGGTCTCGTTTTTAAGTTTACTTACAAGCAGTTCATACATTGGCAATACAAAAAACGATTACTACAAGAAAATTCTGACATATAGCATATACCCTACCAACAAACCTAGTGCATTTTCAGGCTGGATTCATATCTACATTATTGCCTTCATGATGAACTCCTTTGCCTCTGACACGCAAGCATGCGCATGCAAGCACACCCTGCTTTTTCAGGAAATGACAACGAGGTGGAGGAACTAAATGAAAACACAGGAAATCAAGCCTGCGGTGATCATTACGTGGGTAACATGAAGACAGCTGAGATGAGAAGACTGAATGCACACACCTGCATGCATGCAAACACCAACAACCTTGAGAATCCAGGCATAATATTTTAGAATAGAGTTAAGGTGGCTCAGAAAGATGAAGAAAGAACTCATTTTTAGTGCAGCCTACATTTATAATCATTGTGAGAAAGTGTGAATGTGTATGAAGGGGAGAATGAAAGCTGACTTCAAGGCCAGGGACAGAGCCGCTCTACTGCAGACATGATATGGGCGTCGTCTGGAGAACAAAGAGTTGAGAAAAAGGGAGACAGTGAGTCCCGCCCCCTTCAAGGTCACATGACTGGTAGGAGGCAGACATGGAGCAAAATAAGTGGAAAGAAAGGGAGAGAGAATGGAAAAAGAGAAAGAAAGAAAAGGCATGCCAAGTTTAAAGCATGAATATAGTGTTTAAGCATGCTTGAAATAGCTTTTATTGTATTGTTTGGGAGTTGTATGGGGATGAAATAAACTCATTTAACACGGTATTATGTCCAATGACTAAAAATGTACGAAGACAAAGTACAGCATAAATAGCCTTCCCAACAACGTCTTTAATAATGTCTATTTCTGTATTTCAACAGACAAATTATCCTTGTGTAATTTTTAAAAATGATTTATTTGAACTGATTCACAAAGCATGTGTAAAATACTCAACTTTATGATTCCAACAAGTCAGAGCCAAACTATACAATTAAATTCATTATTAAATATATAACTAAAACAAATTATATAAAATGTTGTGTGACGATGAATCTATGAACTGAAGCAAATAAATCAAACTGATTTGCTAGTCAAATTCTATACTTTTTTTTGTGTTAGTTTGTTAATAATTTTGGCTAATTTGACTATGCGTTCAGCAACCAACAACAGGGCAGTATTCTTAGCACCTTGTTAACATGTTTTACCCCATTTCATAATTCATAAGTCCATACATAGTCAGATATCATCTAAATAAGCCACGCCCCATAAACTCAAAGCAGTCAGCTTTACACATGAGAATGTGTGGCATGTGTGGACAGTGGGCCTGGTTTCTCACACAGGAAGCCTGTGCCTCCATCATCCCGGCTCCCAGTGCATTACTGTAAGTCAGCAAATCTACACAGTACTGACCAGATGCCCAAACCCTCTCCCATATATCCCCCCACTGCTCTCAGTGTGTGAGGGGGGCCGCACTTTGCTAGACAGCGCTGTGAACTCGTAAATAACACCAGTCATGTGTGGGGGGCATTAGTACTGATAGGGGAGGATCTGGAGGGTCTGATAATAACCATGTTTCCTTGTTGATTAAAACATACAACGACCGTCGTTCCCTCCACAAAAGGGTCAATGTGGCGCCTGATGCCAACAAAAGAACTGAGGTCAGTTTGCTGTGCTGATGTTTAACTTCAGTAAATATGGAACATCAAAACAGTCCCAGACTAGCGTTTGAACATTCCTGATTAACAATAAACATTTAATTGCCCTTTGTCCAAGCACTTCATACTCACATGTTGCATCACAAAAATATAAAAATAACAAATCACAGGTTTCTACAAGAATATAATCTCCACAGGTACCAACTACAGGTCAGACTGTCATGATCAGCTGATCAATGATCTGCACAAGTACAGACATGATGATTGCAACATATAACCCTAAACATGTAATATTTCCAGTTAATTTTTGAGAAAAAAAACGGAGCCACCTGGAGTTTCAGTAACTGATAGAGCTTACATGTAAACTCTTGCATGTAGAGATTAGTTTAAACAGTTTGACGTTAAACACGCAGGCACTTGAACAAACACGACGCCTATATCTATTTACATAAATGAGAATTATTTGTACACAGTGATGAGGTCAATGCAGTGCTGAATTTTTTGTACTATGCCATTGTACTATGCTATGTCATTATTTTTTTCTATTTAGAACTGCAGATGATTAAAAGCAGTCAAGTTACCACAGCTGAATTATTCGGTTTATAAGCTTGCAACATGAATTGTCCTTAAGAACAGAAATCAGAAACATGTAATGGTTTTGTTACATCTATAACAGATCTCCAGAGCTTTGCTATGACTTTATGTTCTAATTAAGTGATAATGTTAGTCTAAATCACTGGTTCAGCAAACTTACATAGGGGATGAAAAAAAAAAAAAAAAAAGAAGAAGAAGAGGTTTCTTACTTTAATTTACCCCCTAAACTATATGAAAAAGCCAAATTAGCCAAAATTCAATGTGTGATATCTGAATCTTGGAAAGATTCATTTGTAACGAGAATTTTTTTTTTTTTATTGGGTATAAATTAAGAGTAGAAAAATATTTTAAAATCTGTATCCTTATCCAGAAAATCCCAAATGACTGGAAAAGTCATGTAAATTCATTGGTTAAAAAGAGTGAAAACATCGAAGAACATTCAGCTTTTAAAACTTGTGGAATCCTGAAATTTAGTTTACAGAAACTGAACGTTGGGCCTTGGAATATTGTTGTGGATGATTGTTGTGAAGGTCAAAATGGTTGAGAACTACTGGTCTGAATCTAGGAATATGCCACTGGTCTGCAGATTCCCAAGAAAGCTCCACAGGATCACGGCAGAATTTGAATGGCCTTCGTTCAAAAATTTCTACACATCCCCCGTCTCATATGTGGTTACATTATACCTATATTTTGTCAATATGATTCTCTCAGCTGTGTTAAGCCATTTTATCATATTTAAATCTATTCAAAAGTATCGCAGAATTCCAGTAAACGTGTGTAGATTTCATGTGGGCTGAGCTATGACTGTGTTTGAAGGTGAACGGAACAGAAATGTAAACAGGAGCTTATGCCAGGCAGGGAGAAGCCAGTGAAACGAGAGGTGAATGCCATGTGGAATTGAGAGGAGAAAAGGGAAAGAGAGAGAAGAAAACAAACTGGTTAAAAAAGCAAGTATGTAGGAACAAGTGAGTGTATGAGAGAGAGAGAGAGAGAGAGAGAGAGAGAGAGAGAGAGAGAGAAGTGTGAACTGTTATGCAATGGGTGTGGGTGCAGATTTCCAGGACCATCAGTTCTGCTGTAAGCAGCTCCAGATGTTTGGAGTTCAGGGTGGGAAAGTGACGCGGCTGCTCGGCATGTTTCAACTCTTGACTGAATGCACCACCAGAGCAGGGTGTAACGGTTCTCGGTTATAAAAAAAATAAAAAAATAAAAAAATAAAATAATAATAATAAAACAAATTCAGAACCGTTCTGTTCTCTACCCACGGTTCGGCAAGCACTTGGACCGCGGTTTATGTATCTTTGCTCTGCTGTATTTATTTGTGCTGTTGCTTATATTTTCATTATTTGTTCTTATTTTTATTTGACAGTAGCCCTTTTTTCCCCTGAACACAGAACCGAACCGTACCTAAACCCTGAAACCGTGATAAAAACTGAACCATTAGTAATTTGAAGCGTTATTTCGGTCACACCAGAATAAGAGATCTGTGATGGGTTTCTAAAGAGAAGACAACTTGGTAGATGAACTGACAGATTCTATGTATTACGGGATACACGCAGAGCACATACTGCACACATCTGTTCACAGCTCTTATGACGAAATTGAGAAAATGTTTTTCCTGCAAATCTCATACATACTTGACATACTTTGAAACACTTCACCTTGAATCTTGGAGCATATGACAGAAAAAACATGAAAAAGACCAAAGCAACCAAGTTCTATGCGTCATTCTGACATCAAACATTAATTAAACTATTTCTCATCCTCTAGTTTGATGTTTGTGAATTTGAGCCAAAACATGAGCAGCTGATTATCTATGAAGTTTGCTTAAAAGCATGTCTGCACCAATTATCAAAAACGATACTCATTAGTGACGCATAAAAAGGATGAAATGTTTGTAAAAACATGCGTGGGCTCATTACCAACTGCAACATGGAGCACTAAATACACAATGAGTGGGAAGCCAAACATTTTCACCCATTATAAACAATGTTTGGGGGGGATCTGATCTCTGAGCAGTTGTGACAACTGTCTGTTAAGAGCGAACAACCAAATTAAGGCTGCACGATGTTGGAAAAAATGCAATATTTTGTTTTTCTGTGATACATATTGCAATATGAAAATGACTTCAAATGACTTGAATAGCTCTATTTGGAAAGAATTAATCATTCTAGAATGACGGGTGATTTTGTAGAGGAGTGAATCTGAATAGAAAATTAAATTAAAAGCATTAGATAAATACAATAGAACAATCCATGTTTTTTCAGGTAAGTCAAAGGATTAAGTTACAGAAATTTAATAATCAAATATAAAATAACACTGCATAGTCTTCACTGTATGTGTTAAATAAAATTAATCTTTGTTAAAGTTACAAAAGTGATTTTCAGTGTGTTTTGTTGTTTGATTAACATTGATGATATAAGACAGCAGCAGGTTTATTAGGCTGCTGTCACTAAGACCTAATGCACAGATCTTATATAATTATATGCATCCATTTTCTCTCTCAATTGTATGCATTCACTTAAGACATAAGTGACTGTTTACAAGGACACTCGCAGAGATGGGAATTTTGACATAATTGTGTGTATGTGTCCTTTCAAGCACAAAAAGACGAGAAAGTAACAACCCGGTGTGTGGTGTGCTGTCTGCGCGGCTCAGTGCGTGCATAGAACACAGCGTGTGATTTCCGAATTGAGCGCTCTTCCATGTCTTCTTGTTCTCAAAAACTTTAAACTCGCAATGTTCAATGTTTCAACAAACTTTCACTCTATGATGATTAAACTTTGCAATAAATCCGCAAATCACATGCGTTCTGAACTATGGGGCCTGGTCTGTACTGATCACAGAACAACTATGATGTTGAAACCATAAATATTGTGCTGTCCTAGAACCAATAATGATAATTCAACATCTGAAGCATAAAAATTAAATGCATTCAATGTACATTACATTATATATACAGAACAATGGCAATACTTAACCAATCAGTAAAGGTTTTGTCTTTGCTGTTCAATCAGACTCTTCCATTAATCAAAAAATTATTAGCTCCAGCTTCTATTCGCTAGGAAGTCTAGATTATAGCAAACCAAATGGAAATGGGCCATAAACATGTCTGTCAAACTCAACATTTCTAAACACCACAAAATAGAGCACACTTAACTACATTATGTGTCTGAATACTAACTGAACTGACAGCAGGCACTGTAAGCTCTGTACACTTCTAGCTATACTTCCTGCCCTTTATTTTTTTAAATAGTAAGTGAAACTGTAGGTGTATTTTTTTATATTAAACATCTCATACAATAGTACATTGTGGTCACATAATGCATAAATCAGCGGCTACTGTTTGTTGCATGATCACACTGCATGCTGAATTCAGCAAGAGATTTCCCATCATTTCGGAAATGAAATGGGGAAAAAAAAAAAAAAAAAAAAAAAAAAATCACTTATTGTAAATAAAAATGTATTGCAATTGGCAGTCAAATGGCTGTGCTACAATACATGATCACGTTATCATTAAATCAAATGCTATTAAACCAGGGGTCTCAAACTCAAATTGGCTGGGGGCCGTTGCTGTGATTGACACCTCCTAGGAGGGCCATTTTAACATTCAAGCACAAGAAAGCGCAAAATTTCTGAAAAATTACTTTCCTTTGCATTATTTCTCATTCACTTCAAATTTCATTACTAAAATATTTTTGCCATACTTAAAAAAAAAAAAATGTAAACAACAGTGTCTCTATCATTGTTACATACAATATTAGTTTTTAACAGTTAGTGCAAATATTTTCCCTTACTTTATTTTAGCTTAAATAACATCAAAATCTTGCACCGAACAACACTGTACTGAACAAATGTAATCCCTGAATACATTTATACACTATTCTATTACTTGCCAGACACCTGGCAGCGCTTCTGCTCACACAGCTGAGCCACATTTGTCCAAGATGCCGTTTGAGCATCGGTAACGTTTATTGGTAGTAGTGTTGTCACGGTACCAAAATTCCAGTAGTCGGTACCAATACCAGTAAAAAGAAAATCTGTTTATTTAACTAGCCTATTTTTAAAAACATATTAAATATGATGGTAATCATCCATATAAATATTTGGAGCATGTATGTGTGTATATATACCTCAATGAAATAAATTTTGAAATATAAAAAATTAAATAGGCCTAAACAAATGCTCAAACATCCATTTTGAAACAGACATGCGTGTTTATTTTAGCTATTCTTTCAGTGAAACGACACACTACAGCCTGTAAAACTATGAAATGAATATCAGTAAATGGTAACCTAAATAATAATAACGTGAAGTATTTCCACTTTTTTATTTCCACACAAATGCGTCATATAGCCTACTGTTCTGCGCTTTGAGAGGGATGTGGGACACGAGCAGGAAAGAAACCATTTCTCTTTAATAATACCTCCATGTTATCTCCTGATGTTACAAGCAACTGTCACTTGTTGTAAAAGGTCTGAAGAACGAGTTTTATCTTCAGACATTCAGGCTATGTTTGATTTTGCGCTGCCAGAGAAAGCGAAACTAACCACCGGTGTGTGAAACGCGCTATACAAATAAACTTGACGCGCCTTATAAAGTCTAATAACAAGCACAAACTGTGTTAAATAGAAATTGACGTGCAAGCAAAAAGGATTCTGTCTTACGGTGTTTTTTCTACTTTACCACAGTAAAGAATGCGAATATAATAGGCCTAAAAGCGAACGAAAGGAAGAAACTTTTATAATTCCCTGCGTGAGTGAAGATTTGGGAAAAGAAACAGATTTCATGTTCAGTGGAATAACTAATGGAATATTGTTAAATTCTCTGATAATCGGGTGACCAGAACGTGATTCACAAAACAGAATACAAATTCGACAAAGCTTAAATGTATGACGCACCTCTCTCATTCGGCCTGAACTGAAATGTTTCCATGGCTGCGATGTCACATTTAATTGCTAACCTATTAGCCTATTTCTTCTATAAACAAAGCTTTGTGCTTCACTCGTGTCATATTCACGTAAAATACAGGCACAGCCCTATCAGTGGGTACCGAATATACCCGGATTCTCGGTACTACCGGTACTATAGAATTGCTGGTATTGTCACATTTTCAAAATTTCAGTACCGGTACTTTTGACAACACTAATTGGTAGCATCGATGCTCGCGACTTGCGTGAGTGCTTTTACTGTAATTTGGCCAAGCGTGCTCATAATAGAAGCGACGCGCATAAAAAAAAACAAACAAACATCTCAACTTTTCAGAATGCCGCAAGCGCACCACAGGTCATGTGACAAGGACCAACCGATGAGCTTCAGCCTTTCCGTAACAACATCGAAAGCTCAGCCAAACAGCTGATCATAGCTGTACAGGGCGGGTTTTTAATGGCCGTAAATGGCCTGCAGGCCGGCAGTTTGTGACCACTGTATTAAACCATTCAAGTGAGATAAGAAAAGATAAGAACTCAAATCTACTTGCACACTGTCTGTGAAGAGCCTCTCTGTGAACAAATGCCCGAAATGCACACACAGAATGCCACTTCAGCATGGAGTTCTCTTTCGTGCTTGAACGGACAAAACTACAAAATTATGTCAAAATTCCAGTTGTCAAGTATACTCGTAAGCACAGTCTTAAATGAGTTAAAAAGCAATTTCATGCTTAATTTGTGTTAAATTATTTTAACGCGTTAAGAATTTTGAATTAATCGCATGCGTTATATATGTATGTATATACTGCTGCAATTTTATTAATATACTATAACTATTGTCTGTGTTATATCTGTTGTAGATCTATCATACAGACTTTTACCTGGCCTCACCATCAGCACACTACTAAAGTATCCACCACTTACACATACAGAGTTAAAGAACATCAGGTTCTCAAGCTCAAGGTACTAAGTGCACTAGTGCAGTTTAATCAGTACACTGGTAATGTGTGATTGGTTCAAGGAAAAGTGGAATGAACATGTGGTACGTCTTGTTGACTATGACTCATAAACGACATTACAGGTGAGCCAGCAGGGTTAACTAGTCGTTCAACAACCGAGCCGCAGCTCTCAAATAACAAAGGTGCAACCTCTCAGATGTTGCATTACCGTGCCATGCTAAAGAGGCTTCTTTGAGAAAATAAGCACTGCTACTACAGCCAAAGCAGCACTTTTGCACAGATTCAGACAACAGACGTCAAAACGCCTGCTGTGAGCAATGTTCCTGTTAAAGGAACGTTTTAATAGTTAGCAGTAGAAACTGTAGGATGTTGTGAACTAGATGTTTCACACCCAAATTCTCTTTACATTTACAAACAGGATACACAATGAAGCTAGGGGTGGGAATCTTTAGGTACCATTCCAAAATGATTCTTGATCTACTTAATCTTAAAATCTTTTTTTTATTATTATTATTTAATTGCATGTGTAATAAGTACCTTTTTTTTTTTTTTTTTTTTTTAAATAATTACAAATTAAAATAAATTAAAACAATTGTATTTTAAGAATTTTAAATATAGCCTCAAAACAAAAACTAGTAAATAATAAAGAGGAACAAAAACATTACAAGCAATAAACAAAGAGTGCTTTCAGTATTTAAGAGTATCTGAATGTTTTCCATTCAAGAGCTTTGAGTGATTTTTCTCTTTCTCAGCTTTACTGTTGTTTATTACTGATGACATCATAGACAGCAGGAGCTCTAATAAGCTGCATTCACACTAATGCACAGATCTCTTTTTGAAATACAAGATGTTTTTGTCCTGTCTGTTTAATCCCTTAAGACATAACTATTTACATTATTTTGGCGTCATAAATAATGTAATTGTAATTCACTTCAACTTTTCCGCACTTTATGAAAGATTATAACTTTTCCGCACTTTATGAAATATTATTTTATGGAAGGTTCGAGTGGTGTGTGTGAGGAATTGGAAACAAGCAGAATACGGATGTTGCTAAAGCACACTCAGCGTCTGTGGTTGCAATCTAAGCTCAGAATTGATTCTGAAATTCTCAGAATGGATCCAGAATCGGAGAGAGAATCACGATGCATCAATCCATTGATTTTTTTCTCCAACCCGTAATTGAAGCCCATCATTTAGCATTCAGGTTTTACCAAAATGCCATAAAGGACTGTGTTTAGCATACATGTACAAGAAATGTGCCTGGTCTGGTAGACATGACACAGCCTAATTATATAAGCTACTTGAATACTGACTAGTCAATTATGAACATTTGTAGTTTTGCACATCCCTAATAATGATGTACATAAAATAAACGCTACTATAAAGCTCCACTGTTATCTGGTAACACACCACAGTTAATTAGCTTATATACAATGTATGTATCTATTAAAACAATAATCAGACTCCTCAATAGAGACAACCTTGTTACAGGGTCTTCATCTGAGCCTTGATGTTACAAATCAGTAAAAAATACAGAGATGATGTTAGTATAAATGTGGGGGACAGAGAGAGGATTTCATTTCACACCACAGATGTGTGTGCTGATCAAGGGAGCATTTAGACCAGACACACTCTGGTGATCAGATATGAACCAGCTTGATCAAACCCCTAAAGGAGGAATCAGACACTCTATTTAGAAATATGTACGTCTGTGATGCACCAAACACCTGCTGGTGTGACATCAAACACGCTCTGATCTGAAAAAGCAATCACTCACAGCCTATGAGAAAAAGAAACCTTGAACCACCAATGATGAGCTAGCACAACACTGTTTCAGTCACTGACGCACAAGCAGAACAACCAGACAAATGTGTTTGTATATACATCAATTTCAATTACAAAAATAAATCAAATATTATAATAAAGTATTTAAATATTTTATACATGTCAGGCACAAACAGAGCAACCACATCAACAATACGTCACGTAACAACGTTACATTTACCTAAGGAAAGCCATTCAATGACCATAAACTCGATAGTTAACCCGGAAAATGAACTCTATAAAGGAGCATTTTTCAATATATATGCACTATATTACAATTAATTTAAATAAAGTCCCTTGAACTTGCATACAAACATACATTTTGAGGTAATCATTCCTCATAATTCTGTTTTATCAAGTTAGGAGCTATAAAGTGAGATTTTAAACTACACTAGCGCACAGATCTGACAAACCATTCACGTGACCGGAGGTGTCCGTTTCTGTGATTATCCCTTCACGTGCCATAAGGTTGCCTAATGCAGATAAAAAAAAAGGCTAGATTATTTGATTAAAGAATGTATTTTACAAAGGAACAATAAACAGTTAATTGGTTTAAAGACACTGAACTCCTATGAACTAGTATAGACACGCATATTTCATTAGATTGAAAAACAAACTCAATTATTCTGTTAAGTTTCTCAAGCAGCCAGCAAAACATAACCACATGTGGCTGTGAGGGTACAACAGCTTAGGGAACGCTGGCCAACATGAGCATATACTGCGTCCAGCCACCTTCGTATGTTTGTGGCGAGATTAAAAAAAAAAAAGAAGTTGCGCTGAAGACTATGACTAGTAAATGCGTGAGAAGTGCATGTGTTTCGTAGTTAGAGAACCATGCTCATGTTTGTCGATGTGTTGCAAAACTGAAATTTTGTGCCCCCTTTGATCAAGACTACAAATATGTACTCATAGTGACGTTCCCAAAAAGCACAAGGACACATTTCAGCAGAGGGGTATGATGTTCATCCAGTATTTCAGACACAGCAAGAGGATCTCCTCTTGAAAACAGTTCCTGATGGAGTCGGGTCCAAACAGCTAAGCTCTGGGCTGAATCAGAGCCAGCGTAGTGATCAAAAGCCAAAGCTGGACGAGAGCAGAGACTCAGTGTTTCCTCCCTAGCACAGTTCAGCAACTCAGGAATTTGTATTGTGGTCCTTAGACAATGTTCAAAAATAATAAGATTATCTGCAGTGCATTAGTGCTGCTTCCCGATCAAACACGCACACACAAAACTCATCCTGGGACTAAAGTCTTTCCACAGGTTTAGGATTAAATGCTTTAAACATGTTTAGGATTACAAATCAACTTCAAGACCAACACAGCACAAACTGCTGACATAAGATATTATTAACTAAGGAGACCAAGCAGAGTTACTGAAAATTTGACTTCAGCACAAAAGGTCAAAAGCTCAAAAGAACTGCTCTGTGTTTCTGTCTGATTTTGTCCATAAAGTCAAAGGGGTCCAAAACAACAACAACATTCTTCCATATATCTTCTTATATGTTTTGCAGAAGAAAGTCTTACAGGTTTAGAAGTCTTACAGGATTACCGTTTCAGTTTTTCTTTAAATTAATTTGTTTTGGCTTGACGTTTATTTAGCTGCTTTTTTTTCTTGTTCTGAATACCATTAAATTTAAAGGATTTATTGGTTTATACATTACACTTTATTTAGGCCTACCGGTATTTTACATTAATGTAATAAAATGCAACTTATAGGCGACTTATCTGTTTTTTCTCCCTCTCCAAAGCTCAATTTTATATGTGTAGAATATTTTTTTTTAACCATGCAGCAGACATTTCAAATATCTTGAAAAAATTACTTTAAAAATGACAAATTACTTAGAACTGTTTAACCGATAGTAAATGTCATGTGGCAACACATCTGTAATTTTGACCAATAAATTTACATTGCTTTTTCAGTTCTTCAAGACAATAATAATAATAATAATAAAACTTTAAAAAGATTACACTTAAAGTGCATCTGAATATTTTAGAGCTAAGCAAAATGTATATTAATTATAAAAAAAAAAAATCAACACTGCAATTCATAAGTGTGGGGTCAGAACGATTTTTTTTTTTTGAAGAAAAAAAAAAAAAAAAACTTATTTAGCAAAGATTCATTAAATTGATCAAAAGCAACAGTAAATACAGTAAAATTAATATTATAAAAAATTCTATTTCAAATAAATGCTATTCTTTTAAACATTCTATTCGATCTTGAAAAATGTATTACTGTTTCTACAAAAATATTAAGCAGCACAACTGTTTAACATAAATATTTCTTGAGCTGCAAATCATAATATATGAATGATTTCTGAAGGATCATGTGACACTGAAGACTAAAGTAATGATGAAGCTGAAATTTTAAAATATATAAAAATAAAGAACAGTTTTATTTATATATATATATATATATATATATATATATATATATATATATATATAAAAAACTGCTTTTTGCATTTTAAAAAATCTAAAATCAAAAACTTAAACAGTAGTGTATATATTTTATACGTTTAGAACTTTTTCCTTGTTTAAACCCCTGATTAAGTCACCACAAAGAAAATAATGTACAATCACAATGTGCCACTGAGATACTGAAACTAGCTTGCGTTGTATGTGATGCTATGAGTGACAATAACCTGCCATGTTTGTCACACAAATGTGGGAACACAGCCAAGTAACCAATTTTTCACAGAAATATATATATTTTAATAAAAATAATGCCACATTCTCCATGACCAGTAAGAAAAATTATTGGCCATTTAATTGCCAACTAGTAGGTGATGCAGAAAAGAAATTTTGAACCCCGACTTGGCAAAGTTCTTACTGAAAAAAAAGGCTTAATTTAGAGTTTGTCTCAATTATTTTCTCTTTTTAATCCCTTCTAAGTATCTATTATTCAGAGATCTGCTTGCACTCAGGGCATTAGTGGCTGTATCTGTCCAACAGATGCCTGACACGTTAATACAAGAACGTTTTATGGCTCCGGCTCTGAAGAAAAATAAGCAAGGCCAAATTGTAAAAAGCTGATTGCTGATGTACTGCCACATCTATAAACTTCTTGCTTGGCTCCATACATATATTGGCCCTACAAGCCATAAATGAGTATCATTATTTGTGCTGTTGCTTCTAGAAGGTTCTGGCACTGTTAATTTGACCACCCGGGAATAAGTGATAGAGCAATGAGGACTTTAGCTTTAGCAATAATCTCTTAACTGCCAAACAATGTGCAGTAAAACTTTATCCGATTGGTGGAGAGTGGGGAAATTGACAAAGCAGTCTATGATGTCACAATAGTGATGACTCATGCTAATAAACTGCCAAGCATGTGCAACATAACATTCATTAGGCTTGATCCACACCAGCACAAAGCTACAGACAAACCCTTGGGAAAGGGTATGTGACCTGAACCACAGCTATGATGACTTGCATATTTCATTACAGAACAAAAACAGGCCTAAGAAAGACGCAACACATTGAACGGTTTTATTCAATCACTGTGCCACACACATTTACAGGGGCACACAAACATACACACCCTTCACAGAGGAGCCTTTTCATTATGGGCCAGGCACTGCAGGCGCTGCCAGGTACAGATGATAGTGAGCCATACAGAGAGAAAGAGGGAAAGAAACCTCCGCCTAGGTATAACGCTACCTTATCAGGAAAAAAAAAAAAAAAAAAAAAAGAAAAAAAAAGCTTAAAGATCTCATAAAATAAATATTGGAGTATCGTGGAAAACATTTCAACAGAAAACATTTCCACAGAAAACATTCTACCACATTTTTGACATCAACGGATCACAAAACGCACGGTTTGGATCATATCACGGTTATAAAGTCATGGATCGGATCATTTTTCGGATCAGCACAAAAAAAAAAAAGATTACTTAGCCCACTTTAACTACTCCAATACCAGAAGAAACTACTAACCTAACTAATACATTATTAAAGGCAAGTGAACAGACTGTAAAAAGAACAAATACTGTACACCAATTACAAGCATAGATAAAAACAACAAAGTTACAAATAAGTATAACTGTAGTATTAATTTTCGTGTACAGAAATGTAAAAATTTAATGTAAGATGACACTGTTCACTGTATAAATTTAATATAGATTAATCTTTGATAAAGCTGTGTTATGTTGTTTGATTTACATGACAGACAACAGCAGGTATTTATAGGTTGCTGTCACTTTAAGAGCAAGACCCCATGCACGCACACATCCGATAGATACATATCCGAATTCTCACCTCGTTCAATTAAGACATAACCGAATGTGTTTATGAGAATACTTGCCGAGAGGGGTATTTTGACTGACATAATGCGTGTATGTGTCCATCCAAGTGCATCGAGGACGCGAAAGAGAAATCAATTTGGAGTTCACAAGCTATCTGAAACGCGCCTCTCTCTCTCTCTCTGTGCGCGAGCCTTGTATGTATGTGCATCTGTGCGCACCGATAACAGCGCTGCGTGCGATTCCGAATTAAATCCTCTTTTGCCTCTTCTAGCACTGGAATGGATTTATATTTAATGTGTAAACTAGCAAGACAAAACACTAGTTTTATACTCTATATTTAAAAGCTTTTTAAATCTACATCTGCTATGGTTTAAAAAGAAAAACTATACACATGTAGCTATAGACAACAAATCCTGTAAACGGTAGCCTAGCCTATTCAGAACAGAACCATAACGAAAAATAAAATAGAGTCGACTACCTCTCCAATTCGAACCAAATCCAAATGTTTCCATATTCTAAACTATTATTTATTATGTAAATTATAGGCTTTGTACTTCACTCGCGTTCCAACAATACATCCTTCACATTTGTGCTTTAAGTGAGTCGATAGTATAGCGCTGAATGCTACAGATTGTACAGACTAGCCTATATAAACATTGAGCAGTGTAACTTTGACTGACTGTATTTTATTTTGATAATAAACAGGCTGCTTTGTCAAGTTAGAAATGCAAGAACTGATAGGCTATGTTGTGTATGTGTGCAAGGCGCCTGCGCGATTTTTCCATTCAAGCGCTACAGGTGCGTGACATGTGAATACTCATATTCTGATGTTTTATATGCTGTATTTGCGCATGTATAAAACTAAAACCTTGAAAATAACATTTTGGTATTTTTAATGGGTCACACCGAAATGAACATCCCTAATTTTAATCCAGTTTCAGCCCTCCTTTCTCACTCTTCCAGCTGCTGCGCTGAAGGCGCGCTGGAACACTAAACATAAGGACGCGTGCACGCAGCCTCCGAAATGAGACGCAGCTATGGTCTCATCATGTTTCCGCCAGCACAGCACTATATCTATGCATATGTGTGTTTTACCATCATCAGCTTCTCATGTTTTATATTAATTAATGGATGTCCAAAGTATTAAAAGGAGGAGAAGCCTAAAACAGGCCCGAGGCCCGGCCCGCCTCTGAGTTATGATGTGAAAATTGGCCCGAAGCCTGGCCCATGGGCTGTAAATTAAGTCGGGGCCCGTCGGGCTCAGGCAGAAATGCAAAACAAAACAAAACAAAACAAAAAAAATTAAAATGATGCAGGTCAGGTTTAGGCAAGAAGTGATTTGGGTCGATTCATGTTGTTTACAGATCTTAGGACCTAAGAAGACCTCTAATTCATATAATAATAACTAAAAAATATGCTGTTATTATTTTCAATAATAGTAACAATTATTCATTATTGTTTGTTTATTATTATTATTACTACTACTACCACAACTACTATCTAATAATAATAATAATAATAATTATTATTAGGGATGTCAATTTACATAAATTCCCATAACTGATCGTTGTTTAATGATCAGTTAACTGATTAATCATCAACCTTAACCTCTTAAATCTGAAGCAAGTTATCATGTTACTTAAACACTTGCTTAACCAACACAAAATGGTGTTGTTTTAAAGTTTACAAGGTTGGCTCTACAGTGAACGTAGGGAATATGATCATCACTTTACAAGTGTTTATAAATTTGTTGACATATTAGAAGTCCTTTATTTTCATAGCATGTAAAATCTTCACACATAACAGATGAGACCTTTTCAACAATATATAACAAGTCTAACAACCAGAATACAAGTTTTTTTTTTTTTTTTCTCGGGTACAGACCAAGTATTTGTATGAAAATGCGCCGCCAACGCACATGTAAACAGTATACACATGATGCTTTGCGCCTTGTTTTTGTTTGTAACTTTGTGAAATATTAGTAAAACACAGTAGATCACGTATCTTTATTTAGAGCAGGTGGTCTCGAGCAAGCCCAAACACAACATAAGACAATGCATAGATCACAGAGTGACATGACATGCTGCTTGGCTAAAGCTATAGAACTTCTGGGATCCGATTGGGTCATGAGTGGGTTGGGATGATGTTTAGAGACCAATCAGTGGCAGTTGATTAATTGTTAGCATCCCTAATAATAATAATAAACAAGCCCTTCAGCATGTCCTCAAAGTTCTTTTTTCAAAAGAAAATGTCAATGCAGGGTGGGAAATTTGTCAAAAGATTTCATGGGATCATTAAAAATGATTCAAAAAGCAGCACAGGCTCAATTTAACCACACTTCCCCTCCACAAACTACCAAGCATCAATTTTTCAGTACAGCAGACTTTCATACTAAGTGCAGGGTAGTACTAACACACTTCCGACTGCAACATAAAAAAACGGCAGCTCTGAAAGGTTGTGGACATGAGCTCAGAATGAGCGCCAGACGGCCAAAGCATGGAAGACATCTAAAGGTGAAAAGCAAAAAACAAAACCACACACCTTTACATGGTTTCCATGGAGATACTCTGCCATCACCAATAAGACACAAGAGATGGTGGGCTGCTGTATCCCGCAGTCCAAAGGGCAACAGGGCGGATGGAAAATGCTGCTGGCAGTTTCAAAGCAGAGCTGATGTTTAAAGGGATGCCCTTAAATATTCATCTGAGAGCTGATTTACCGTTTCTACACTAATGGTTAAGATGCATACTCAAGCAGAGAAAACTGGTGCTTGAGCAGTGGGTAAGAGCAAATTAAATCATTTGCAATTAGCTTTGGGGTAGAAGTTAGGATGGAGGAGAGATCCAGAATATACATGCAATAAGAGTGTAATAGACCATAGAAAAGCTGCAGAAACTAGGAAGAATGGGTATTTTAGCTTTTTACTCAGCCTCATGTCATTTCTATGGACGCTTGTTTATGCCACTAAATACAAAAAAAATACAAAAGGTAATTGCAACTTTTTATCTCATAAGTCTGACTTTTGCCTGCAATTGTAATTTGCATCTCACAATTCTGACTTTTTTCTCAGAATTGAGAGATACTTTTTTAAACTTTTTTTTTTTCCTAGTGCTGGACGAAAATCAGAACCTCTAACGACGTAATTTTCCCATGTCGGTTATTTAGTTTTTTTAATCCTGTTAATCCTTTCCCCTTAAAACAAACTACCGCATGTGTAGCCACATGACTTGCATCTTCGCTAAACTTTGTTGTATTTGTTTCAAGGTTTGCCAGTTTGGACATTCAAACAATTTCAGACAATTGGATGTATTCTATTTCGAGCTACAGCTGCACTGTGGCACAAACACTCATATAAACAGTAGCTGCGCAAAACATGAAGATCGCGCACACAGAGAGGAACGCAGAAACTAGTTGTCAGCGTTGTCCTGTGATTTATCACTAAAGTAGCTTAGAAACTCAAAACTTATTATAGCATATATTTTTCTACTTTTGAAGGAGCTATTTACAACCCACAGCTTCAAAATTAATAGAGAGATGGTATGACTAATTCACACACGCAATCACTCGTACTGGTACTGTACTAATTTATCTTAATCTGTAAGAAATGTTACGAACCATAGATAAAATAACTGCTGATAGTGAGCTATGTCATGTCAGATCACTCTTTCAATAGGAAAAAATATCCCACCTTTAATAGTCAATCATATTTACAGTACAAACCTTGTTAGTGAACTATGAGGGCAAAAAAAAAAAGTTCATTAATCGTAATCAAGGTAAAATGTTCAATTAAACAAGGTTTTGATTTTAGGCCATAATCGTCCAGCCCTAATTCCCCCCCCCCCCACAGATCAGACTGATCTGATTCTTGAGTTCAACTGACTCACAGATCCAGTCACAGCAATTGACAGTCATTGGAGAGGAAAGTATTTAGTGCATAACGACTTAGTCGTAAATATTATGGCCTGTTCATCACACAAAGCTATCATAGCTTCAAAAGACATGGAAGACAGCCTTAATACAAGTGAAATGGACTACCTTCATGATACTTTAGCAAGCTTGATAGCTCTGGCCCCCCATTCATTTCTCCTTTTGTGTTCCAAAGAAAGAAAATCATACAGGCTTGGAACAACATAAGGGTGTGTAAGTGACCTGTGTAAGTTGGGTGAACCAATCCTACATTATAGCTCTAACATCTTGTTACAGATTCAAGTCTGTGTATAAACAAGACCTCTGCATTTAATAATAAAAAACAGGTTTACATTTTACTCATGTAGATAAAGGACAACACTGAAGCTGAACAGAGCTGCCTCATAGTGACAGCCCTGAGAGTAGAGGGAACAGTGCACAGCTGGGTCTGCCCTTTAAAAATCAGTGAATCTTTCTTTGCTGTTGGCTTCAGGCTACTACAAACACAAACACATTCTCAATCAATCAAGACCTGATGAGATCCTCAACATATCTTGAATCCATCCAGTTTGTGTCTATAGTGAATATTTTTGAACAAACACACATTTGCCCTGCAGTTTTAGGCCCACGACACATGACAAGCGAGAAACATTGTCTGTGTTTTGCAGTCTGAGAGTTTGTTGTTTTCTCATACTGTGTGTGTGTACCGGAAACCTCAGTGCCACAATTTAAGATCTCTCATTTCCTGTATTCACTAACGTGGGCTGCTCTGCACAAACCTAAAATGGTAGATGACAACATCAATCATACTACGCCACTCATGGTTTGGTAAAATGGGATTTGAGTTTGTAAAGTCCATGGAACAGAACAGAACAATAGAATATCAAAATAAGAACTATACTGTGACATTTAGTCCATGTCCGTATGCTTTGAGGTCTGATAACATTTTCTTTCTCTACAAGAGCAAAAAATACTGATATAACACCAAATATTGAAAAATGCATGTCTAATAAAATATTCTTTAGAAGGAGAAAGTTGCCTCCCTGTAGTACTATCTGCCTGACTGTGCAACAGCAGTACTTCACATTTGTTCATGCACACACATGTATTAACAAGCACACACAGAACAGGTGCAGCCATATGACTGTGGACAGGATGCAGAGTCAAACTATTTTCCTGGCAGTGCTTGTATTTCAAGCAGCATTAATGTGATTTTAATGTGTGTGAAGAAGAAAAAGGAGAGAGAAGAGGAGAGAGGGCAAAAAGAAAAGATCAAGCAGAACAACACAGAAAAAGTAGCACAAAAGATTTCATTGGGGGTGTTGAAAAGGAAAAAATGACAAACAGAAAGTGCCAAGAAAGCAGATCCATGTGAAATTGCTTCTGTGATGCAAATCAACTAACGTGGGTTTTATTGCTCATCATAATTGATTGATTCTCATGACAGATGTTCCAGAAACTGAGCAAAGTTGTTAGGTCTGTTTAATGAACATACTGATCTCCGAGAGGGCTGAGTATTTTAGTACAGTTTGTTCAGTCCATATTAGCGGAGGAATACAGACGTTCAACTGAACCCAATTCCATGAAAATCTTCTTGAGATCTAGAGTACAGTTCTTCTGTCATCATTTATTCACTCCCATTCAGTCATTCATGTTAAACCTGTATGATTTATTTCCCTCTGCAAAACACAAAAGATAATACTTTCAAAATGTTTGTGGTTTTTTGTCCATATGATGAAAGTCAACGGGGTCCTTCTTCACAGAAGATAGATATTCATACAAGTTTACTTAATGTATTTAATTGCATTAAAGGCAAGTTACTAAAAAGTTAAATGACAGGATCAGATATTTCTCTTTGAGTACATTAAAAAGCCATCTGTGCAGAATGAAACCACAGCTAAACTATTTTACTACTTTCACACAGGACTTGCAGCCTGTGGGCAATGAGTCTGGAGCATTATTATGGTGTACCAGACTGATTAAAGAGACGTGTCTCTGACTCGCCAAATCTATTCATAATGGCCTTGTTCTGTCATTTCATCTAGCAAAGACAGAAAGACACAAAACTTGAAACTAAAGAGAAAGTATCAGAAAGTAAACATCAAAATTTCAAGTCTGACAGAAGAACACGTTTTAATTAGTAAGACGACTTACATGAAAGAAAAAAAAAAAGAAAAAAAGAAAAAAACATGGAAGTGAATATGGAAAACGGTGAAAAACTGTTAGAGAGGGGACCAAAAAAAAAAAACACTTGTCAAGCCGGCTGTGTGACCTCAAAGGTTGACTGGTAAAACCAGAAATGCTGACAGGGAGGCCTTGATAATAGTAAATGAAAAGGTGCTTTTCGAGATAGTTTGAAGGCATTAAGCGAATAAAGAGTGTCAAGTTATCAAATAAAGAATATAGCTCTAATTTCTGATTTTCATTTACAAAAGGAAGCAAAGTCTAGACAGAGCAGGTAAGTTTTTAACATTACCTTGAACAGACACATAACCCAGGAAAGACATAAATGGAAACAGTGTTAAACACTATATTATGGTTGGTTTTAGTGGTTGACCGTTATTGATTTTTTTTTTTTTAAAGCAGAGGCTGATAGCTTTGAGAGAAGGGTGCCCAATTACCTATATATATATATCGCGTCTAAAACGCGTGGAAATTGCAGCCACGTCGCTTTCTCCTTGTTTCCAAAGCGCTTGCGCTCCCGTGGCGTCTGTCATTGCTATGCAACCATGAACTGCACTCTCCGTGACGAGGAATGTTTTTGACATGAAAAAAAAAACCCGCCCTGTACAGCTATGATCAGCTGTTCGGCTGAGCTTTCGATGTTTTGTTACGGAAAGGCCGACTTTCACTTTCAAATTAATGGCAAATGCTTGAATGGTGGGTTACTCTTACTGAAAAACACTCGACAAAACTGACATTTTGGCATTATTTGTGTGTGTTATGGTTTGTTAAGAGCAGAAGAGAACTCGTTCCTTGCGCGCGATGGGTGTGTGTGTGTGTGTGTGTGTGTGTCACACAGGCAGGACATTCACAGACAGCGCGTTCTCTTTTGCCTTGTCACGCTTGAATGGTTTAAAAGCATTAGCATGAATAAGAGCTTGATCATATAACGCAGAAAACGGATACTACGTTAACTGCATTAAGGCCGTGTGTCCACCAAAGCGTATTTTGCAGCGGCCAGCGTACTTTTCCAATTGTTTTCAATGGGAGCGCTGCGTTTTTTTAAACGCCAGGAGCGTAACGAGGCGCTGAGCGTCTTTTTCACGCTCAAGCGCTGAGAGCTCGCCGTTTTTACTGGTCGCCTCGAGTTGAAGAATGTTCGACTTTGAGTAAAACGCTGCGCTCATCACTGTAAATTTTTAGCCAGCCGTCCAATCAGAGTGGAGGAGGGGCGGGACAAATACAACACCGGCCAACTGTCACAACATTCTTGCTGTACAACAACATCAACAAGCAGAGAACGGAACAATATGGATGAGAAATTAATATTGCTGGTCTCCGAACATACATAGCAAGTATTCCACATTGTGTCGACATTTTTAGTCTGAAACAAATTACCTGCAAAATCAGTTATAAGTAACAGTTCCGCGGATATTCTGTGTCATAGCAACAAAGCGTCTCAACTGAAAAAAACCGCTGCGCAGCTGAAGCGCTCACAGATAGGCGTTTTAAGCAGAGCGCCTAGCGTTTTCAGCTGGCTAAAAACGCTTTGGTGGACACACGGCCTTAATGCAAATATTTTTAACGATCATTTTAAAAATCATCTGAACTTGATGATAAAAATTAAAAAGAGTTTGATCAAAAAAAAAAAAAAATATTAACCAATATTTACAAACTCTAATTTCATTTAAAAAAAAATGTATGACCTTCTTCCATGAAGCACAAAGGAGAATGTTTGAAGATAATCCTGGCTGTTCATTTCAATATAATTAAAATGAACAAGAAATGGAGATGTTAAACACTAAAATGACAAACAGCATCACCAAAGTGAATAGACAAAAATGTAATTGATTCGATTGACCCTAGCTCTCTTGGTGTGTTCATGCCCAATCAGTAAAATAATCTTTTCAATTAATAAATTCATGTAGTTCACAAAACCTGCCTGAATGATTCATGACTACATCCCTTTTCAAAACTGCAGTATTCAAAATTGCTCCTTTTGTGGTCCACAGAATTTTGGAATGATAAAAGGTGGGTAACAGTCTTGAGGAGTCTTTACAGGTACAAACGTCTGATGTTCGACTTGTTCAATGGCTCCTTTTCATTCAAACCGGTTCTAGCTAACAGGATTACAGCCCAGAAACAATGAATGCCGCCAGCTGGTGTGTGCGAGTGCGTGAAAGCTAATTGTTAGCCTATGGTACCAGAAGGAAACTAGCAAGACGGAGAAACGTGGTTGCACTTGTGTGTTCATAATGGATGTTGGGACTGGTCTTCATGGAAACATGGTTATTTAGTGGAGTTTCATTCCAGGAGGAACATGGATGCATGCAAACACTGTATATGGACCACCTTTGGCAATTCAGGTTAATTATTAGCAGTGTTTGAGCACTCTTAAACCGTATGAGAACGGTATTAAATAATACCTACAAAAAGGTAACATCAACAACTTAAAATCCCAATAACTCTACCTAGCTGAATCCAATACAACAATAATGGAAAATCAAATGGGATGCATTTTCCTTCTAGTGACTTCTGAGGAAATCAACCCTGTTTACTACCAATGAACCAAAAATGAACACAGATGACTCACTGGGTACTGCAGATTTGCTTTGGATTGCTCTCAAGTGACACCTCAGCTCATCAAGACACTGGCTTTAATGGCTGATTAAGCAGCAAGACAAATCAACTACCTATTAACAAAAAGACCTTGCATGCAGTTACAACATGTGGTCATGTGGTACTCAATCCCACAAAGGAATCTGTTGCATTATCAACAAAAGACTACAACCCCATTTAAAAAAAAGTACCTATGGATGAGTGGAAGGCAAACAGTGAAGTTCAAAAAAAGATAAATAAATAAAAAAGTAAGTTACAGTCCTATGTCAATGTGCTTGTCACTATGCTCGTCGTATAATCTGCAAGTAAGCCTATTTGTCCTTGCGCAATAGTCATGTGACTGACTCCACTGAATGTAGGTTATCCCCTCATGGAGCAGCCTTAGTCTGTAAAAAAAAAAAAAAAAAAAAGCCAAACCATTTCTGACTCACTGGGCTATTGAGACCCTATACAACTTCAATGATGCAGCCAAAGAAACCAATTGAAGGATTGTTGTGAAAGTGGTATTTAATCGCAGCTATACATCTTTTATGTGCCAATGCTTTTATCAATGATCTAGATCTGCCTCATAAAGAAGATTACTTTCCTCATGTCTGGAATATTTACTGGGTTTGAGAACAAGGCATTGGGAAAATAAGTAAATACTGGGAAGATGGTACAAAAAAACCCCAACCTAAAACAAATAAATATAAAATAAACACCAAAAGGAAGTAAAAGTTAAACAGCGCCTTATCTTTGCCCTCCACTTGTCTAATATGTTTTTACCCAGAAGTTGGGATGGGTGAATACAGGCCCAATAACTGAATGACAAAATGTGCTTACAGATTTAAGGAAGTGACTCACTGCCTCTCAAGAAAATCCTTTGCCATTTGAGTGTATTAAACAAGGCTCAGCCCTTGGGAAGGGACTGACTAGGCTAGCTGTGTGTAAGGGAGAGTGTGGGGCATGTGTCCTTGTATAACCAGGACAGTAATGATATTCAAGAGATGAACACATACCTTCATTATCAAGAAAATTCCTCTGTAACAAAAGCAATCAATGTGATCTTGAACTGAAAGAACAAATCTACACTTACAAATGCACAGACATGTACAACAGCCACTCACTGAATTTACAATCGGTCAATAACATCTGCACATCATGGTTCGTTACCGTGTGCGAATGCAATGGTTTTATGAAACAGCATCACCCAGCCTGCATCAGCACTTATCCTACATTACTCCATCTTCAAACCATCTGGATTCACATTATCGAATGAATCAAGGTTGGTACTCACAGAGGAATGTGGCGTTGCTCGATGTCGACCCGAGCCAATTCATCTTCCTCCACATCGGTTTCTCCTCCAGAGCTGCTTTCCGTGGCGTCAGAATCGAAAGCACATTCAGCAGATTGCAGGTTGGTGGTACAACTCAGGGACAGTCGTTCTAATTCGGCTGGCATGGATCCGCTCTTCAGGAAACGTCCCAGTCCGTCCCTCTCCTGAGGGGTGAGGGCGTCGTCGGCATAACGGCCCCTTGGCCGTCTGACATCCAGAGCACCCAGCGTGCTCTTGAGTAGTCCACCCAACTGTTGCTGCACGTGGCGCTCCACCTGCTTGGCCTGCACCACCTGCAGCCGTTTGCGTAGTCGCCGTAGCCGCGCCTCGATCTCCCCTTGTCTGCTCTGACTGTGCTGGGTGCGGTCGCTTAGCTCCGCCCCAAGGTCACCTAAGGGGTCTTGTTGGGTAGCGAGCGAGAGCTCTTCACTGCTTAGCGGCATACATTCTGCGATTTTGTCCTCTGTGAAAGGTGCAATGGAGGTTGGGGATGTTGCAGGAGGTTCTCCATTGCTGGGACAATTCTGGGACTCACCCGTTGACAGCTGGTGCTGCTCCGCACCGTCTCGAAGAGGACCATTAGTTGTCAATCCCCTGGTAGCAATTAAAATTTGAGTCTGATTTGACAAATCCTGCTCGACAGTATGTTGGCCACCATTAAAAGTCACTGCATTGTCTCGTTCAGTTGGTTTAGTCACTTTCTTTGTCACACCATTGACAGTGGCGCCTTGGACGGTGGGCGGCCCACATGGCCCACCTCCTCCACCGGCACTCATGATGCTCTTTAGCTGCTCTTCAGAGAGCTCTAAAGCCTGGTGCTTGCGTGGTATGAGGCTCGGCAGGATGCTGTGCGTCTTCAGTAGAACACCTTGCAGCTTGAGAGACTCATCTGAACAGTGATATGAGGTAACGAGGGGCTTGCAGGGGCCGGCCCCACGAGAGGGGCGCTCCTCCGGGGCCTTGCGCTTGACTGCGCCGTTACTGGACACGAGGATATGGTTGGTGGTACCACTTTCCTCCACGCCACTCGGGGAGAGGGTGGAGGAGGGTGGAGCCAGTTTGAAGCGTATGCGGTGAGTTTCGGCCGGCGCGTCGGTTAGAGCGGGCGCCATTGCAGCCATGCAGCGCTGGGAGGGGGCGGGCGAGGGGGCCTCTCCCGGTGCCGAGGCCAGCTCCACACCACCCACCCACCACTGTTCCAGGGGGCAGCCTGAGAAAAACATAGAAACATCACAAGTCAAATTTAGCAGTTTATCATGGACTGACTGAACATAAAGCAGACAAAAACAAACCACACTTCAAGTATCAAAAGGATGAAAACATGCAAGACACATTAGGCTAACAAACATTCTTGCTTACTGTTGCGTGTTTGTGCTATATGGAATGTTTAATTGTATTTTCAATGTAGTAATGAAATTAAACAGCAAGTGCAATCCATGATCTGCCTTTGAAGAAAGATCGTAGTATCGTGCTACAGTGCATACTCTATCAGTTGCAGTTCTGGCAGCCCCATCCCAACATACTGTACAACGCGGCTTATATTCACACCACGTTTAGCAACGCAGCGGAGGGTTACACTCACATAACACTGCGGTTTTTCGCCATCACAAAAGTATATTATTGGTATGCGTTTTAAATACTTGCCAGTTCAACTTTTTATCTGCATGCTGTTCTGACATAAGGTTTCTGAGCGTACACACACCGAAGCATGCGCACACTAAAAGCCTAAACTAAGTTCTTTCGTGTCTTATTGCACTGTCAAACACACATAAGGTTTACATAAACACAGTCATTTATATATTAAGTGAATATAAACAGTTCAAAAGCATGTCAGTATATTGCATCCATGCATTAGGTCTTAAAGTGACAGCAGCCTAATATACCTGCTGCTGTGTCATTAATGTCAATTAAAATACAAAGAGAAAAAAAAAAAAAAAAAAAAAAAAAAATATCACTCACTCCTCTAGACTGAATAACTTCTGTAGCTTTAATAATCAGTGTATATATAATTCATACAGTGAAGTCTATGTACTGTTTTCCTTTTACATTTGTTTATTCAATTACTTGTCTTATAATGGTCCTGTTACAGTAAATACACCAACTGTAACAGAAAATATTAATGCACATTTCATTTGTATCTTATATCGTTTTTCTCATATTATTTGTAATTTGCATCTCTTGTTTTTAATAAACAATAAAATAAGATGTTGGTCATATCGCCACCTCAACTTTGGCCTATATGGTCAGGGATGCAAACAGGCAAGGGAAAAAGGTGAGAACATTGCGTGGGGCGGGGACATGTTATTTAAGACAATACTGGCTGATTAGACAGCAATACTAAGCTGAACTGTTTGCCCTCTCTCTTCACCGTTCCCACATCTCAGATCTCACATACAAATATTACCCTTTATAAACATAGTTCTTTAAGTAAAGAGTAAAGGAAGCACTGTACAGTATTTTCTGAAAGAACCAGTTCTTTATTTACCCTTGTAAGTTCACAAGTACCCCCCCCCCCATAAAAACACTTTCTCATTGGATCTATACAAATCCCAAAGGTGACCTACTTTGATCTCAAAAAGGTGAGTTGTCACTGAAAGGTGAGAAGTTTGCATCTATGATGGTCTGTAATTATTTTTTCTTTTGTTACCTTTTAGGGCTAAATTTTTAAATAGACGAATTAGTTTGGCTGTATAGCTCAGTGACTTGCAAAAAAAAAAAAAAAAAAAAAAAAAGTGTGATAAGATCGTGGATCGCAATCCTGTAGGAAAAAATCATTGTGTGTTATTTTTGCCATATCACCCACCCCTACATGATCTTCTAACATTTACAGATGAAGAATATACCTGTCAAATATAAACTACGCACCAAGGTAAACCACATCTCAAACACATTAAACAGCACACGTTTACACGAGGATGCTCTGTGTCCTCTGCTATTTTTCTAGATGCGCTCGTAATATATTGATATATTGTATAAACTCAATATACTGCCCAGTCCTAACTGTGTGTGATATGATAAGATACATTTTGACGTACAACCCAATTACGAGTCATGACCCATTAGTTGAGGACCACTGCTTAATGGTTGACAATATCAATGTAGGTCAAACCTTAAGAGGAAAAAACAAACAGAGCCAGACACAAAGACAGAGTTTAATATGGAAGCCAACTAGATAGATGTGAGCATATTTTTAGAACAAGTTACAGTGAAACTCAGGCCTTCAGACTGTGACTTCAGTTCTGTGACGTCAGGCAATGTTTATTCGCATTATTCTCAAAACAACAGACTGTGACGTTTGAAGTGACTTTGCATGCAGGTAGTAGTTGACAGCACTAATAACTAAATCTGGAACATAAACCAATTCATTCTGTACTGTCAAAACACTTCAGGTGTAAAACATTCTTATTAAATCTAACAAGCTGATGTACCATGCCTTAACGGATTTGGTGAATATTTTGAGAGCAGAGACACAAAATTAATTCGCAAAGAGACTTAGGTTCTTAAGATAAAAAAACGGAGAGGGGTGACTCACACTAAAGCAACAGGGCTGAAAGCTGAAATGTCACCTTGTCTTATGAGATGGCCATTACAATAAATTACATGGGAAAAAAGGCAGCTAAACTGCCTCCATTCAAAATGAAAACAGCTACTTTGAATTTGAATAGATCATCAAAAAATGACATGCAGATTTTAAAATGAAACACTAGTTGGTATTTTCCATGCAGTTACAAGTAACTGAGCTTTCAAAAAGAATACACAAGAACCATAAAAGATTGAATGAATTATTCAGACTGGTGTAATAAAATGGAGCAATTAATTCTTTGATGATGAAAGCTGACAGAACAATTTTTGGATGAACTCTATTCCTCATAACCTGTTTGGTTAATGTCTAAGCTAGAGAAACATCTAATGGATGTGTAAAAACAAGAACCTGACTATTTTGAACAATGAAGATGACAGGAGAAATTGAGTCCTAATATTTCCACTTTACTTAATTTTGGCTGAAAAATTACAGAATAGCTGGAAAACCACATAATAAAAACTTTGTTGTTTACCTCTAGTGTGTGGAAAGAGATGGATAAGAGGCAGATTTAGGTTGGGAACTGAGCAATTGAAAATACAATTTCTACCTTAAATAATTCAGCTTCAACAATGAGACTTCTCGAATAATACTTATTCACTGCACAGGAAGGCGTGTGTACTTAAAGCGTATGGGAAAAGTAAAGGAAACTAAAGCAAACGCCTTTAGCAATGACAGCAGTCATGTTTCATGCCAAAACATTACGAACATATCTAATATCAGTTCTTTTCTAGCAGTGCGATGAGTGATTAACGCTTCTCTAAGTTTTCAATCATCATTTTACAACACATACATGTTTAACTACAAATCACAAAATGACTTCCTGTAGTGTGGAACTGAACACTTAAATCTGGTATTGAATACCATGTTCCTCCACTGAGATATCAATCAATGTGGTGGTACTGCAGTTCATGTGACCTTTACCCATACAAGATAACCAAACTTCAGGATATTTTTTAAAAAGAAAAAAAGCCACACATCAGATTATGTTAAAAATGTTAAACGGTCATTGTGAGCTCTGTGGGTGCATCCACACCTCCCTGGGTGGGGTGGAGTCTTGTCACAGAGCTCTTTTAACCATTATCTCTATTAAGAACCTACTAGTCAGAACAAACCTGACCTTATTTACATTTTCTTAAGAGCAGTGTCCCATGAAAACAATGGAACCACACCTACAAGAACAGAGATATCCTACACACAAAAAAGTTAATAAAAATCAGTTTATTAAAATGGCATATGCCGACAAATAACTAATGCAATATGGTGGGTATAACGTAAATATAAACAATTTAATGACAAATAAGTCACACAAACTTGATATAAAAAATAAATACACAAACTTGTTGACTTTCAAGGGAAAATATGTGCACTATGGAATGACAAGGCTGTCGGTCAATTTTGGAACTAACACTAAACAGAATGACTTTTGTTACCCAGACAATCAGTACATTTACATGCACAACAAAATGCTAATAACTATCAAAAATCATAGCGAGCACTGGTAGAGTCTGCGCAAGAGATCCAACGAATGCCTGCATTGAAAGTGTGAGTACTGCGTGATGAAAAAGTGAAAGTTTACGGAGTTTCAGTGACATTACTACATTGAACTACTATATATTATGTTGAATGTAATGTATAATAATGCAATGGGGGGGATACTTGTGGGTCCTGATATTATTATTATTATTATTTTAGTAATAAAAAACATTTCTTTATTTTGCTTTAAAATATTGCAATAGCATTGTATCGTGAGTTCAGTATCGCGATTTGAGACGTGAGACAATCGAGACATGAGTGTATCGTTACACCTAGGGATGTGCACGAGTATTTGATTTGTAATCATTCAAAAAATAAAAATACTATTTGAGTTTTACTACATTGTTTTGCTGGCCGTAAATGCAGTGAACCCATAATAAATCCCAAGCAATGAAACCAGCAGTTATAATTAAATGCACTGGGTGGCGTTGTGGAGCGCGTTTAACAAGTTTATTGTGTTTTATCACAATGTCGTTGTCTGCCTCATGAAGATTGGAATTGCTTAGATGAAAATGATCTTACTAAATGATCTTACAAAATGGAATTACTTTTGATCAGATGAGTTAATGAAACTGAGTTATCATTATATCACCACCACAATGAGAAACCACATGAAACCCAAACACCAGTCGAATGAGGAAAGACAGCTTTCCGTCACTGCATTCACGACAGGCAAACGCAGCTGTACCCCGAGTAAAAAAATTTAAATTTTTTAGCTTTTAATATGAATATATTAGCCTTAAGTTTATGAATAATCTGTTGTGTTCCAAAACAATGACAAAATTTGTATTTAGGAGATTCAAAACTTGATTCAAGCATTCAAAACTTAGTCTCTCACTTCCGCTAAAATGTATCACGGATTTTCATGACATCACCGCAGACTTCAGCTTCTCTTCAAATCTTGTGTCCAATCAAATGCTCTCTATAATCTGAAGTCCTGCCCCTTCCTCACTATAAACAGACACTGAAGCTGCGGCTGAAATCAATCTTTTGTTCACCCATTTACTAGTTTCTTTTATGGAGAATGACACACAGTGCACAATATAGAGGAGGGCTCGTCAACTGGCGGCCTGTGGGCCAAATTCAGCCCACCAATCATCTTCATCTGGCCCGCGGCACCCCAATAGCCTTCTTTCTTTTTTCCTGCCGGTGCAGCTAAATTTGGTTAGATACGTGGCCACAGTGGCGCCTGCAGCTGTACGGCTATATACGCACTGTTCGTACCATGCACGCTCCTCCAACTGATCTGAGAAAAGTTTTCCATGCAAATATTTCAGCAGTTATTACGTGTGTGTCCCGTATTTTTGTCGACTGAACCAGCGATACCCATCACTCGTAAATTAATCACTCTTTTGTCTCGATTCTTTCTTTTCCGTGAACTGGCCAAACACGCATTCATAAGGATCTGAAATTATTTGGATCCATTCGGACCGCTCTGTCACTGAATCATCTGTAGTTGTTTCTCGGTCAGTAACAACAAATACAGAACAAATAGCGCTGTTTTCATATGTTTCACTAGTTTACTTTGAACTTCACAGCACGACCCAGTGGATAATGGAACGAAAGCTTAAAGGAGCTGCGTTTATTCCTGGTCACCATTATTAAACAGCGTTGCAACATCTAGTGAGAAGCATTTCAATTCGACACACACCTCTCGTTTACAAACTACAAATCATTCAATGATCAAACTAGTTTTAAATCAGATGTAACAGCCTCAATATTCCCAACAAGACTGATGAGGAAAACAGGAGAAACGTGCCATGAATGAAGACAGAAGACTTTTAAATCCCAAAATCATGACCCTTACAAACATTTACCATGACTGAACTGTAGTAAATTACCATGGTTTGTGGAAATATGGAATATTTATATTGAAAACTATGTTATAGCCATTTATACTGCAATTTATTTATTAGGTGGGTAGGGGAATATATAATTCATGTCTATGTTAAGGTGTAGTTTGTACCTGTGTTTAGGCGTTTTTAATAGGCCTATATTACATATAATATAATATCAATATATTATATAATATATAATACCCGGCCCACCTCAACTTTTGATTCGATAATCCGGCCCTCGAATGAAACTACTTGAAGAGCCCTGATAAAGAGGATGGGGAACGATTCAGACAGTGTAAATATGCTTTCCTTTGACGTGAATGAAGTTCGTTTTCACGTTAGTGCCACGTGAACCACCACAACGCGAGCGGTCTGCTCCCGTCCAGAGACACAAGAGCACAGAGCGGATCATACGCGCGAGTCTGCACAGACCACAAATAGTTCGGACACATTTGAATTCTACTAACAATGCTGTATTTTAAAGCAATATGGAAGAGAAACAGTTAAGAGATTCTGATGAAAATTGGGTTTTTTCGAGCTCAACGGCTCTGGTCGAGCTGTGATCTAGGCGAAGCGCTATTGGCTATTTTGAAAAAAGGGGATGAGCTTCTAGATATATGCCGCCCTGCCTTCTAGTTTCATTGGAAATTATGTCAACACAGTGAATAAAGCTGCAAGTTCCAAGGCACTTCAGTGGGCCTTTAAACATTAGGGTTGGGTACCTAACTTGGTACCGACCAAATTACGTCAGTACTACAGAGTACCGATTCACAATAAATCAACTGGTACCAAATTTCGGTACCTGAGAACTCAAGGTGCAAGGGTATGTGAGTGAAAAAGAGAGAAAGACTGTGACGTGATGTCACCCCTGCAACTTGTTCAAAAAGAATACACTAGTGTCTGTGAAAATTAAACTGCAAAAAAGACATGAATATGATATGAATCCTGCATTTTCTTCTCATCTCTGTATGAATGAATGGCACTGTTTAGTTTACTACATACACACTGAAGCATGCGTGACGCTTTTTCAGCCTCCGCCATCTCACTATAGAGGACATGAGCACATGAACTTCATCTCCAGAGCCACTTCATGAGAATTTTACCATTTAATTTGAGAAAAACTATCATATCATATAATATAATATACACACAGAAACTTCAAGGTAACCCAGCAACCCGTCAAAATTGTTTGGTTTAGCTTGTAACAGAAATATATTACTTTTGTACCGCATAACGTACGTCTTTATAGAATACATTTTCTTTCAAATTTAAATAAAACAATTAAATGATAAAAATAAATATTACAACCAGATTAACCATTTACTTATAGAAAATAATAATAATAATAAATAATACAATTATTAAAACTTTAAAAAAAAAAAAAAAAAAAAATCTAACAAAATGTTGAAATTGAGAGGTTTTGGACTTTTTTTTTTTTTTTTTTTTTTTTTTTAAAATCACCGAAATAAATTTTTATTACACAAGAGTAAATTACCGAAAAAAGGTACCACTGGGTACCGGGTAAAAAATGTGAACGGTACCCAACCCTATTAAGCGTAATTAATGTAACAGTGCATGTAAAAAAGCTCACTGCCAGTAATCTTAAAATGGACCAACATCTACCTAGCAAATATCGTAATCAAGTCAAGAAAATCCATAAGTTTGTGGTGTTTTGGAACAATTAAAAGGCTATCTCTGAAAACTCTGAAACAGAAACAAAATGTAGCCATACAGGCTCCATAACATACAACCCTCACACCTTGGCAGTAGACTCGCCATTGGCTATATATATCAATGACAAAACATGACTGGAAGTCTTTTATTCAACTGAATCACAAAATGAAAAAAAAAAAAAAAAAAAAAAATACAGGTGCATTTTATTTATATTTACTGACAATTATTGTGGTAATCGAGTAAATCGGAGTAAATTTTTTTTGTGGTTATAAAAATAGACCTAAGTGAATAGGCTTTAAAAGACTTAAAATACATACATAACATCAAGGCAATAACAATTAACAACGCTGTTATAATACATAATGTAATATTATAAACAATCAACTTATGTACATTATGTTTTATAACAAATGAATGCAGAGGGCGAACTGATGTATTCTCCTGTGTTAGTGTAGGTTTATAAATGATAGCACTATGCTATGTTATATTATTGTTTTAAAGTCCCCCTGTAGTCAATTATTTTATCACTTAAAACTCATCTTTGATCATCAAAATGACATTTAAAAACAAATTTCAGTGAAAAAAAAATTCTTCATGCCTTAAAATAGCATGAATATAACTCTACATCCTTGCCTAATTTAACATTCACGGATCAATGAATATGCAAATTAGCCCCGCCTCCACTCGCTCAGAACATCAGTGGAGAAAGGCAAATAGTTCATCATAACACCATATATCATCGACTTGCTATATTACTAAATCTACACAATTTTTCATATCAACAGAAAATATACCGGGATAACCTGGCTTCTCTCTTCTGCTACAGAGCGGTCATAATTAATGATATGCTAAAGCCCACCAGCACGTTGTCTTGATTGGTTACAAGGTAGTCTGTGACGTCACAAGCACCCACTATTTCAAACCGGGGGTTTTAGACTGTCTTTGGTTTACTGCAGTTTTAAACATAAAATACTCAGACATAAAATACAAAATATGAATTTGCACATGGTTTGTCTTAAAGCATATTAAAACACTACATAGACATATAAACAACATTAAAAACTTGATTTTCACCACAGGGGGTCTTTAATATATCATGCAGCATTACAAAACAATCTAATAATGCAGTTCATGGATTCTCATATGTGGAATGCACCACCTATATTGCAAATGAGGATTTTTAAAATCAAGCACTCGAATTTAAGAAACGTGACAGCCCTACACTAATCATCTTGTAATGAACGTCACTTAAGTTCTACTTTGAGTATGAATTATCACGTGCAGTAAAAGACAGAATAATCAAAGCATTGTATAAGGTTTTGCCACAAACTCAACTCCGTCATGCTGATATCGCAAAACAGCTTTTCACTTCAATGAGAAGTATCGTCATATTTTAAATATTGTGAGATCTTGTCAGCTTCCAGTATGAATGAAACATAATGAATGCTTAATAATGCTCACACCACCCTATTTTGGGTAAAAATATGAAAAATAATACTTATCTCTTAAGAAATTTGAAGTAAACATGATAATCCATGTTTTTTTCTCCAGTGTAGTGTACTGAAATGTTCATTTCTAAAGATTTATAGTTGTAGACCTCATGCATGTTAACAGGGCACCCTGCCGTTTTCCCAATAAAAATAAAGTTTTTCTGTAAAATAAAATTATTTTAATTATATTTATTCTTGAATATTGTATTTTTATTTTACATATCAAAATACTGCCATTACAATGGTAATAATTCTTATTTTGTTTAATATTTTTAATTAGTAATAATAATAAATCTATTTTTAGTCATATTAATATAAGCACAACATTTTTTGTTAATTTGTTTGTCATTTTTTGTGCATTTTAAATCGCAAATCACAATTAGAAAGAGCCAGAAATTAGAACCAGAAAAATCAATTAGATTTTTTCCCAAATCGTGCAGCCCTAATATGTATGTGTACATGTTATATATATATAAAAATGAGCTTATCGTTATAAAATGGCACAGCTTAATACATCAAGATAAATTCATGCAATATCATCTGAAAGCAAACTTTAACACATTTAACCTCAGTCAATCAAGCTTTTATTTATGTGTATATAATGTATGAATGCTTATTTGTCATTTTAACAGAAAGTAGGGCTGGTTGTGCTAGAGATGTTGGTCATTCAGTGTTTCTTTAAAAAAAAACTGATAAGATAATACTACTAATAATTCTACTACTAATAACAAATAATATAAAACACTAAGGTCTGATGAGCTGCTGGGTTAATGAAAATTAAAATGTCTGCGTTTGCTCGAACTGATTTGATGAAATCAAAACAGGGACTGTATTAAGTGAGCACTTGTGCAATAGTTCAGCCCACTACTGAAGAAACCAGCAGTGCCTTCTGCTTGTTCTTAAAGGCAGAATAATTCCAAATTAACTGTTTAGACAGGAAAACACAATAAAGAACATAATTTACACACAGAGCATCATTTCAATTCTCGCTCTCTTTGCGTGTCGTGCGCCTTCACACTACAGTTTACGGTGCATCAAATACGCTGCGCGTCCATTGAGATTAATTGTAATAGTATGTTTTAAAGATCTCAAGCGCTCAGTCAGTGTTCAGTAAGTCCCGCCTTCTAAATAAGAGCCAATCGCTGATTGGTAAAGTCATTGCATCACTGCAGTGGCCGTTAGAAGCTCCGGTTCCTATAGAAACAGTCAGACACGTGCCTCTGAAATGAGACATAAGAGACGCGCGTTTAGCATGGCGCATTAGCTTGATCCATCCTGAAAAATGCAGTTTTTTGTCATGATTCGAGCATTTAGAAACAACATTTATGAGACAGTTATTAGATTTCACTGGCGAGTTCAAATGTGAAATTTAATCGAAAGCTTGGCAAACATCTTTAGAGAATTTGATGTTTCCCCATTCAAAGAGATAAGAGCTGCACTTGAATGCCCGAGAGGCGT